>JAUPFP010000143.1:0-157778 GCA_036925085.1 Brachycybe producta | reverse complement strand
GATGGCGCGCGCCTGCTCGGCTATTATGTTCTTTAGGATTGTCTCTTTCCATCTGCTGCAAGTTTTGAGAAAATTTATATTTTTCAAGCTGAACCGTTTTTCACAACGTGAACGATTTACAAAAAAAAAAAATTCAAAGTGTTTTAGAAACTAGAATAGTTGAAAATAATGTTAAAAAGTTTTTTTTTTCTTTCTTCATGATGATATATTTCAAATGAACTTTTTATGACAGTTTTTTTAAAAAAAGCGAAAATAGTTTTTCATGAAATGTCAATGGAAAAATTTAAATTTCAAACTGAACTATAAATGTTTTATTTTTTATTTTTATTTTTTAGCATATTCTTTTGCCATTCTAGTTTTGAAAACAATTTGAATTTTTTTTTAGTAATGTTGTTTGGAAAAAAGAAGTTCGGTGGACGTTTTTGTGTCGAAATTTTTTAAAACTTCTTTTGTCAAAATACCAAAAACAACATCCCTTCTTACAATTATTGTTTGTTTTATGCAAATAATTTTTATATAGCACAATAAAGCAGAATATTAACATTAATATTACCATAAATACCAGGGATGGGCCATTCGAATCCTGCGAATCTTGAAAATATTCGAGATTTTGTCTTTCGAATCCTAAAATTAAAAAAAAAAACTCTTAAAAACTTTGGTAAAATTAATTAGGCCTATAACTCCATTGACGTCCAAAAGAAGCAGCTCACGAACAAAAAAAAAAACCGGCGATTGTTGCAATTTCGGTGTTGTGCCCAGATCACCAATTGAATCACCTTGTGGCAGCGACCCTGAGTGCCGCCACTCTTGTTTTTTATTATTAATAATTTAATATTTAATATTATTTCATTTATTTGTATTGTCTTAATGAATAATATAGGATTCATATGTGAAGAATTTGAGAGATTCGTGAGATATGAGGGATTCGAGAACCTTTTAGGATTCGGATTCTGATTCGAGAAAATTTAGGATTCCGTCCCATCTTTAATAAATACAATCATTTAATAGCAATAATAGAAAATTCACAATCAAAACGATATATAATTTTATTTAATCACGGGAATCATTTCTTATAACATTAAAAAAGAAACCCCAGACAGACAGACCTACAGTAATTCCCAGACTTACACGGTCGGATTCGACTTACGCGGTTTCGTAGATAATCGGTTGCATCTTATAAGAAGAAGCTCATTGTAACTCTTATGTATCAATTGGCTTTATTGTAAACGCAATAAAAATACATAGAACATAATGGGATTCGACTTAAGCGGTTTTTCGGAACGAATTAAATGTATTATATTTTTTTTAACATAAAATATCGTTTACGAAGTGAGAAAAATGTAAGACAAAAACTAGATTTTGATTTGGATAAAAAAAAAATAGATGCGAAATCTTAATAAAGTGATAATTCACAAAACTCTTAATTGGGAAAACGTTGCCGGATAAGCTTTGAAGAGAAGAATCTTTTTTTTTGTTAAAGAAATAAGTGAAATTCTACAATTTTATAAAAATTTTCAACATATGAGGCAATATTTGTACATTTGATGCAATTTTATATTGAATTAAACAAGATTATTGCGCTGCGCATATGGTACTCATTCATAATGGGTATTATCATATTAGGGGGGTTTTCTACATTTTAGGTAATCTTTTTTTTTTTTCGCTTTAAGTTATCATCAGGTAATTTATTAGAATATTTTGTCTGAATAGGAAAATGGAAAGAGAGAGAGGGAGAGAGAGAGAGAGAGAGAGAGAGAGAGAGAGAGAGAGAGAGAGAGAGAGAGAGAGAGAGAGAGGGAGAGAGAGAGAGGGAGAGAGAGGGAGGGAGGGAGGAAGAGAGAGAGAGAGAGAGAGAGAGAGAGAGAGAGAGAGAGAGAGAGAGGGAGGGAGAGAGGGAGGGAGGGAGGGAGAGAGAGAGAGAGAGAGAGGGAGGGAGAGAGAGAGAGAGAGAGAGAGAGAGAGAGAGAGAGAATTCGAATTGTGTGAACATCTGTACTTTTATTTTCAAAGATATTGAGTTTAAAAAAAAAATTAAAGGTGGTTTTAAAGTGTAAATTGGAGAGCGGGGGGGGGGGGGGGGGAGGGCTCTCAAAATCGGATTATGAAGAGAAATTTTGGTTTTTAGAAAGTAGAAGAGTAGCTCAATTTTTATACTTTCGTTTCAAAGTGTCTCAAATTTATGCAGACAATATGTTTTTATTAAAGGTGGGACGAATCCTAAAAGGTTCTCGAATCCCTCGAATCCTTCTTATAAGAATCGAATATTATTCATTAAGAAGATACAAATAAATGAAATAATATTAAATATTAAATTATTAATAATAAAAAAACAAGTGTCGCCACAATGATCCGTTTAGAACACCGAAATTGCAACAACAATCGCCGGTTTTTTTTTGTTAGTGAACGCTTCTATTGGACGTCAATGGAGTTAAAACTTAATTTTACCAAAGTTTTTAACAGGTTTTTTTTTGTAAAGGTTAGGATTCGAAAGATGAAAAAAGCGCGAAGATTCAAGTTTTTGAATCTCGAATATTTTTCAAGATTCGCGGTTTTCGAAGATTCGAATGTCCCAACTCTAGTTTTTTTTTAAAAATTTCTATCTATACGAATGTTTATTTTAAAAGATATTTAATTTCAAACTGACATAAAAAGCTTATTTTAAAAGATGTTTAATTTTGGGACAAACATCGTAGGTCACTAGGTGACCTACACTTTCAGGTAACTAAGTTGCATGGGTCACTTATACCCTCGACAACGCATACACAATTAAATGCATTTAAATATGAAACACGTTCTACAGAGCCCCGTGAAGGACAAATTGACAATACGTCGAATTCAATTTATTCAGTTACTAATTTAATTGTAATTTTATTGAATAAGGATTTTATTGCAATTAATGCATTAAAGTGCATTAATTTGCATTAATGACGTCATGTTTCTAATTATTTAAAATAATAGAAATTTGACGTCATTAATGGAAATTCGTGAATCTCATGGCTCGGTGTCGGTAAGGCCCATATCTATATATAGGACTAGGTGCGGGTTCGGTTCTTGCCTTAGCAACATTACATCTGACATATTGATTGATTGATGACAGTCGAATTCGTCACGTGCTGCGTGTCCTTCGCGTCTCTTTTTTTTGCGCCCATATGTGGTTTTGACGTCACTCGGTTCACTTTTTTTTATTATAATGTCGTGGGATTTCATTTTGCTGAACTTTTTTTTTTTCCTTTAAAAGAGTTGAATTAAAAAGAAATGGCAGAAATTGACGGCGACGGATTCGTATCGAAAATGGACACATCTGAAATGGTTCCGTCTCTTCATACGACGACGACGCCCGTGCAAGTTGTTAAACCGACTTTAAGAATTTATTCGAAGTCACCTCGTAAGCATTTTTATTATTCACTGTAGTGCGCTTAGTAAATTTTCTTGACTTTTTCTTTAAAAAAAAAAAGTGAAGTTAGGCGATATGGCAAGAGACACGAAACAATTTTCGTCTTCTTCAACCAACTTGTTTGTAGAATGTGCCGTCAAAGAAGAACGGAACGTCAAAACGGCAAACGACGACAACAACAATAACGACGAAAGTTCAAATAATAACTGTAACAACGGCGGCGGCGAAGAAAATGATGTCGAAAGTATGAGGCCCTTAGCAAACGGGCAACTTTTGAAAGACTTTTGGGTGACAAAATGAAGTCGAAGGTCGCTGAACTGTCGTCGCGATGTATTTTCTATGGAAATACGCCAGCCTTGTCATACAGTTAAAAGTCACCTGTGGGCTAAGGTTGCCGGCCTTCCATAGAGAATGAATTACAACAACTCCGCGACCTTTGACTTCATTTTTGTCGCTGAAAAAGTCTTTCGAAAGTCACCTGTATGTATGTGTTCCAACCCTAAGATAAAATAGACCTTATCGAATTTATGAAGATAAAAAAATGATAATAATTATAGATAAAACAGAAGAAGAAGAAACAGAATTCGATTGGAACGAATATCTGGAAGCGACGGGATCGACATCGGTTCCTAATACGTCGTTCTTTCACGTAAATACTTGCAGTGTGGTCGTAATTGTCGTAGAACCTCTCGTCGAACCCGCCTATTTCTGTTTTTTTTTGAAAAGGTCGAGAACAGTCTTCAAAACTTATATTCCGAAGGAATGAAGCTCGAAGTTGGCAATCGACAGTGCGAGGGAAGTTATTGGGTCGCTCGCATCGTCATGACTTGCGGACCTCTTCTCAGGTAGGGCTTTAATTCATTTTGTAAACTTTGGCTTGGAAAAAATAACGTTTTTAAAAATGTGTTGTAATTTTATTTAAAACATAATTGTTTTTTTCCTAAACTATTTTTTTTAAAAAAATGCTAAATTTTTAAAATTGTTAAAAAAACAAGCAACTAATTACTACTAGAGAACTAAGAAGAAAGTTTAATATTCAAATTAAGTTCAATTTTCCTAAAAATGTTACTATAGAATTCGGCTACTTTGCATTTTGAAAAAAAAAAAACTTTCAAGAAGTAGTTTAAAGTTGGAAACTCAAAGAGCAAATATGAATTTGAATAATTACTCTGCAAGCAGCGCAGAGGGACAATTTAGTCCCAAAATTAATTTAAAAAAATGTATTGTCACAATGTCCTATTAAAATATGTAATATAAAATTGCTTCAGCTGATTTTCAAACTCTGATTTTGTCTTTCAGAAGAGCAAAATTAAGAGAAATTATTTCAAACTGACATAAAGAGCTTATTTTGAAAAATACCAACATGGAGCTACCCTTCTAGTTTCTAAAAACACATTTCTATTTCTCTTAATTTTGCATCTAAAAGACCACCTTAATATAATTTTCATGTTGATATCTTTTAAAATAAACTTATTGTAAAAGTTTGAGCGTTTTCAAATGATTTCTTTAAATTCGTGAAAAATTGAAAATTGGGAATTTTGCGGTTGTCGCAAAACATTTCCAAAAACACTAAAACACTTTCTGAAATGCAGGCTAACCAGAGTTAATAAACCTACATAATATAAACGAAACAACTCCGTTATGAAATGAGAGATTTTTTGTGGTTTTTATTTTAGGCTACGTTACGAAGGCTACGAAAATGATCGGTCGGCCGATTTCTGGTGCGACATCACTTCCAGCGAAGTTCATCCTTTAGGATGGAGTTCTGAAAATGGAAAAACTTTAGAACCACCATTAGGTAGACTTGAGTATTTCTGAATTTTCTTTTTTTTATTCATTGTATTTATGGATGTTTTTTTTTTTTTTTTCTGCAGAGATTAAACGCAAATATGAGAATAACTGGAAGGAATTCCTAGAGAAAACCATTTTTGGATCGACTACGGTTCCTTCCTATCTCTTGGAAGCTGTAAGTCATCGGATTTGTATAATTGAGAAGTTTTTGGCCCGAAAAACCTATGATCTTAATGATACTTGTTTTTCAGAGCGGTTGCACTGCAATCGAACAGATTAAACATGGAACGAAATTAGAAATACAAGATCATTTGGATCCGAGATATGTTTGGATCGCAACTGTGAGCAATACTCGACGATTCAGTTTTCTGATCGTAATTTAAGGTCTTAAAATTTGTTTTTTGAAAAGGTTTTGGAAAATATCGGCGGTCGTTTGCTCCTACGATACGATGGTACCTTCGCCAGTAATAATGATTTTTGGCTATTCTATTCGTCTTCGAGGGCTCATCCGATCGGATGGGCAAAAGAGAATGATTGTGAATACAAACCACCCCTCGGTACTATAAGATTTCGTGACACAGGATCGTATTCGACTTGTCGAACTTAAGAAACTTACCTTTTGAAACTTATAGCTATCGTGTCCAATAAAAGCGATAAAGAATGGAAAATGATCTTGACGGAATCATTACAGGAAGCTTCAAAAATGCTCGTTCCTGCTGTCATCTTTAAAGTATGGGCGTTGTTAACGATAACAAAAGATTGTTGCTTCAAAAATTGCTAAATTTGTTATTTATAAAGTGTCAGGAAACGATCGAGCCGCACGATTTTCAGGAAGGAATGAAGCTGGAAGCGATCGATCCTTCGTTTTCGAAAGATATCTGTCCGGCTACTGTTACGAAAGTGTTGAATTCGTATTACTTTTTGGTCGAGATCGACGATTCGTTTCATTGCGGTGATGATGCCGTTCCATCTGTGCCTCGACAGCCGTTTTGCTGTCATGCTCGATCTGCCAACATATTTCCTGTCGGATGGGCGAGAAGTAGCGGTATTAAGATACCAAATCCAAAAGGTGTTGTTGCTGTTGTTCTTAAATAATTTCAGTGTCGATCTTGTTTTGCAGTGAGAAGTTTCTTAAGAAAATGAATTATTTAAATTTTTAACAATATACGATTTATTTTTTAAATAAAAAGACACTAGTTTCAAATATAGTTTTTATTTTAGATTGTCACGTTGAGTTTGATTGGGATGATTATCTGGAGCAGTGCTCTAAATATTGCGGTTCCGTTTTACGGGCACCCGAATACTTATTTAACATTGTACGTGAATTGAATTTTTCGTTTTGGTTTTCATCTTTTAGTTTCATCTTATTTTATTCTTATCTATTGTTCGCGAAGCAAAACGACTATCACGGGTTCGAGGCCGAAATGAAACTGGAAGTGGTGGATCCCTCGCAGCCAAATCAAATTTGTGTTGCGACTGTTATCAGAGTGGTCAATCATTTGCTGTGGATTCAGTTTGACAGTGCACATGGGTCAGAAGTTGTGAAGGAATTTCTTCGTTTGACATTTTGGTTGCAACTTCTTAATTTTTTTTTATTTGTTATTTATTTTGTAAGGCTGAATTCGCATTATATTGTGCCTGTAAGTTCACACGATCTGTTTCCGATCGGGTGGTGCGAAAGTAACAATTATCCGTTGAAAGTGCCTCTGTTGAGGCAACGTGAGGCAAAACGTTCGGCGAAGAAAGTTGCCATAGTCATTCCCAAGAAACAGTTGAGTAATTTTTTCTAATTAGCTATTTGAGTTTTTCCTCTTACCTTTATTTTTGATTTCAGTAGAAAACGAAAACACGACGACAAAGAAGATGGCAGCGAAGAATCGCAGTGCATTAAAGAATCTCGTGAAAGCCAGGGTACATAATTTTGAAAATAAAAGGAAGCAAAAAATTTCAAATATTTTTAAAATTTATGGGAAACTAGAAGAGTAAACTAAGATAATTTTAATGAAAAAATGCATAAAACGTATAAAGATGGTTCCAAACCCTTTTGGTCGTAAACAATTCTACAAATGTACTTGTCCTTTTGTCATTTTTAGGAACTCATAAAGCATGGTGTCCCGAGATCTACGTCAATCACAAGTGTTTTTCTGGTCTTTTTCTGAGTAAATCTCGTGTTGCCGGTTTACCACGTTACGTGGGACCCGGTCCGGTCACACTCGTTCTTAGAGAAGTTATTTCATTGTTGGTCAATGTGTCGTACCAACCTAGTCGTGTTTTGGGTTTGTTGGCAGCCAGTTCCGGACAGCCGAGTCCTGGAATGCAACATCAACTCATCAAAGCAAAGTAAAAAAAATTTCTCACACTCGGTTGAAAACAATTGCAAAAAAATATAAGAGAAATGTTTTGAATAGATATAAATGCAAGACGCATCGTGCGATGGTCGAGATCATTCGAAACAGTGATAAAGTCGGCGAATTTTGTCGCGAAATTTGTCGGAAACTACAATGTTGTCCTAATTTGATTGGTCCAAAGTTTGTTGGAGAAAAATGTGACGAAAAGTGTTACACTCTAACAAAAACAAACAAAACTGGTAATGTATTGTTATTTTAGCAACACCGAAATCAGTTTCATTTTTAGACGTGGTCCAGAAGAAAACAAAAAACATTTATCAAAGCAAATTATGAAAGAATTTCAAAATTTCTTAAAAACTAGAAAGGTTAGAAAAAAAGACACTGGGCATTTTTTACGATAATATATCTGTTAATTTTTTTATTCTTCATTTTAATTCACCTCGATTCCGAAAATGAAAGACCTTAAATGATTTCCTGATGAAATGCAACAACTACTTTTATTTGTAATGTATTTTTCTACTTTTTAGTGATCAAACGAACTAAAAGAAGACGAAAATATCACAAGAGTTTAGCCATTAGCAAAGAAACGCCAATTGGTTAGTTGATAGTGATTTTACGGAAAAGATTACGTTCATATTTTGATTTTTGTTTGTTTTTTGTACAAAAGATGACGAAATCAATAACGAGGATGAAAAAGTGGTAATCAAAGAAGAACGCGAAATCGTTTCAGCTCCACCTCGTGAGAAACGTAAGTATGTTCATCGCATCATCCCAAAGTCTGACATCGTCACACGTGGAGCAAAACTGCCGAACTTTGCTCTCGAGTTGAGGCACAATCACAGAAAAAACACTACGAGGCGCAAGTCTTCGCAAAACGGGGATGTCGACGCGTTTACTGTCACTGCCGTCGAGACGAAAAGGTTTGCACAACCGAAGAAGTCTTGTCCAAGAGTTGTCGCGGATCACGTCAAAGCTTCTTCACACGTATCAAACGTCACACCTTCTTCTTCTTCGGCCGGCTCGTCTACGGGTTCCGAGGTTTGCTTTCCGAAATAACAATAACACGAACGTCAATAAATGCGATTGACGTTATATATTTTTCATTCTCGGTATCTTTAGTTCAAACAGCCGCTGCCCGAAATGCTGAAATTAGATTCTAATCCACTTTATTGGAGTGTCGAGGAAGTGGTTTCGTTTTTTAAAAGTACGGATTGTTCGCAAATCGCGAGAATCCTTAGAGATCAGGTAGGAAAAGAAAATTTTTGTTCTTCTAAATTGCTTTTTGTTTTTGTGTTTTGTTTTTGCTTGATTTTTGTTGTCGGTTTGCGATTGAAATATAAAACGATTGTGTGTGTATCGTTTGTGGTGCGGTTAGGAAATTGACGGTCAAGCGCTGCTTCTGTTAACCTTGCCGACAATTCAGGAACATTTGGAACTGAAACTCGGCCCGGCAATAAAACTGTGTCATCATGTTGAACGTGTGAAAACGGCTTTCTATTCGCAATATGCGGAATAATCGACTGTTACGTGATCACATGTATATCTGATTGAAAGACTAATTAACTACGTTTATTTCTTTTGCTTTAAATCACATATGTCCTCCGAGAAACAGGGTCTTATAGCTTGATTACACTAGCTCAAATGAGAAATTTATTTCTGTATAGAATATGTACAGAAGGATAGATGATGTTGATGATGATGACAAGAATGTGTTATATATATATTGCAAGTAATGATTGCTGAGTTTTTAAAACACTTTGTGATTGTTCTATTTGATGCAAGTCGTGTTGTAGATTTCAGGTTCATATTCTTAATGAATTTTTGAGGTAAACTAGTGCTAAGCTCATAAACCTTGTTTTATGAACAGCTGACTTTTGAATTCTGATTAACAATTAAGGGAAACAAGAAAGTGTTTTAGAAACTAGAAGGGATATCTCAATCAGAAAAGGGTATTTTTATGTTAATATCTTTCAAAATAAACTTTCTATGGACAAAAATTAAAAAATATTGTCTGTTTCAAGTTTTTAAACTCGCATAAAAAGCTTATTTAGAAAGATATCAAACATTAAAATATCCTTAACTGATTGAGCTACCCTTCTAGTTTCTAAAACTAGAAGGGACCTGAACCTGAAAGGCAGAATAATCAGAGTTTGAGGCCTGTTTACACTTTGTATTCTTAATGATTGGTAAGTCAAAAGTATAGCTAAACTCGTCAACATGAAACTTCCTATTAAAAGTTGATGTGTTTAGCACTTGCTTTGACTTAACAATCGTTATGAATATGACCTTTATGGTCATATGTTTCACGTCAAAGTTGATGAGTTTAGCACTGCTTTTGGCTAAGTTTGTCATTCCTATTAATTGTTCATGAGTTTAGCACAAGCTTTGACTTAAAAATCGTTAAAAATATGGCCATTCATCTATTACCTATATAATTATAGACAATGGTCTTTCTTTGTGTGATTCAAGTGTTTAAAGAATATCAACTTTTATCAGCGATATCTTCGTTTATTTAAATTTGTATTTGAAAGATCAGCGTTAACTTTTTAATTGTTAGTTATGAACTTCCGATTGAATGAATGAATTTGAATCAAATTTAGTCAGCGGTTCAACCTCGATAAATTGAGGATTATAATTACAATTCAATCAAAATTTAATTAAGAATTAGTAGCATTTATTGTATCGGAATGAATTAAATTTAGGAATGTTTTGACTGCACACACAAGGTAACAGTCAAAAGTTACTCTTGTTTTGGAATGTGATAAATATATTATTGTTAGTTTTTCATGAATTGTTCTAAAAGTTTTTCTTTTCTTCTGCAGCTGAATAACAAAATCAATAGCAAAGTTAATTGCTATATTTACTAAAATATAATGAGTATGTAGTAATAAGAATGAATTTAAATAATTCGGATGTAGTTTCGGAAAAAAAAAGAAAGAAAGTTATGGCTGTTTAAGCTGTACATTTAGTCATTATTATTGAAAAAAAAAGGTAACTGAGTTACATTAGCCGGTCACTTTTGAAATTTTTATTTTCATGACAGAGATTTATAAATGAATTATTATTAATCGCTAAAAAAAAGAAAAATGCAAATTGAAGTTTTATGTAATTTAATGAATGCATGCCACTGCAACGCTTAACTACAGCAGTTCCAAATATAATTGAGAAGAAATTTACTTATTAATGAGTTTGAACATAGTTTAAATATCTGAAATTTAAAAAGAAAATGACATATATTTTGAAAACAAAAAAATATATATTATATTGAAACTTCATATATATCGGTGGAAGAAAATCTAAAATGTACAGAAGAATTAAACAAACGGAGTTATTAAATTGTTATTTTTTGTAAACAATTTAAAAAGTCAATAAATAAATTATTTTAAATAACATTGTTTTATTTATTTATGTACCTTTTTTTATCTATCTTTAAAACATATTGGCAATTCAATAAAAAAAGTCTTTTTTAAAACAGTTTTAAATTTTTTAAAATTTGTTAACTATTCGTACAAAATAATGTCAGTTAGAAACTATACGAATGGAAGGATGACCAACGCGTCATTTTTCGCCATAAAAATCTGGACCAATGGGTTCATTAATTTTGGAGATGTGTTTCATACATTCTACTTCCAAGCAAAATAAACTCTAGCAAAATGCCAATCATCAATAGACATGAGGGGATGTCTGACTATTGGGTCAAGACAACAACTACACAACTGAATCGCCTTGTTCGGCAATGGATATTTTTGTACCATCGGCGCTGAATTCCAGCTGTTCGTAAACGTGATTGACGTGTAAATTACTACCATCGGAACCCCAGTTATCGGGAGGATTCTTGGAATGTATGCCACTGCTGCCTGATATTGCGCCCTTGTCTTCGGCAGTGGACTCGTTAACTCCTTGTCGTGGTATTTCGTATCCTTCGTCGTCTTGTTGACAAACGGCACCTCTTGAACTTCTTCGATTTGTGTCTGTCGCATAGCGGTTTCGTAAATCCTCTATGGATCTGAAACTGGTTAAACTACTGGCCGTGGTGGTGACTTCTGGAACCGGTGGCAATTCGGCTGGAGTTCTGGGCTTATGTTCAGTATCCAATGAAGGTCTCTTAAAGTATGACTTCATTTTTTCGTCCCATCTTAAATGAAGATGATAAAAACTATTTTAATTTACAAATGCTGATACCGAAATGTATTACAAACCTCCTTCTCTGACAAAACAAAATAACTGAACCAGTGATAAGAGTTCCCATTGCTAATACAGCCACTGTCCAAGCTATTGGAACACCTTATAAAAATAATGAATGGAAAAAAAAAATCGATAAATTTAATGAGATTTAAAAAAAGTTGTTTCAAATTGACTAACCTGGATCCATCGACACCTCGGAAACACAAGCTTGAAGTTCACAGAGACCGACTTCGGTCGATTCGACACAGCCGCCGTTACTGTCGAAATTTTTTGTCGGTGTTGTTGACGTCACGTTTGTCCCGTTGTTATTGTCGTCGTTATTAGGAACAGTGCACATTGTTATGCGTTTTCGGATGCCGACTCCACAAGTCTGTGGGCACGGACTCCAAGGACCCCAACTGAAATTTCTGTCATCTATTCGGAATTCTGAAAGATAAATATAATCTATTTTAGAGACAATCGCATACAAACTTAAATGCAACATAATTATGCGTTTACCTTTAGCCTCATGGGTGTTGTTTGATTTGGGACACCGTGCAGATTCACAAGGCTGAACGTCACGATCAGATCCGTTACAATTGTTATATTCAAATGGTGAGAGTAAACAGATCCGTTGACGCATTTTTGTTCCGATTCCACACGTTACACCACATTGCGAGAATGCCGACCAGTCACTCCAAAACATATCGGTGTTATTTGATAAATTTTGTGTGTCGATCATGTTTCTGTTCTGAATTCCTGAATCTGGAAAATATAGCAGACATGATTATTCTTGAAATAAGGAGAAATCATTTTGTTTAATTTACCGGCACATTGAACATTATTTGTACAATTTGCAATTTCTTCTCCATAACCGTTGCATTCTTTGCCTCCAAATTGTGGAATCGGGTTATTACAAATCCGTATTTTTCTTTTCTGTCCACTTCCGCAGGTTGTTGAGCAAGGTGACCACACTGACCATGGAGACCATTTTCCATGTACTGATTTTATACAAACATAAATTAACTTCACGTTTTAGTCTTGAAGATTCTTTTGAAAGTTTTATGCAATCACTAACTTGGACAAGGAAAACACTGTCTCTTGCCATTTCCATAACGATCCATAAGATCGTACGCCACGGCATTTCGTCGGTTGCAACATTCATTGGTACTTCTGCTCATTCTTGATTGCGGAGAATCGCACACTAGCTCGGAGTTTATTTCGGACAATCCTTCGTAACAGCCAACTAAATCTGGAAATTCAAAATTCAAAATTAATTCTAAAGGTGGTGATATTAATTTTATACTTGAAACTCTGCTAAAGATAGGAATTGTTAATTACCATCTTTGTAACACTCGTTACATAGGGTAGTCCATCTTCCGTAGCTTTTAGACCATCTCCAGTTGGGAGAATCTGTGAATCCACTGGCATTGTACCAAAGACAGCAGTCTAGTTCGTCATTTGCATTAAGAATTTCGAAAGATGGAGCAGAGTGGACGCAATAGTTGTCGGCGTTATTACGGTATCCGAAACACCAGTTTTTGGAACCTTTATCGATACAATATTCATTTAAAACCGTATAATTAAATTAAAATTATAGTGGAAACCGTATAGCAGGAAATATATTTTCCGTCCAGTCAATTAGAATAGCATACACATTCTTTTAACACGAAAAAATATTCAGGACTGTTTCTTTCATATCGGGTTAAATGGATTGAAAATGTACTTATAAGGTTATAGTATACATGTATATACCTCCTTCATTCATGTAATCCGCACATGACTGGCATGATGTTTGTGCTTTTTTCCTATTGAACAAATATTCTGGAAAAATAATCCAACTAGTGGATTCGACGTATCCCGAAGCACTCGGATACGAACAACATTCTGAATAGTTTGCTGCCTTGAAACGGCCTCCAATCAGACATTTGCTGTATTCTTCTCCAAAGTCAGTAAAACAATCTCCAGCATCTGCAATATCGAAATGTTGAATTACATTCCGAAGTCAAAGCTGATTAAAACAACGATTTACGCGTTTTAATCAATTTTTTTTGTTTGTTCCTAAAAGTCCAGGCAATTAATTTAAATTAGGAAATCTCAATAAAAATTACTTTAAAATAGTAGCCATATTTTTTTGCAAATTAAAAATTGATAAGAAAAGGTAATATATTTATAATTATGAAAAAGTAAGGGGATTTGCTGTTAATTACTTCGTATTTTAGTAATTTTTTTTTCTATGTAGTCTGTAGAAAAGTAATATTTTTTTTACTTACCTGTCACATGCGATAGTGACGTTAGCGTTAATATCCAAATTATTACAATGAACTTCATATCATCAATTTGCTGCAACATTTAATGGCAATGATCCAACATTTGACGCAATTTTTCATCACTATAAAATTATATAAATATATGAAAGCATTTAAAATGCAACAAAAGAGAGACAAGGTCGTATCTTGCTTCAATTGTTTTTTTTTATTAAAAATGTATAAAATATTCTTTTCAAAATTATTTACAATTACAGGCGTTTCATAGGTATCTTTTAATAATGAGGAGAAAATATCATTACGGATGTTCGTTTTCAATATTTTTTGGTAATTTTCTTGCAACTTTTGGACATCATTTTCTGTTTTTTTCAAATTTCTTTTCCTTTGGCAACCGGTTTTCACTGGAAGTTTTTTTTAAAATTAATGTTTATCTCAACAGTAAGCAAATACTTATAATGATGCTGATGAAATTATACGTAAGACATAAAAAATCACAAAATAAAATGTCTACATATTGAAATTGATGAAGATATAACACATTTTTACTGTAACTTTTCAGTATAAATCAGAAGCATTGCTGATTTAACAAAGTTTGAACTAAATGTGTTTCTTTGGTAAATGTTTTGAACTTATGACAATACATCTGATTCAGATGTATCACAAAGTACATGTTCAATTAAAATAAATATTGAAATTAGAATTATTGAAAATATAAATATGAATTTCTAAGTAAAATTGGTAAAATTTTGTTTTCTTACCTTTCAAAATTGGATCGGTTAAGATTCCATGTCTTTTGGGGTTTTTTTTTGTTACAAGGAGTTGTTCATTTTTAGTCTTTACCGTTTTGTGAAGTTTTTTTGAAATGACCAAAAGAACAAGAAATTCCTCTAGGTCAGTAGAGCGAACGTAAAGAATTCCCTTATGACCCAAAGGTGCTACCAAAAGCACAAAAGGTGTTTCTAAACCGCTCCCAGATATATTACTGTATATATTGTAGTGTACAGTCACTCAAGATTAGGTCAGAAAGGTATTTCTAATAAATGAAGAGGAAGAAGAAAGAAAGAAAAAGGGGATGATTGGTACTGGTACCTTGTTTTAAGGACCAACTTAAAATTTTAAATGTTGTCTACAAATGTTTTTTTGAAAAAGAAAAAAACAACTATTGGAACATCCCACTTCAAAATCATTAGACAGGAAGATAAAGGTTTCTGTAAAAACGTAATATACAATATATACAGAAGAACTTAATGATAATAACTTCTTCAGTTTTTAATTTTTCTTTTTGCAGTAAATGCTATTGGACAAAATCCAAAGTTATAAATTAGCTTTTTTAATATTATAGCTGGCTGATTCAACCATATTTATGATTGCACTCACAGGATTTCCTTTTTTCATATTATGATATGATTATAATACTTTTTGTTTGTGGCGATGGGTACAAATTTTGTTTCATTGACCATCTTCCCAGGCTGTTCCCCCTCTCTTTACCCTCATTTCCAAACTAATAAAGGTCACAAGGTTGGTCACAATGGTCCCTCATTTATGGTGGACACCCTGAAATTTCACCCTCAGGCATCTAAATTCTACCCAAAGTTAATTTTGTACTGATATTTTGTGATGTTATGTTTTTAAATAGTGCGATGAATTTATAATATAATGATGATTTGAGAATCTGTACATAAATAAGTGAAATTGTTACAAATGAAAAAAAAAATTGTTAAGATGAAATTATAATTTACAAATGGATCATATACAGTAAATATGTGTACCTCTCGGTACAATCTAGAGTAGATAGACAAAAAAATCCTTTCAATCGAGATTTTTTGGTACAACATTTTGACATATTTTTGAACAAATCAGTGCTCATCTGTCATGAGTATGGTTCTTTTGGTTTCGGTTCCGTTACAACCATATCCTCCAACTGCTTCTGTTTCAACACTAATCCCTGTAATTTGAAAAAAAAATTACAACTTTTAATCTATTTTTTTATACCAAAAAAGTAAACATAGTGAAAACCTTTTAACACAAAAACGGATACGAAGTTAAATGCAATTAAATGGTAAACATGTTCTACGGAGCCCTGTTAAGAACTTAGAAATATAGCCTATATACATGTACTGTATATCGAATTGAAAATATTTAGTTAACATTTCAATAAAGTAAGTTAACAACTAAATATATTAAATTTCGATTTTAATGTAATTGGTCAATGTAACAAAATAAGGATTTATTATTTCATTATGTTCAGATATCAAGAAATGAAGTCAATTTTAAGATTAACTGGACCTCATATAATCCAACTAAACACAAATTAACTCGAATGCATTTTAGCTCAAGTGTAGACAACGTATTAGAAATGCATAAAAGTTCTTTTAACACAAACAAATATTCCGGTCCCTTCCATTTCGTGTTACATGGTTTCAACTGTATGCAAAAGAAAATTGATAATATACCTGTCGTACTAGTGTGAGTTTCTTGAGAATGTCGACTCGATCGTCATAGTTTTGTGCTTGCCATGGCAATGATGATGATGGCGATGATGAAACTGAACAAAAATGAGATGGAGCCGTGTAACTTCTATGTGCATCATTTACAGAAAACCTTTATTAAAATAATAAAATGTATCAATTTGATAAAGAAATCACTCTTAGACTCATATGATATGTATAGGTCTACCTGGACAATCTTTCTGTAATGATTGAAGTTGTTTCATCGGTCAAATTATGTGGCCTTGTGTCTTCTGTTACTTCGGTTAAATCTGAACCCGAAGCTAAATTTTTATCCTTGGATTTTGCTCCCAATGAAATGGCAGGTGATTTTATTGATAATCTATCCATGTTTGGATTATCTGACTTATTTCTTAAAGCAGGTACTGGAGGTGAACCAGAACGATACGGTTCTGGAAGAGTGTCTAATTGCAAGGATTGTGACGTTGGTCGCCTCTGTTGGTCCTTAGATTGCTCGTTGTTGGATGTTATTCCTCGTCGGACGTTCCGAACGTCGGGAAGCAACGGTGAATCGGTATAAAATGATGGCATTTCATCTCTGCTCGGACTCTGCCACTGACGACGCTGGCGTCGCGTCGGCAAACTTTCACCCGTGTTTCTCTCGTCGTAAGTTACCGAGCTTCCGGTCGCCATTGGTCGCACACTTGGAAGAGGTGTTAAACATATCCTTTATACAAATGATAGTTTGCTTTAATTAATTTTTGTTTAAGCTATGGTTTTACGGTGTGATTTTTACCTCTGCGAATTCAAAGTAACCCCTTCCTCTTGAGCTAGAAGCTTTCGTTGGTGTTCTGCACTACTTCGAGTTTTTCCCGAAGGTCGTTGTCTACTTTTCGTCTTTTCATCATCAGTAATAACTTTGGTCTTTATGTATTCTTGCTGCTGTTCTTTGGTCTTTCTCTGATTCGATTTAACCTCTCCGCTTAGATATTTTTCTGATTGTGATTTATAGTTTCTCGTCGGCTGGTTCACTCCCCACCGAGGTTTCTCTCGATTTAACTTTTTCCTAGACATCTTGGTTTTTATTCTTTGTTTCACTCGATCATTATTTGACGTTCTGAAAAGTTAAATTATTTTAGAATTACGTTTTGCATTGATTATATTGATGTATTGTTTTTTACTCATTGGAATTTGTGTCACTATCATCGTCCATTCGAGCGGCTTTCATTGTTATCGTGCTTTTATTTTTTCTTAATGGAAAAGTCCCTTTTGGCATAAAATCTGTTAGAAACAAATTTCAAACAAAGTTTTTTTTGTGTGTGTGCTTACTAAATGCTGCAAAACAAACCAGTTTGAGTGGAAAAATCCCTCATGAAAAGTCGCTTTTCACGATACTTTGTTGGTGTCAGAACTCTGTTATTTACATAAGGTGTGTGGTTGATGCTTGGAGGTCGTAACAGATATTCTTGGGAGTCGTTAAGGTCCTGTTCAGTCGGATTCACTTCTAATGAACAAGAAAATGCCAATTATAATTATTAAGTTGGCTCATTAAATAATGCAGAAAATTATTGTTAACTTGTTGGTTTAATTTCCAACTGTTTGGTGCCATCTAGTACATCTGGTAGCTGAGGACTTAATTTGGTTTGAGGTTTTGAAGGTGGCTGTCGAATTTCCTTAGGTTGTACGCATTTAGCATGTTCGGGCGATGCCTTTAATAATAATACACACATTAATGGATATATTAATAATTTTATTAATATAATTGACATATACATGTGACGATTTTAATTGTTGTTGTTGCTGGTCCAAAACAAATTGTTGTTCCATTTGTTCTCGTTCTAGACGTAATCGCAACTCTTCTTCCAATTCTTCCTTTCTTTGTCGTTCTTTTTCTTCGCGTTTCATTCGAAGACGGTCTTCCAGCTGATTCTGAATTGCTTTCTAAATTTTAGCCCCCCAAAAAAGAATCAACACTGTTAAATTCATGTTTTAAAAAAAATGTTAGTTACGAGCTCTTTATTAAAAATCACCTGATGTTCTAAAGCCATTTCTCTCTTCTTCGTTAACTCTTTTTGTGTTTCAGGATCTAGCGGAATGTTAGCACCTCTCAAAAATGTCCTTTTTTCAATATTCAAATGTTATTATCATGTATTATTTTACTTTCAACTCATGTGTAACCTTTGTAACGATGAATTATTACAGTTCCAGTTATCTGATTCTGCACTATACAATGTTGGAGACAATACAGACGTAATAATGTCGGCTTCATTGTTTTTTGTCAACTGGTGGTTGTTGGAGTATGAATCCAGGTTATTAGCAGTGTTTTCAATATTCATGTCATTGAGATTTTTATGATAATAAGATTTATCTTGCATTTTGCGAAGTCTCTGTTCTTCCCGTTGTCTTTCTGCATATAAAACAATTTCGAAATTAAACAAGAACTCACTAAATATTAAATTCTGTAACCCTACCGAGATCTTCCAACCACTGTCTTCGAGACTTCTCTTTTAAAGCATCATAAGTTGGACAATTGTGTAAGACAGCTGAGTTCTAAACGAAAAACGTCGAAGTTCAACTTTTAAGGTCCATTGAAAATTTATAAACGTATTTTCAAAGTTACGCACATCGATTAATCCCACTGTTTCATACGTGGCTGCTCGAAGAATACGAAATGATGTCGGGTTCGAATTTGGAGAATTTAGCTGCAACGGAGGAAGACGTCCACCACCGCCACCTCCCTGTTTCGATACGTTATCATTGGAATAATCGTTGAATA
Organism: Brachycybe producta; assembly: GCA_036925085.1. NCBI lineage: Eukaryota > Metazoa > Arthropoda > Diplopoda > Playtdesmida > Andrognathidae > Brachycybe > Brachycybe producta. Next base: position 138,591 of record JAUPFP010000143.1, on the reverse strand, counting down.
TACGATCCGTATTAGACAGATTGGATTTGTTGGTCGTGCTACAAGTATAAGTGAAGTGGGGTGCTCCACCTCCAGGGCGACCCCAAGGATTCCATTCAAGCATTTGTTCTATCATAGAACAAATATACAATATAATTCATTAATTTACTTTATACTTCGAAAAAATCTTTCATCAAGTTTTCTGTGTAATAAGGACCTCTCTCTGCAGCCCATTGGAGTCGTTTCTGCTCTAACAAAGACATTTTCTTCGGAATTTTGGAAGTTTCGTCCCTTTCCAGAAGGTGATTTATTTTATCCGGTTGTAATAATTGTCCTTCGTTCGTAGTAAAATCTTTCGATACATTTTCAATCTCTTGAGGTTCTACTATGCTGAAAGCTATATCTTCTGTGCTGCAGCCAACTGATGTCTTTTCTGCTTCTTCGCCTGGCGAGTAAGTTTGACATGCTGAAAACAATAAAAATACATTTTATGTAAAAGTGTCTATCGAGAACACGAATTGAAAACAAATTCGGGTTTACAAAATAATCTGATAACTTTTTTTTGGCACAATCTGTGAATCTAACAAAATTCTGATAACACACTGACCTCATTAGTTTTAATGAATCGATCAAAAAAATTAATTGGTCTTGAGGTTATTCTCCACTTTTCAGGTTGGAAATAGTGATTTTTAACGCAGCAGGAAACAAAATTACCAACAAAAGGTAATTTTTCATCATTTTAGACTTCACTCTTTATTTCAATCTAGTCAAATGTAACTTAGGTACTATTTCATGATCAATGTAACTAATAATAATTACTTAAAATTGTAACAAGATTATTTTAGTTACTGCACTTTACACAAAAAATTGGTATAAATGGAATAGAAAATGGTATTTCTGGTTTTTATATTGAAATAATTAAGAATTAATTACAAAAAAAAATGACAAATTTCTCACCAACAGTTGATCTCATCTTAACCTTTCTAGAAATATTTCCTTTCTGATGAATGTTCATTTTGATCAATTTGTGCTTAGTATGAAAATTGCAAACTCTTTGTTTGGGACTACATTCTTCTTTTAGAATATGCATTTTCTAATCTCAAAAAACAAAACAAAAGAACTTTCACTATCAAACAATTCTGTTTTAAATCTGCATTACACATATATGGTCATGCAATGGCCAGTATTACACTTAATGAGCTTGGACTCCCAATTATGTATACCTCTTTTGTATAACAATGCCATTTGGTTTATGAATTATTAAATAGCAAGGATAATAATTTACTTTTTTGGTTGGGGTGTGGGGGACTCAGATTTTTTTTGTCACACACACTCGCTGGGAACAGAACACCAATAGATAGAAAAGTTACTGGACTTTTCGTGGAAGGGAACAGAAACTAATAATTATTTGAGTTGTTTGCTGATGGTGGAGGTAAAAAGCATACATAAAAAAATTCATAAAGTCTCTCATTATAATTATAATCAATAATGGCTGGAGGTTATTTTGATATGTCGTGATTTTAAACTCTGCTATTAGACTTTCCGTTTCAGTTTAAATTTGATTGTTGTTGACGCAAACTATAGTTTTCTTTGGGGGGAAATTTTAAAGAAGCAATAATAGTTCATAGTAGAACTGATATTTTTTAAATAACATTGTATTTAGTTAGAATTCATTGGCCTCCGTGCGAATAAAATATCAATAAAGTACAATTGGTTGGTTGATGGATAGTTGAAAAATGTATTGCAGCTTTTGGATATTTACCAATATGATTTGAAGAGGTGCTTGTATCATTCGTGTGAATGCTCTTCGAAAGATATTGCTCGATTGTGGTTCCAACAATTACTTTATCATCAGTGTTTTGGCACTGACCAATTGTTTCTATACTGTTTTTGTTTTCTCTGATGACACTGTTGTCAATTATGATGGTGTTTGTGGTGACAGCATGCAAATTCTTCTTGTCGAGGAGGTTGATGCTCGACACTTGAGGTGTCGAACTTGGACGAAGTTGCAATTTCTGCGAATCACTACACCTATGATTGGGTTGTTGCTTTAACTTCTGAAACAAAATTAGCAATTAAATAAGAAGACAATTAGTACATGAGTGCATTGATCTTTTTTTTTGTTCGGTTGACATTTGATTTTGCCATTTTGAATTAGCATGTCTGAAGTACTCCAATAGATTGATGGAACAATAGTTGATATCTCTGATGTGGCAGTCAATTAGAATGGTGTCTGTACTTTTTTTTCTTCTTGCTCATTGAAAATTTAATATCTGAGAATATTTTGAAAACTACAAATATAATGAATGTGGCTTGTATGTACTTTTTTTCTCCAGATTTTATACTTTGAAGTAGCCAACTTGAAACAAAATTTCTGACAAAAAAGAGGCGTGGACACCATTCTCATAATTGTTTCTAAATGATTTTTCTTCTCAAAAACATAGCCCTTAATTAATAATTAAGTGTTGTTAATTTATTAGAGTAAAGAATAATTATTAAATTTTCGTACATTCAACTTCTCATGTTTTAGATGTTTTAATTTAGTTTATTCACTTGGATGAATCTGACTGAGAGAAAAAAAAAATGAATCAATAAATTTTCTCCTGGTCGTTTTTTTTTTAATATTTAGTCTTTTTGTATTGATTTCTAAGGATGCTACTTTCCTTCACTAGTTACATTGTAAGCTCTCTCTAGTCTCTTTACAATTTCACTAGAATTTCCCTGTTCATAGAATTGATTTGTATATAACTGACTCATTTTTTGCAGAAAGATCAATGCTCTGAATTGGAACAAAATTATCAAACATTTAGGTGTTTGTAAGCTTACATCTATCAGAGGCAAAAATTTAATATTTTTTGGCAAACGTAACATTTATATTTATTCAATACCAATGACTGAAAATGTTTTAAGTTTACTCTTTGCTAACTACTCCTACTATTACTACTACCAATAATAATAATAATAATAATAATAATAATAATAATAATAATAATAATAATAATAATAATAATAATAATAATAATACGGATTCTACTACTACTACTGCTAATAATAATTTTAATAAACATGTCCTACAAATTTACACAAGATGTAAAAACAACTCATAAGTGTAACCCAGTAGTCACACACAAAAAACACTTCTAGACTTGCGCACACATTGTATAATATTAAAAATATATATGTATATAAATATATATATATTATAATTAAAATATATATAAATTATAATTCAATAAAGTGTTAATTAAATGTATTTACTTTTAATAATGTAAGCAAAATAATGAACAAATAGATCAACATTGAGAGATGATATTTACCTGGCCACTTAATGGTCTTCTCTGTTGTATTTCCTTCTGAGTGGTCCTTGTTTCTAAAATTAGAAGAACACACAAAAAAGAGAGAGAGAGAGAGAAAATTATGTCCAAACTCTGATGTGAATGATGGTCGAAATGTACACTGAAATTGACTGTGTGTGTAAGCGGGGGTGGTCATGTGTACACTTAGCCTAGATACAGTGGTGCTTGGACCAAAGCCAGGTCAATGACCGCAACAAACCAACTATTCTGTTTTGTTTTTTTCCCTATTATTTTCACTCATTTTCTGATTGGTCAATATTAAAAATGGATGCGTGTTATTATAATAATGTATAACGTTGGTTTTTATTAATTTACTAGAATTGCATGACGACCACTTAAAGAGAACATTAATTGAAAGACAAGTGAGCAAGAAATTGTGTTTGATGGGTTAAGCTAGTTTTTAAATTGTTCACACGTCGCTCAAACTCTGCATATTGAGGGGAAACTTGAAAATGTTTTAGAAACTAGAAGGGGTTTTATATCAGGTTTAAAATGATCCAACTTTAAGCAAACGATATTATTTTTTAAAGTTTGTCAATAAAAAGGTTATTTTGAAATATATCAACATGAAAATACTATTAATTTACGGTCCTTTTCTAGTTTCTAAAACAAACTTAAGTTTTTTTCTTAATTTTGCTCCTAAAATACAGAATAACCAGAAATTGAAACTCAGCTAGAATATTTTAGGGTCGTATTTCTGATGATTGCCTAGTCAAAGCTAGTGCTAAACTCATCAACTTTTCACATGAAATTTTCTGTTAAAATTAATGAGTTTAGCACTACTTTTAACTTAGTAATCATTAAGGCTAAACTACAATTTACTATAGATTTCATCAAAAATGGTGGTGAATCACTGAACACACTTTTGGCATATTGTTCATATAAGATAATTAGGCCTCGGATTTTTATGCAATATCAAACAAATGTTTCTCAATGTGTGAATCCAAGTGCCAATTGTGTAATCATCATCATTAGATAAACTGCAATTATGCTTTTTTTTAATGAAAAAGGCTAGTTAGAGGCTAGGTGTGTAGTTACTATCAGTTGTCAACTAAAGTTCTAGCCTCTAACCAGTATTTTTGGTTGAAAAAAAAAAACCGTAATTGTTGGTTGATCTAAATGGGATTGTTACTTGACAATTATTGGCTCCTTGGGCCATTTCCTTGATACTGCATAAAAATCATAGGTTTAATAATTATGATTACTTGGAGATTATTATTTTGTGATACATAAATTTAATTAAACTTATGTATTTTACTGAATTTTATTAAAAAGGTAGAATTGTTCTTCAGAGTAGTCAAAGTAAGGTGAGGACAAGATATCTTTCTGAGAATGTTTTCTATTTGAAGCCAGTGGTTGTTTGAGTCATTTCTGGACAATGAAGTGCGTTTCCGAGGTCTGTTTGTCCTGTTGTCACTGAAGTCACTTTTAGTCGTGGTCAATATTAACTGGACCAGTCAGTCACCACGTACGTTCCCAACATAGATCAGAGAGAGAGGGAGAGAGAGAGAGAGATACTCTCAGAAAACAATGCACCCTAATATTTACTAAACCTCATATAGAAATACAAACACATTGAATTCACAACATATGTATTTTATTCTTCTCTTCTTGTTTATATGCTGAAGAAAATGTCACGCAAAAATATTTAACCTAAAAAATAATCAGATTACTGAACACATCATATCCGATTATTTATTTATATTACTTAGAGACTACACATATTGTATGTAGCCTATCTTTTTTTTTCTACCTATTTTTAATACTAAAACCATAGTGTAAGCTTTTTTTATATATATATATATATATATATATATATATATATATATTCATTCTAATTATTTCGTCATTTATTATTTATAAGAAACAAACAAAATTTACAAGGTGCCAACAAAAATAAAAATAAAAACATTAATTACACTTTTTTTTAAAAAAAAAATATTATTTACCTTTTGAAACACAAATTTGCAATTTTCCCATCACAGGTTTTGTTTCAAATTTAAACATGATGAAAACTTTAAATAACTATAAACTGAAATAAATGAAAGAACAAAAGAAAAATTAATAATAATAATAATAATAATAAATAACTCAAAATAATTGCATAAGTTTATTAAACAGATAATTTAAGATGTAATAACAATTAGTAATACCGAGTACACACAGCTGATAATTTAAATGCATTTAAATAAAGTGTTCTACAGAGCCCTCTGTGAAGGAAGGGCAAACAAACAATATGTAATCGAATTCAATTTATTCAGTTAATAATCTCAAAATATTGAGTTAATACTTAAATATAATATAGAAACTATTCAAAAAATATTGATTTAGTATTTCCATTTTAAAATATTAATAATAAAGTCAATTTTTATTTGTTTCATGTGTCCTTAACTGGATTCCGTATAATTCACCTAAACACATTTAATTTGAATTCATTTAACTCATTAGTGTACAAGGTATAAGAATGAATTTAAAAAATAAGTTATTTTTTGTGGATATTTTTTTTTACAGAAAGTGTAACAGATTTGAATAGAGGTCATTGCTATTCCAATAGGCCTAGAAAAAAGTTTCTTAACCAGAAAACAGCAATGCGAAAAAGTTTTGCAGAAAGTTTTTAATTCGAAATTATGAAACCCAATTAGAAACCCATCAAAACATGCATTTCATTTTCTAATAAATTATTAAATAATTAAAAAAAAACATACCATATGATTATACTGTTTATATATTTTTGTACAAATAAAAGTTGTTGAAACGGACAACTTGTGAAATAGTACAATGAAAACTTTTTTTTAAAATTCAATATATCGATAGATCGCGATTAGAAAAAAAAAATATCGTTTCAAATGTTTAGTTTAAAAATAAAATTAAAATAGTAAAAAAAAAATTTCTTTGTATTTAAATAATATCATTGGGTGCGTTATTTCTAAAAATGTATTTCTAAAAAATATTTTAAAGTGAATTAATGTGAATTATATGAATATATCGTATTTGATATTTCCATTGTTCTCAATTATCGATAAGAGGTTTTTTAAACGGTGTCTTCAACCAAATGCTCTTTGGTTGGTGCTTCCACCTGGATGTATTTTAGAGAAACTCTTAAAATGTTTTATGAACAACTAATTTTCGAATTTGTTATACATTTCAGGAGCAGTAGGAAATTTGAAAGTGTGTTTAGAAACTAGAACGGTAGCTGAATCATTAGGTATCTTTCAAAATAAACTTTTTATATAGACAAAAATTTAAAAAAAATATTTACTTAAAGTTGGATTATTTTCAAACTTGACATAAAAAGCTTATTTTAAAAGATATGAAAAAAATACTATTTACTGACTATTTACTGAGTTAGCTATGCTCTTCTAGTCTCTAAAGAGAAATTGAAAGTGTTAGAAGCTATAAACAGTACCTAGATGATGGATCACTAAATAATACTTTCATATTCATATTATCTTTCAAATTAAACTTTTTATAGACCTAAATTTAAAAAAAAAAACATTTTATATTTAAAGTTGGATTATTTTCAAAAAGATCAAAAAGCTTATTTTAAAAGATATTAAGATGAGAAGAATTCCATTTAATGAATGAGCTGCTTTTTTCTAGTCTCGAAACTCTTTTTCAAGTTTCTTGTAAATTTCTTTTTGAAAGACAGAATAAGAATTTGAGGGGGGCGTTAATATTTCAAAACAATCTTTCATAATTGACATAAAATTGACTTCGTAATCCATTACTGAAATTTCATTAGAAATAAATAAGAACAGAAACAATTGGCGAAATGTTAAATTTTTTTTATTTATTTAGAAATTAGTATTGCTTTTATTTTTAACATTTTAAAATAAAGATTTGTTCATATAAAATTTATCACAGTCGAATTTAAATAGTAAAAAATAGTTTTCAACAACATGAAACATTAATTTAAGTATATTGATAAATAAATAAATCTCATATATAGACAATATAAATTAACAAAGACAAAATGAATACAAAATTTGATATTTTCGAATTTATCCCTTTGTTTGAAACATTACTTATGTTATTATTGGTCAAAATAGTTTCATCAGTAAAATCAGGAAAATCAATAAAGTCTCTTGCAGGACTAATATAATTGAAATCAGATTGGTTTAATGAAGTGTCATTACATTCAAAACTAGTACAATTTATTTTAGAATGATTCATGACAGTCTCATTAAATGACCTATCAACTTTATCGATATTATCATCATCATTTAAAACACTGACGTCATCATCTTTCACTAAATTCAAACTACGTGACTTCATGTTAAATATCCCGTGTTGAGCAATAGGAGGAGGAGTACTAGTAGTTGTTGTATATGGTTTATTTGTAGTTGAAACTAATGTATTGTTAAAAGGAATTCCATTTATGCTTGAAGTTGTTTTCTTTTTAGACGAATTGATTGCTTCAGTGGCGCTATTTGCTTAATTAATAAAAACAAAAATCGATTAAACGTCTTGAATTTCAAGATAAAAAATTTTTTAATTACAATTTGAACAGCCGTTAGATTCCCAAATTCCTAATGTAATAGTTCTTAAAATAGCTGCAAAAATTCGGTTCCAACAATCAAGTTCAAATGGTCCCAAACAGTCTCTTAAAAGAAATAGTTTTCTGAAAGAAAAAAATGAAAACAATATTCAATGTTATTCAGTGCAAATAAGTTTTTTTTTTTTAAAAAAAAAAAAGGAAGTTACTTGCAAAGTGGTTCCTTCGTATAGATGGTGTGTGTTTTATTTAGGCAAACTTTTATTCCATTTAATTGACAGAAAAGTTCCCTATTGGCTGTAATGAAAATATTGTCATATATTCAAACTTTAGACCCAAATATTGGAATTTTTTCGATGAGCAGCTACTTAGCCTCTCTGCAGGAGATTGTACAGCTTTTTCGCTTTATTTCGCTTTTAACTCCACAGCCTTAACATAGAGACTAGCAGCTCCGAATCGAAAGAATACCCCAAATATTAATTATTATGCCCAAATAATTATTTCCAAATATTATTAAAATATAAACCACACCTTTATTGTTTAATTATTATAACGCGTAAATACGATCAAAGATTAAGGAAATAAGTTAAAATAAAACAAAAATTATCTATACCCATATCAAAAATATTATTGCAATCCTGTTTAAAATGGTCCAATTCGTGTTTCACTTCCAATTTAGCCTTTATCTCTGCTTTAGCATTTAAATAATCACCAACTCTATCAAATAAATCATCTAAACATCCTTCAGCATTTCTATTAAACACAAATTATAAGTCATTCAAGATTGTTTCCAATGGTTATTTAGTATTTATCATGTTTACCTGCAACTTTCGCGAACATTTTTTAAAGGTATTCTATGCATACAATCATGAAATATTGAAAATCTTGTAAATACTTCATTATTAGCTGGTAACGGCGACCCAATAATGAAATCTAAATGAAAAATCAAACTTATAAAAAAACAAATCTCTTTCTTAAATTATATGTTATGATTACCAAAAATCATCATAATGAAAACTATGATGGCCACCATTTCAAAATAAAATAAACAAATAAACACCTTTGGTCACAAAATATTCTTTATATAACGTATAGTGACCATGAAGGGTGTCATTGTTATGCAAATTGAAACAGAATTCCGCAAATAATTTTAATTAAAACCCTTTTGTTTCTTAATTTTTTTTAAAGATTCAAGTTCAATTTTTTACATTCAATACGTTTTGAAATATAAAGTCTCCACAGTAGGTCCTAATTGTAATTCGACAGAGTAATTCTTAACATTTTTTTTATGATTCATAATTTTATTTAAGGTGTGTCATAATGAGAAAAGGGAAATCAACCATTTATCTCTAATTTGATGACGTCAAATAGTAGAATTTGCAAAATGCAATGTTAAGGTTATACAAATAACTACAAAAGAAATATATTATTTTCAGTACCTTACTCTGATTAATATAAAATAAAAATGTTTAAGACCTAAATTTGAAATTTAGAATGTAGACTGTAATTTTTATTGTGTGAAAATCGAAACTTTTGGGTTGTTTGTTGAGTTTTGATGTTTACGTTTCATGACTTATCTAGGTGGTTATCATTTTTTTTGTTATCACAAATATATATAAAAAGGAGCTGATATCATCATGCTATATAATATTATACACCAATATGAAATCCGTTGAGAAAGCTAAACAAACATTAATTACGTCATTAAATTTAGGGTGTGTGCTACCTGATATTAATACAGTTTCCAACCAATTTCATTTGTTCTTTGAAATTTCACTGTAGAGAAGGAGAGGAAATCCTGTCTAACTAATTTATAAGCACAATCTTTAATTCATTTTTTTTTACTTTTAAGTGTTATTACTTTCATAAAAATGGAGTTTATTTTCAAAGTGCTTATTTTCTCTGGTTTTATTGCTGTTATTTCAACTGCTGCTTTCGGTAGTAAGTAATTTAAATCGGATTTTATTTTTTAAATAAATACATTCATATGTAGTTTTCATTCTACTTTTATTTATTTATTATTAAGAATACTGAATAATACTTTAAATAAACCAACTTCATACAAATTTAAACTGATTAGTGTTGAGTGTAAAACTGAATTAAGTGTATTTTTTTCTTCTAATTTTAGGTTACAATTCAGATGAGGCCTTAAGGGTCCTGAGAAGCCAACTTCAAAGTAGTCATACTTGTTTGGATAATTTTTCCCTTCCGTTAACTTCTGTTTTATATGGTTCTAATAATACTTTCAATCAAGTGTGTGGGTATGTAATGGCTATTAAATTGATTTTAATACATGTTTTACAGCAGATATATATGAAATCAGTAAAACTAGCTAGGTTTAACTAGTGAAACAATATAGTTAAAAGCTAGTAATTTTTCCTAGTCCTTGTCCAGTGACTAGCGAGGTTTTTGGCTTTGGGAGCCAGAGTCTTGAGAATCTAACTCCCCCACCTCCAATGTGTTTTTGGAATTCATAACTAAATCAAAAAATGCGTTTTTCAGTCAAAGAACTTAATTAGAGGTTAGAATTCAAAGGTCAAACTATAGCCACCCGTATTTAGACTGGAACACCATGAGTCTGCAGTCTCAAATCAAGTTTTTTTTTATTGAAAATTTATTCTACTAATTAATGTAAAGTTATTAATTATTAATTAGGAAACTTCAGAAAATAAAATTTAAAAATTAAATCTGAAAGCACCCTTTTGGAAACTTGCGCCGGGAGCAAACTACTCCAGTTATGCCTCGTAATTTTATGCCGGAAAGGGTTCGACGCTTTGCGACATGAACTATCAAAAAGTCGTGCCCATTCCTAGACTTCTTCGGCCCCACAGTTGGTATTTACTAGACCAGGAATGGGGGGAGATAAGATAACTAATGGCAGCATTGATGGATGGATAAATTTCCAGCCTTAAGGCTGGAACAACTTCCCATTGCCTAATGGAGCAGTAGTTCACAATTGTGAACTACTGCTCCATTAGGCAATGGTAAGTTGTTCCGACTGTGGATACGTGCTCCCTTTGGTGAATACGAGTATTTCCCCGTGTTCACTCCACCGAAAGTTAATATTAAACAGGCTGGTGTCAGTATGAACTCAATGCTACTCTTAGCAACGCCACTGCTATTGTTCCGATGCTAAATCTCTATAGTCATCCATAACTTAACCCAACCTAACATATCCTAAAATACGTACTGCAGCACGGAATATAAATACTTATACATTGTATAATTTTACAGTTTTTTTTAATGTTTTGAATTATTTTTGAAGCCAACGTCTAGATGGATCATCATATTTCTCAGATTGTGAAAATCAGTTTATTACCAATTGCAAGGATCGTGGTTGTGACTATGATAAACTTCTGCCATGGGTACAAGGTTTTCCTAGAGCTGCCATGAGTTATATTTGCGTATTTGGATTTAATGCTATCAATGGTATAGATTTGGAATCAAAGTCAAAATATATTTCTTGATAATTTTAATAAATTTCTTTTATGTAGATATTCAAACGAACGGTGGCAGAGATTGTATGGCTGATGTTGGACTGGACATTTCAGCGCCACTTCTTAATTTATATGGAAGTATTTGGAATGGTCAGTCTCTAAGCTGCAGGTCAGTTTAAATTGAAATATTAATTTATAAACTGAAATTGAGTTAGATAATATAAAATTGTATTTCTATTGTCTTTTTAGGAATGTTAGTAACTATATGAATGATGTCTCGAAACAGTTGAATTCTTGTGACAAAAAGGATCTTAGAAATGTGGTCGTAAAATACTTTGATGAAGTTGTGAATCTTACACCGTGCAAAGGTGACATAAGTCCAGGAGCAGCTACAAATGTGCCAACAAATTTGTTTCTTTGTGTTGTAGCAATTTTAGCCTCTGTCTTTATTGCTCTGAAGAGACAATAAAAATGTGTGTTGAGTTTTTTGTATTCAATATTTTATATTGTTCATATAAAATAATATTTTTCTTTAATGTTCTGTTAAGAATAACACATTTTTTTACAAATAAATATGAAATAAAATGTTTTTAATAAAAAAAAAATTTGAAGATTAATATTATCTTTATTTCATTATCTTAGTAACGGTATTAGAAATTGCATTTTTGTATTAAATGTCAATACAAGATGCCATTTTTTGTGGCTAACTTTAGGCGTGTTTTTTTGTTGGCACTTTTGGTCGAACCATTCATAACCACTATGGAGGGCCACTCATAACAAAATTTCCAAATATTATTTATCCATAATTCAATTGTGGATATCCACAATTCAGTTTTGATTCAATCCACATTTGAATTATGCATAGCCATATTTGAATTGTTGACATGAATGGCCTTTCATAATAGTTCGACCAGATGCCTATTATTGGCAAAATTGTATTATTTCAGTTCATTATAAAAAAAGCAATATTTGTTAGTTTAAGTATGTTTTTAAAGTGTAAACGCCCTTCGAATTCTTTTAAACGCAAAAACTAAGAAAAATTTGAAAGTGTTTCAGAAACTAGAAGGGTAGCTCGATCACTTAAAAGTATTTTTTTAATTTAATATACATGTGTGACTTTGACGATAACCCAAATTTTTTAATTTTTGTTTATAAAAAGTTTAATTTGAACGATATCAACATGAAGATACTATTAAAGGACTCAGCAACCGTTCTAGTTTCTAACACACTTTCAAAATTTCCCCGACTAGTTTCTCATGAAACACCAGAACGAGCAACTAGAATGCAAATTTGTGCAATATTTATTTTTTTTTCTCACTCCTATTTTATTTACAGACAAATACTACCTCATTATTGTCTGAAATTCTGTCGCAATGTTGACAGTTTGTGCAAATTATACACTAAATCGTTTTCAATTTCTTATCAAATTTAAGGAAACGCCAATACAAACTGTAATTCATTGGATCATACCTACTATGAAACCTTTTCGTTTGTTTTAATAATGAGAAATTGTGTATTTTAGAAAATCCATTGTTGTTTTTAGCGACAACCCGGAACTGTTCTATGACAAAAATATTCTACATTAAATTGTTCAACATCTGAAAGTTTTCAGTTTAAATTTTGAAGTCTAGTAAGATTGTCCACCTTAATTTACTTGTGACTTTTATTTTCTATTAAGGAAATTTTACTTGGTATTTATAATGGCAACGATATTTCAGTTTCTTATTATTTTAATATTTCTACCAACTATTTTTAATAATTCAAGTAAGTAAAACCTACGTTAACATCATGATACTTAAGGTGGTTTAAAAGTGTAAACGCCTCTATAACTCGGATTATTCTGTCTTTCAGAAGAGCAAACTTAGAAAAAAACTTGAAATTGATTTAGAAACTAGAAGGGTATCTAGCGCAATCACTCATGTCCATATTTTTTAAAATAAGCTTTTTAGATGAGTTTGAAAATGACTCGGATAGATATCAACATGAAAATTTCCTTGGAAGTGATTGAGATACCTTTCTAGTTCCTAAAACAATTTTAGGTTTCTATTAATTTTGCACTTCTGAAAGACAAGAGGTCGAAAATCAACTTTTCATAAACCATCTTAAGTTGAAACTGAAAAATGTATTTTTTTTTTAAAATATATATTACATTTTTCTAAAGCTGATTCTTATCGTGTCATGAATACGGAAGGAAAAGTGTTGCAGTCACAACAGTTTACATGCTTTCAATTGTTTTCATTACCAATGACCACTTTGTTGTATGCAGACTATTATGGTTACCTGTGCAGGTAAACAAATATAGAGACATTGATGTCTGCTTATTTGTTTTGTTTACTGTATAATTTATTTTATGTTTTGTTTTGTAGTTCAGATTATTTTATAGGATGTAAACAACAATTTTTAGCGGAATGTTATATACGTAGATGTGACACATCAACTCTTCCCTTTTGGATCGACACGTTTCCAAACACAGCAAAAGATTTTATTTGTGGAAATCCTTTCAGTGACATTGACAGTAAGTTGTTTTTAGAAACAGGTGATTTTCTAACTCTGGATATTATCCGTTTCAGAATCAACGCTAAGTAGAAATTGAATGTGTTAGAAACTAGAAGGGTAGCTGAATATTCTACTTTCGAAATAAGCTTTTTTTGTCATCATTTTAAGCCAACCCTTCTAGCTTTTGAAACACTTTCAACTTTCACTTAAGATCGTTTACAAACAGCTGATTTGCAAACTGATTAGTCTGTCTTTCAAGAGCAAAATTTTAGAGAAACTAGAAAGTGTTTTATAAACTAGAAGGGTAGACAGAATTTTTAAAAAATGTCAGCTTAATGTTTGCTCATTTTCAAACTGCCATAAAAAGTATTAAAAATATTTAAACATGAAATTATCTATAAGTAATTGTTAAGCTACAATTCTAGTTTGTTTTAGAAACTAGAATTGTAGTTTAACAAAAGCTACGCTGAATTTTTCTCTTTGAAAGTCAGAATAACCAGAATTTGAGGCTCGTTTACACCTTAAAACCACCTTAAGTCAAACCTTTTTAAGACAACTCAAAATATATTTTGATATTGCTGAGAAATTAATTTTGCATTGTGTTTTTTTAATAACAGATATTCATAAAAATGGCGGAAGTGATTGTTTGAATAAAATAGTCATTGATCCACAAGTTTACAATCTCGTAAATAGTGTATATTACGGACAAACTATAAACTGCAGGTCAATACAATTGTTTTCTTATCTGTGTTGAGTTGAATATTTAGTTGTACATTATGTTAATTTTAATTTCTTATATTAACAGAGATATGGATAAATACATGCATAATGTGTTGAATGAATTGGACAAATGCTCATACAAAGGACTTCGAACTTTGGTAGCTCAGTTTTTGTACAAAAGTGTTGCAAATTCCATCTGTCATGATCAAATAATCATAGAAGGTGGAAGTGGTTCTAGTACAAATATTACTGGCAGTTTTCTGTTTTGTATTCTTTCAATGATAGCATCTTTAATTATTGGGTCTTCTTATTATTGGTGATTGTTTGCTTTTGTATGTTTGGTAGTCATTTCAATATTTAAATATTCATTTGAAATTAAAGAATAATAAAATTTGTTTTAGGAGCAAAAATCAAAACCAAAATAGACGAATACAAATTAAATACAAATAATAAAATATAAAATAAATCCGCTAAATAAATTAAAATAACAAATGTTAATGTCATTCATCCTACACCACTTTTTATGTTTTACTAGAATTGCGATAAAGATCTGTGTATTCCTTAATGCCTATATGCCTATAAAGGGAATTGTTTAACGTGTTAATGTTGTTAATAAACCCCTTGCTAATGTTGTTTAACCTGTACTGCATTAAAGTAATTGATTAAGTTTAAAGAATCTATCTGATCACCTGATAATTTGAATGTGTATATTGTATAATGCTCCAATTCCCTACTCAAGAGACTAAATATCTATTTTTTTTTAAAAAGAACTTAAACATTGTTCTGTTGTGATATATTGTATCATGTTTACAACTGAAAGATATGAACTTAACTGTCATATTTTGTACTTTGAGTGACAACTTATTGATATAAATGAAATGGAAAACAGGTTGCATTAGATATTGAGTACATTATTTTATTATTTTTTAAACTTGAAACGACTTATTTGATTGCATTGAATTAATGATGAGATTCATCTTGCTTACAATTATTTTGTTTTTTGGCACAGACATTGTACTAGGTTGGTATTCAAACAATTTATTAATTATAAATTTTAACTTAATTATATCAACATTTAATAAAGTGCTTTATGTATTATTTTTGTTTAACATTAAGGTAGAAAACAATGTTCAACATTGTCATCAAGTAAACAACAGAAGGAGCATTGTAAATTTAAAAAGATATTTCCAGCTCATATAAGGGATTGCACAAATGACTATTACATGTCTTTGTCAGCAATGTTAGATCCAAACAATGTTGACTGGGATTTTTTATGCTGGTTATAATTTAAATTAAATTAAATTATTTATCAACCATTTGAGCTTTTAATTTTTTATTTTTTAAGGAGTCAGAATTACATGCTTGGTTGCAGATACATATATGAAGAAAACTGTCTCAATTTCAATTGTTCCTACAACACATTGGTGACCTATTTGAAATGGATGGATGCATTTACTTTAGGTGGAAAATATGCAGCATGTGGGATGGGTGAAAATTATGTCACTGGTATGTTTAACTTTGTTTATTGGTTTTTGATTTGCTGTTTATTGGTAAATATCTTTTTCTTTTTAGGTATAATGAATAATAGTATTGACTTTATGAACAATCACACTGCTGATATTAAAAACTGTACATATGGAATAGTACATCAGTTATATACGAACTATAATGTATCTTGCGGGTAAGTACATCTTGTAAAAGTTTTTAATTTGAAAAAAAAAACTGTTTAGAAACTGAAAAATGCTTTATATTTTTGTTTTATTTCTACAGTGATATGCACACTTCTTTTAATTGTCTGCTGAATTTATTAAACGGTACTCCACACAAAGAACCCTTCAACATTTTAGCAAAGTATTTTCAAGGTGTCACATCACTTTCACCATGTGTTAATGACATTAATCTGTATCAAGGTGGAGGTTCATTTATTCAGTCTAGTGCATTATTATTTCTACTTGTAAAAATCATTGTATGGATTTCCAACAATATAATTTATTCAGTATGATTACATTAAGAAATATGTAAAACAGATTCTAAACCTATTTTATTCATTGTTTATAGTAAATTAAAACCATTCTCTGAAAGTTTTATTCAAGTATAGCTAGCACATACAGTACTTAATTGGTTTATTTACCATCAAAATTTATTTGATTATATATTGTTTAGATTTTTAGTTTTATACATTAAATAATAGAACCATGATTCAATGTTAAATTTTAATTGTTTGTGTAATTGCACCAAATGTAGTAATTCTAAAAGATAATATGGATGACCAAATGCAATGACTCAATGATTCAGCATCACTTTTCATTTAAAATCAATGAATACATTTCAATCAAACAACAGTCACCTATAATTTTTCTCATTAATTAATGAATAATGATCCTAATTGCATTATGAAATGTTACTAATTATGTCTATACATGTATAACAATAAACAGGTTTACTTGATTTAATAAAACTTCTTTTTTTGGAAAAATAAACAATTAACTTTCCAATTAATGGAAATATTGCAATCTTTATTGAAAAAAAAAACAAGTAAACAACTGAAAAATCTCTAAATGATTAGTTTTTTTTTTGTATTTCTTTTTATTAATATTGTAAAAATAATTACAAACTTTGCCATGACAATACATGTCATTATTAAAAATTGTATGAAATAGGATATATGTTAAAGCTATAACAAAAGATTGTCGGAAATGCATGAAATGCATATAAATGCTGGCTTCCTGCAAAACAGCCATTAATGTCGAATTTGTTTTAACCTCCATCTGATTGTTCAGCTGATTTGTACAGCTGTGTTTTTTAGTGACATATGGCTTCAAAGCTTGTAGGTCTACATGTAAATGTGTCCAGTTGATGTTTCATTTTGACTCATCGAATTGTATTGAAACAAATTGTGTCTCTACTACACTATAAACAACTATCAGCATTTATCATAGACTCTTCCAAGTATGATATTAATATAAAAAATCACTTCAATTTTGATAAACTTACGAAATACCATGATAGTGAGCGATTTTTTGTATGTATTCAGGATTTAGTTTTTTCCCATGAGTTCAAACCTTTTAACTCTACACTATGTGAATTCATCAATATGATTATAATCCAAAAAACCTTGTGAACTTTTTTAAAGACTCACATAATTTGACATCAGGAGACCAAACAAATCATGAGACTGAAGTTAACATTAAAACTTGCTTCCATCAACATTGTGTTGTGTCTACTTTATTTCAATGGATTTGGTGGTAATGTACCAAATATTTGCAATATTTATAGGTCATTATTAATTTTATGTAAATATGACATGATTACCAATCAGTATACTATTAAAATTATGTCATCCAAACAATTTAGACATTAAAATAGACCTAGTTACCTATTAATTTGAACCAAAATCCGAGGTTTTATCTTAACAATATTAAGATTTTATATTTCCAAAGTAACATGTTTATTATTTTAAGTTTCTTCTATTTTTGCCAAGTCTGCCTAATTAGTAATTATGTATGTCTTATGTAAACTGCATGTATTAAAACTGTAGTAAACATAATATTGCTGCCAACACTTTAAAATTAGTTCAATTAAGTAGTTCTCTATTAAATGATTTTTTTGAGTTTTGCATTTAAACACATTTTCAAAACCAACAACGCATTATTTTTTACTCATTTTCAATCAGTTAAATTTGTAATAAAATGTTTTGTCTCATTTTTTTTTTACTAACAAAGAGGAATTAATTTACAGATCTACAGGGTGTCTCGTGAATTTTTATTTACAGTTTAATTTCATTTTACTGTCTAGTTCTTCTGAAATATATGCAATTACATTAATTTTATTTTGCTTTATTTTTATTGCCAAAAGTAAAAGAAAAATGTCAAATTTGATTTTTTTAATCTTGCAAATACTAATATTAATTACAGTAACAGCTGCAGATGATAATGGAAACAATGGAACTTTTATGTGTTTAACGTTACAGACACCAAATGAAATTCCAGATGAATGTCAGACAGACATTCAAATGCCTACAAAAGCACTCACAGGATATGACGTTGATATACAATACATGTGCAAGTAAACAGAATTAAAAACATTTTTCATTAAAAATATAAGTAAATTTTGCATTTTTCGTTTAATCATTTAATTACTTTTTTATTTCATTTCAGTCCTGAATTTTTTAGCAGATGCAGAACAATTTTGAATTATGTATTTAAACTGATTTACACTGATGAAGGTAGAGATTTTATTATCGGACTATTGGACACTCTAGTTGAATATGGACCCAAACATACATGTCGTGATTCTCAGCTGGAAATCGATTGTATGTTTTAACATTTAAATCATTCAAATGAATTTATTTTAATTGAAGTTTGCGATTTGGTTTTTGTTTTATTAATATGACAGCCGTAATGCGAATGGGAGGCAGAGACTGTATTATCGAAAATATGATTCCGTTAAGATATTGTGCTTACATCAGCCAAATTAAATTTGAACAGGAAACACCTGTTGAATCAGTTTGTTAGTAAGTAATATAATATATATATATTTTTTTCTCAGGTAACAGTTATTTTATTGGTGCTATATTTGTTCATTTTTTCATCATTGAGCCATGCTAAGATCATTTAGCAATAATAATATTTGTAACCTTAGTCCTCGGTTCCACTCCAACTTCTTAATAGGCCTATGTCAAGCTCATTACTCAACTAAATTGTAATATTCATGGTTGCCTCAGTTCCTATATTTATAACAAACATTATAGGCCTATATATATATATTGAGCCACGTCTATCGGTGTTTCCTTATTTCTCTCTTTCTTTGAGTAACGCTGTACAAACAATTAAGGACAAAAACCTTGAAGCACGTCGGAATTTATTTAAAATTAAATAAATAAATGAACCGCTTTTTTTTCTCAAGGTCAAGATTACGTTGTGCTCTCCCCATCCAAGAACCCCATGCTATTAAATTGGAGAGGGGAAAAGGTTGGAAAGGGTAGGGAGGGGGAGAGAGTGAAACATAGAGGGGGAAAAGGGGGAGGGGGAAACTGAAATTGAAATGAAAGGAGTAAAAAAAGGAACAAACGACGATTATGCGCACACCAGAGCAAATGAAAAGCTCATTTTCTCTTTCAAATATAAAACGGGGAGGGGATAATAGTAGCAAAATTAAACTAGAATTTATCACGGGCAACTGTGCCCAGCATTAGAATTTTTTTTGATCAGCCCTTTTATGAACGTCATCAATTTCTAATTAGTTTGTTACTTGGTCTAACATCATAAAAGGGCAGAGGAAAAGAAATTCTAATGCTGGGCCTGTGAATTTTGCTCCCGTTATTTATGACGGGTTACCCCACTAGTTCATTTATAAAAAAATAGATTTCCTGTTGGTTTTTGTTCCATTTCAATTGAATTTTTTTATGGTTAAATGGATGTCAAATTTCATATTTATTTTGACAATTATAATTTGCATTTTGCACAATTTTGCATTCATCACATAAAATTTCTTTTGTATGTTTTGTCATAAAAAATGACCATTTACTATATTATTTTGCATAATTTTAAATTTAATTTAGTATTTTATTGTAATGAAGAGCTCGTCTAAAATTGTTCGATAGCCTTGTAGCAAATAATGCAAGTGTAATTTGCTTAACAATTTTTTTTTACAAGTTTCTATTCAAAATGTTTGAAATTCATTGATTTTCTTTTTGAATATTATTCTAATTTGAATTTGCTCAAAATCAAGGTCTTCTACATTCCCTTTTATCTATAGGAGGTCTTGACGCAACTCATGTCAGCGTTTTAAAATTACTTTGTTCAATAAAAGTGTTTCTCTAGGTCAGTGATTCCCAAACTTTTTTTTACTCACTGCACAATATTTTTTTTGCCTGAAGAAATCTCAGCACACCAAGCGGAACTCACTCGCAAACTAGTGTGCCATGGGCTACCTTTTGAAAACCATTGGTTTAAGTGCATAAGTGTTATAGGACGTTTTCCTTTATTTTGTTCTTTCCAATGAAGTTCAAATTTACTTAAAAATATTAAATCATATAACATTCAATAGAACATCTAAACCTTTCGTGGCACACCTAGCAAAACTCACGACACACTAGTGTGCCACGACACACCTTTTGAGAATCGTTGCTCCAGGTATATTCTCTACAAATTGAAATACTGCTAAAATATTTTGTAGGTAGGGGGCCTTATTCAATTTTTATATTATGTATGCTGCGTGCTTATTTATAGAAGGTCACAGTTAGTAAAGAAAATTGTCCAAGACCTTCAAAGATTTTTGTTTATTTCATTTTCCTATCATTTAATATTGCACAAACTTATGTCATATGCATACATTACTACTAATACTATAAAGACTACTTGCTATGAAGTATATGCTTTAAAAAATTAAGATGAAGGCATAAACAACTTCTTTCAATGTTATGATTAGGGCTCGGATTTTGATGCAATATCTACCAGAATGTTTCTCAATATGTGGCCCAAGTGCCAATTGTGAAGTAACAATCGCGTTTAGATAAAAAAAATTGTTCTTTCTAACTTAAAAAAATAGTTAGAGGCTAGAACTCTAGTTGACAACTGATAGTAACCAGACATCTAGCCTCTCTAACCACCCTTTTCTGATTAGAAAAAAGCATAATTGCAGTTGCTCTAATGATGTTGACGATTACTTCACAATTGGCACTTGGGCCACAAATTGAGAAACATTCCGGTTGATATTGCATCAAAATCCGAGCCCTAGTTATGATGTAGTTTTGATGATTCAACTACATATAAGTTTAAGTGTACCCCTTTCTTTTCCCTCTGGGTGGGGGTGGTGTATCACCATCTCTTTATGAAAACCAATTAATTTAATCTTAAGGTATGTTTCAAGGTTTGATAATTAATTTTTATTTTCGTATTTTTCCCCCTTCCTTTTCTATAGTACTTTGGATTATTCATTTGAATGTAATTTGGAAGCCATTAGTGGTTGCAAGAATGAACATCTGAAACGTCTTTGGGAAAATTATTATCGAGATACTATTCGACATTCACCGTGTAGTAAATACAGTGCCTATGGCTCTGCAATCAAACTTAACACAACCATCTTTTTATGTGTCTTTACTTTTCTTTCTCTAGTTTTTAACAAGATAATTTTCTGATACTATTTACATCTTAGATACTTCTTTCGCACAATAGTTATTTTTTTCTTGTGTGGTTACATCACATTCTTACTAAATACACAATTAACAATTTGATAAGATTAAACCATGTGATTTATATAAAAATATTTTATCAATCATTAACTATCAATAAAAAATCAGACTATATTAATAATAATTTATTAAAATGTAGTTTTATTATTTATTTCCTTTGTAGTTTGGTATGAAGAGAAAACAAAAAGGTCCACAAGTCAGCTATCATTTTTTTTTTTCCCCTTTCTAGTTTCCAATTTTTTTAAAAAAAAATATTAGTTGTGACATTCAAGTAGAATATTTCTGTTCAATCTAAATGCACTTTTGTTGACTTATTTTCTGTAGAATATCTAACTATAGATTGCAACATAAAATATTTGTAAATGTGTGTAACTGTAATATCGAATCATTAAAAAATAAGTAAACTTGAAAATACAAAAAAAAAACCTGAATTGTTCACTTTGAACTTCTATTTCTATTTTAGTATTTTTAAACAAATAAATTAAAAAAATATTATTGTACCATAATACACTTGCATTGTATGGAGCAAAAAGCTCTATGAATGCTTTAACTTGTGACCTACAATCTTATCATGAAAAGTGTTGACAAAAAACCAACCTTGCAGAAAACACTATCACATATCACACTATCACGGATTAAGACGAAATTGGGCCTGATGCTGCAGTGCAAAAAAGGCCTATTTATTTTCAGCATTGGTGCATGTGCATTCTACACTCACCGTACTGTCCATACATGCGCACTCAGACTGACCAAGGAGCCTTAATTGCTTGCGATGCAACCAGTCAGCCTTTATTGAACATGATTCATGAATAATAATAACGACGTATTATCGTCAAGAATCCCCAAGATATTGCAAAAAATGCAGTTAAATCTTAGGCTATTACTTTACTGGACTGGCAACTCCCGAAATTTTGTGTTTGACAGTTATGAATCGTCGTTTTCCAAGTGGCGCCTCTAGCGGGACTATGGTATATGAACTTTAATAGTAAAAGTCAAGTTTTGGACGAGTTCATTTTGTAGCTATGTAGGGTGTATTTTATATATTAGTATAAAAAGTATGGCCAATGAAGAACTACACAGGCATAGCCTCCTATAGATACTATCTATAGGAGGCTATGACACAGGCAATTAGAAATCGGGAGGGACGAACAGAAGTTGGCTCCGCCCTTTTTATGACGAACGCAACTTCTAATTGATTGGTTATGTACTCTGACGTCACATCAATCAACGTTGAACCACACAAAAAAAACAGACTTTTACTCGCGATTTCTTTAACAATAATGCCACCAGCCACCTAAGTAAACTGTTTAACGTCGTCGTCTGTTTTCAACTGGGCCTATTTCAGGAATCGGCCTAATGCTGCAGCATCAATAGCACCCACCTTAATCCGGCACTGCCGGTCAACATAGTTATATATGGAAAATGATTGTAGCTGTAATATGAAGGACTGAATATGTAGGACTTACTTTCATATGTTAGGTGGAGGAGGAAGTTTTACCTGTGTGTTTGTTATTATAGTATTGCATAAATGTGTATGAGTGCCAACTTCGAAGTTCCATGCTTTTTGAGGCAACAGTTTTTATTTTATGCCAGCAGTTAAAAACTGGAACTCGAAGCGTACAGAAAGTAGAAAAAAATTGTTGCTAACTGTGCAAACAAAATTCTGTTTGAATTTTTGGGATTTTACATTTAGTGTAACATGAAAGCATTATCGGTATTATTATGCTGTATTTTGGATGCTGGCGCTCAGTTGGTGCCATTTCATAAGTTTATCAATAATTTATTTGATGTTTCTATTTATATTAATTTTACTCATATTTTTTATTATCAAAAATTGTTTATTTGATTGTAGAATTTCCACAAACATTGGGTAGAACGGGTTATACTGGATATGGTAATGCTGGTACTGGATATGGTGGTGGTGCTGGACCTGGATATGGTGGATATCAACCGCAAACCCAACAATATTCATCTCAATTTTTTGCAAATTCTTTCTAACAAGTGCAAATACCAATGAGTGTAGCTCTTGGAAATTATGTCCAATTTCAATTTACAACTGTATGTGCAGGTATGTATGTGTGTGGCCTTTATGTATTAAATTTCTGAGAATTTTTGTTTATAAAAAAGTTTATTTTGAAAGCCAACATAAAAATACCCTAAGTGAATGAGCTACAATTCTAGTTTCAAAAACATTTTCTAGTTTTGTCTTAATTTAGCTCTGCTGAAAAAAAGACTAATCAGAGTTCGAAAATCAGCTCTTCATAAACCATTTTAATGCGAATTTGTGCTATATTTTTCTTCTAGATAATTTTGAATTTGGCGCTAAATCTAATCGATAATTTGAAAGAAAAAAAAAAAAAACTAATCGATATTAAAACTGAGAGGTAGCCGCCACTGAAATTTAAAGTGGCCGTATTCAGTCGTTGAAATTTCTTTTAAGAAATATTTTTTTTATATAATTAAAACCATATTCTTTTTAGTAATGAACAACATTAATTGTTAATATTTTCAAATTTTTATGCTTAAAATATCTAAAATTGAACTTTTTAAGCATAATTTTCTGATTCTTGCGTTTTAACGGCGGCGGCCACCGTCGCCTCTACCAATAATATGGCCCCTTGATCTATATGCGCTGGCGAGTGACATTTTCTGACCAGTCTCATCTTTGCATCCATATTTATAGTATTGTATGTTTAGGTTATTGTTGTTTCGTAAAAAGTAAAATAACTGAAGAATGAGTTAAAATACAATAAAATATCATCAGACGTAAAATAATCTACACATTCTTGTGGTGAACGTGATGTAGTTTTAATGTTTTGAGTCAAAGAACAGTCAAAAAAATTTTATTTTTCAAGCTATCATCATACATTTTTTTATATTATCAATTTATCACCTACTATTCTAGTCTCTAAAACACTATGCATTTTTTCTTTATGTTGCCCTGAAAAGAGTTAACGTGAAAAATTTAAATTATGTCAGTGCTGTTAATGTAAATTTAATAGCCCAGCCACTTCACATCGGTCCGAAAATGGCGGCTTCATATGAAACCTACAGTATGTGGACAAGTCTGTCTAGATATTGGGCTTCTAAGGCCTTTAAACGATACGCCGATACCATTGTGTAACGTTATGGCGGTCTTTTAGATTTATTCTCAGTGTTTGTTTATTCGCGATTAATCTCGTCAAAAATAACCTTTTTTGTGCCAAAAAGCATATTTTTAAGTGTGGAAGAAATAGTTAACTAGTTCGCGAAGTGTTTTAACTACTTTAAATATTGTTAAAGTAAAGTTTTCAGTTAGTTTTTCTATCTCGGTTTATTCATAGATGACGTATGTCGAATGGGATGCAAACAGTTGCGTTTAAGGTAATGTTTGCCATAATATAAAGGCCTTAAGGCCAGCATATGACCTTACTGAATAGTGACGTCAGAATGACGTCACATCTGACGCCGTAGAACTCAATGCATTGCTTGGTGTGACGTCATTTTCACGTCATTTATGCTGGTATTAAACGTAAATAAGCAATGAGGCCACTTAATCGCATGTGCATGCAACTTACCGATACCAAACATTCTTTTTGTAAAATGACACAGCCTAAATGTCTTTTAAATGACCTCTAGAAATACAAATTCAGTAAAAACGTCTTTTATTTACACAATTTAATGAATTTTATCGCCATTTATAAATTGAAATTATATTGTTTCATAAAATCCCAACAAGCAAAGAAGAAAAACAAACAAAAAAAGGGAAATATTTTTCATTTAATTGCAACAAAAAAAAAAACATTTTAAAGAGATATGTTTTAATTAAAAAATTGATTAAACAGCTTTAGGCTATTATAAAATCAATTTCGTGTAGGTTTTAACCGGAAATGACTGCAAAAATTGGGAAAATTAAAAAAAATATATATAACAAATTTCAAATAATATTCATATAATCAATTTAAAAAAAATTGCAATCAGATTTCAAATTAACAGATTAATTGGAAAAGTGCATGACTTTTTTTTGGGAGGGGAGAGGTGGTTGTTGTAAAAAGTTTGTTGCGTTTTTTTTTTCATATAAAAAGTTCTCACTGTTAATTTATTAAAAGAGTGGAGGTTGGACCATGATTTTCGTGGTTAGATTGTGGGTTTGAAGGTTTGGAACTACAATTTGGGGGCTTTGGGTCATGTTTGGAGTTATGGGTTTGATGCTTGGATTTGAGGGTTTTGGGTCTTGTGTAGAGTTTTGGGTTGTGGATTTGAGGGTTGAGATTTGGGGTTTTTGGGTTGTGGTTTTGAGGGTTTTGGGCATTGTTTAGAGTTTTGGGTTTTAGGGTTTGTGACTATGATTTGGGGATTTTGGCCCATGTTTGGAGTTTTGGCTCGTGGTTTCGAAGGTTTTGAGGCTGTGACTTGAGGTTTTGAGGATTTGTTGTTTTGCGTCATGATTTTGGGGGATTTGGAACTGATTGGAGGTTTTGCACCTTGATTGGGGTCTTGGATAATAGTTTTAAGGGTTTGGGAATATGATTATGGATCGGGTGTGATTTTGTATTAATAGTACAAAGTTATGTCAATATTTGTTGGTTTCTCATAGGTGATATTGAAACAAATAAAGACTTCATGGTTTTTACGGGCGCTTTTGTTTGTGATTCATAAAAAAGTGTGTAATAAACTACACCCACTTTCTAAACATTGAGAATTTGAGATTAATAAGATCTAAATAAAAAAAAAGGTAGAGCTGAAGAGAGTGGGGGTGGGGATCTACTTGGAAATAGATGCGATGCTCATGATGCTACTTTCTTCAGCACTCGGAGAAGTTGCTTGAAGGTCTCCATTTGATTGTGTCGGTCTAGGACTCGTCCTCGATGTTCCACCTTGACGGTTGAATTTCATACTCTGACCAAAACCTTGTCTATGTCCGCCTGGTCCTGCACCGGAACTTTGACTTCCGCCTTGTCTTACATTCTTGTAAGGTTGGAAGAGAACTATGTACAGTTTGGGTGTAAATAGGCATGCCAATGCAACTGATGCACTGATGCTAAGACACATACACATGCTGGCTATTTGAATCTGAAAGAAAAAGAGAACAACAACAAAAACAGAAACGACATTTGAATATTGTGACCCTAAACACTTAACAATGGAAACGCTTGAGCAAATCTGAAAAGTCTCAACAATTTCTAGAAATTTCCAAAATTTCCAAGTCTCTCTAGAAATCCACGAGTCATTCAAAGTCATCCAAAGGCCTGATCACCATTTTCCCAAAAAGGCTAAAATTTAAAACAATGTCGAAGTGTGCAAAGTTTTCATAACTTTTTTTTTAAAAAAAGTCAGCTATCAAAGTAAAAACTAAATTAAAATTCCTGGTTACTGAAGATCTCGGAACTCTTCAAAAATCCCAAAAATTGTTAAAACTTTTTCAGTTATTGAATAAAACGTTACTTCCAAAGAGTAAAAGAGAAAGGTTGTTTTTGATGTGTCTTAACTTACCCTATAATCGTTGTTGGTTCCAAAATAAATTGGAATGAAAGCTAGCCACACGATACAAGTAGAATACATGGAAAATCCGATGTATTTAGCTTCGTTGAAGTTTTCTGGAATCTTACGAGTCTTAAAAGCATAGACAGTACAGAGAGCAATAAGAAACATATTATAAACCAAGGAAACTATTAGGGATACGTTAGAAATGCCGCACTGTAACACTACTGTGAACCGATTCGGATATGATTCCTTGGTCCGTGGTTCTTCGATGATGAGCCAAGCAATACTTCCGATCATTTGCACCGATACGAGGCACACACAAATAACAATCTGTGATTTTGGACTCGTGTATCTCGGCCTCTTGATGGATTTTATGCCACGGTTGAAGATTCGCGAAATACGATTTGTATTCGTTAAGATGGCCGAGTAACAAATGCAAAGACAGAGGCCGAGGCTGATCCGCATCAGTGTACAAGTGGCCGTCGTCGGCTTTGCAAGAATCACGAAACTGTTGGCATAGCACATAAGAATTCCAATGAGCAATACGTAACAAAGTTCTCGACCGGAAGCCATGATCACGGGTGTATTATTGTAGCGCATGAATACGAGCACCGTGAATAAGGTGATTACGATTCCTAGCAATGCAAAACCTATAGGAACCAAAGCCCAAGGCGAATCCCACATCATGTACTCGACTGGTAACCGAACACAACCGACTTTCTCATTGTTCGGAACGTAACCGAGAGGACACGGGATGCAAGTGTCATTGAAGATGTATTCGTCGTCGCGGCACGGAACACATTTCCAACAGCAATGAATACCCTAGAAGATCAATAAGACATAAGCGAAATATTTCTAGATTTTGAAAACACCTGATTTTAGCTTTTGATAGTTACCTGGAAACTACGATGATGTCCCATAGGACATTCATCACTACATACTGACGTTGGAAATACGGACTCGTTCTCGTTCCATTGCATTTGGAGCACATTGATGTATAATCTAATATTAATGGAATATACAAATAAATGTCAAATTCATTCTGGATTTGATTTAAATCAGTTACGAGATTCAGATTATCTCGATGTGCCGTGTAGTACGAGCCTGGCAGTAGCTACGGCATATACAATTTTTTTTTCAAAAACAACCTACAATTCAAGGAAAGTTACATATGTAACGTAACTTCAATACAAGTTACTTTTTAAGAGAACTTTCGGATCAATAAATTGTAGGTTTTTTTTAATTAATCAATGTAGAAAATATTAAAAAAAAAAATATTTCGAAACCCTTCGCTCCAGTTTCCAACTCTGACATAATCATGTTTTCCAACTAGTTTCTGATATTGAAAAATATCGTAACTTCCGTATGCATCTCCTTTATTGTTGAATCTCACTTCGTGATTTTGTTGTCCTGAAAAGAAAAAAAAAATGGATGGAAAATATTAATTTTAATATTTATGAATTGTTCAATCAAAAGAAATTTTTTATGACGAGTGAAAAAAAGGTGATGGAGAATATATATATATATATATATATATATATATATATATATATATATATATATATATATATATATATATATATATATATATATATATATATATATATATGTCTATATATATAACGGAAGAAGGAAGTGGAATTTTTGAGATTTACGTATATAAATATATATATATTGTAACACCCTGTAAATCGTGATCCCGCCAAAACCATAGCCTGGGGGGTAAACAACTCTCAACCGTCCCTCCCTCCTCTCTGACTCACCTTTCTGACTCATGCCCAAGTGGCGGATTGATACGTAAAGGACCATGGTCACTTGGACCTGGTTACACCTCGCAGGTGTACACAGGTCCAAGGTATAAAAGGACCATGTTCCTCTTTGTTCCTCAGTTCTTTCCTTTGCCTGTTTTTGCGATACATTCCAAATCATGGGCCTGAGGATTTCCAGTTAGTATTTTACTATTCACCCTTGTATCTGTACTTCTTACA
The DNA here is from genome assembly GCA_036925085.1 of Brachycybe producta. NCBI lineage: Eukaryota > Metazoa > Arthropoda > Diplopoda > Playtdesmida > Andrognathidae > Brachycybe > Brachycybe producta. The sequence continues at coordinate 109,465 of JAUPFP010000143.1, read as the reverse complement.
AGGAATGAATAAAAGTGTTGTAATAAGAAGTAGCGTTGTCTCTATGTCTTTATGCTAATAACTTCTCTTCAGAGGCCGGAGGTTTCATAGGGCAGGAGCTATACGATTCTCAGCAGCTACAACATCTTCTCTAGTCGGAATACCGATGGAGAAGATGTATATCAGCATCAACCGGAAGAGAGAGAGATGGCCGCCACTCTCCTGCATTGATTTCACCCCCATGCAGAAGAGTGACTTCAATCTATCTCCATCCAGCTCTCTCTACAGCTCGGATCTTCTCTGTGCAGGTGTCATACTGCTCAGAGAAGAAACGAAAAGTAGAAAATGTCATCTAAAGGTTGGTAATAAAATATTGGTTGATGTCAAAAGCTCACATTTGGTGGAGGTGCGGGGTATAGCTCCATCTGCCTTCTCCGACCTGTAAACAGAAGCCGTCCTTTGTCCTAAGTCTCGTGATTGTGCCTCACGAGGCTTCGTCCGTCCTTTCTATGTTGGAGCCACGTATGGAGACCCTCGATAGCGTCAAAGTCAACCGCGTGGCGCCTGTCTGTAAAACCGCGTATGGAGACCCTCGATCACGTCAAAGTCAACCGCGCGGCGTCCTTTGTGTTGGAACCACGTGTGGAGACCCTCGATAGCGTCAAAGTCGACCACGTGGCGCCTTTGTAAAACCGCGTATGGAGGCCCTCGATCACGTCAAAGCCAACCGCGCGGCGTCCTTTGTGTTGGAACCACGTATGGAGGCCCTCGATAGCGTCAAAGCCAACCGCGTGGCGCCTTTTTATGTTGGGATCATGTATGGAGGCCCTCGATCACGTCAAAGCCAACCGCATGGTACCGTTTTTGTGGAATCGCGAAAGAGACTTGTGGCTACACACACCACGTGTCGACCGCGCGATTCTGTGTCCTGTCCTTAGAGACACGTGGGAACGAACTTTTGTCTGCTGACCGCTTAGCACTCGGAAAGTGGACAACCGTTTGGACACACGTGTTTCCGTCCGTGTTTTTGTATTTCATGTTTCCATTACAATCACCCACTGTCACCTTCACTCTTCTTTAATTTTCAAAGTGAAACCCACACCACGTGGGCAACACTTTAAACAAATTCTTCTTACTCTCCGAGAGGAGTTTGCAGTCTCAGTATGAGATGAGCAAACAAATCTCATCTACTAATCTATTCATCTATTAATAGGCTTTTAAAGGACGTGTGTGTCTTTTAAAATGTCCTATTATCTTCACTCTTCATCTTTAATTTTCAAGCAAGATTCTCCCTAGCTCTATTTCATTGTTAGGGGGCTTACAAGCTTAAAACACACTTTTTCTAGCCACGTGGGACTTTCTTGTCCCCCCTTTTCTTTGTTCTTTGTTTTTACACTTGTGTTTCCCTTGGGACCCTCTATGTCCCAAGTCATGTTCTTCAATTTCTTCATCATCATCACCTCAATGCATCATCACATGAACTTTCTCCATTGGACAGCACTGAAGCCCGGCCGCCATCTTGGATCGACCGGACACTCTTCAAAAAGCGCCAACGGAGCGGTTTTTCGCTCCATGTGACTCATTGTTGTACCTTCTCTCATCTTTTTGTGTTCTCTTCTCTTCTCTTCTCTTCCAGAGGGTTGCACTCACGCGCCCCCTGGCGGAGTTCCTCTTGTTAGAGAAAACTTCTCTTTTTCTTTGAATTTTCTCTCTTTTTGTGTCTTTCTCCTGGCCACCATAAAAACGTGCCCCGGAGGAACTTTTCAATCATCAATTTTTGGACATTGCAATAAACTGAACCGGAAGTGGCCACCTCAGCGCCACCTACGGACTTCTTCCTTCTACTCAACATAGTCCCTCACTGGGCACTGACTCTGTCTTTTCATCCAGAGCCATCCAGCAGTGAGGACTCAAAATTTCTCCAGTCTGAACATTTCTTCTGGTTCACCAAGTATTTATCTTGTTGAACACACTTCAATTTCTACACTGTTTTACTGTTTTAATAAAACTAAATTGAAACTTTTGATGTGCGGGCACCGCACCTAAGTTTTAAACTTTCAAAGTAAAACAGCTTTCTTTTCTTGCTTCTTTGGAGAGTTCAGCCATCTTGAACTTCTCCTTTGTTTGTGCATTTAAAAAGTTCAGCCATCTTGAACTTTTTGTTCTTTGTGTGTTCTTCACACACACACTCTTCATTCTTGTTTCTAAGTAAAACTAAAAGTGCGGGCACCGCGCTCTAGCTTTACTCTTCGTATTGCTTTCCTCTTCTTCAGGCAACTGCAATACACTTCCATTTCTAATTCACTTTCCGCAGTGCAATCTTGATTGGGTGGTGTACCACGCTCGAGGTTGTATTGTACATCTGCTGTTTCTTTATTGAGGTTTTTGGAATTCTCGTAACCTCCACGTGGTCGCCAAATACCACGTGTCGAGAGAGATCCTTCCAAAATCTGACGCTCAATAAAGAATTCACGACGCTACACCAGTTGGGAACCAAAACTCATCACACGCCCAACTGAGAACACGATCAACACGATACAACCATCACCACACTAACGGAGTGAACGGCCACTTCGTTATACACGTCACAAGCTTAGGTAATCTATCGTTACTCAGTGTATAAGAGTACGATAGTGTCGGTTGCCGACAAGCACTAAGTTACCGACGCACAGTGACGACACCGACCTACAAACTGAACGAGTCCCATCATACTGGAACCGAAAAGTATAGCTCAGAGTGTACTCGAGAACCCTCGGAGCTGCACACAACGACTTGGACTTCGCCGGACTCGTTCATCACCGCACATTCACATTACACAAGCCACTTCATTAATCATGGCTACCTCACACGACAATACGGGGTCCCTGTCTGATCACCAGGGTTCGCACGAAGATCTGTTGGAAGTACCCGTGACTACTGATGTGACACCACCGCCGCGGCCGACTGGGGCCGAGTTTGACCACCTGTCACAACAAGTGGCTGCACTCTCGACTCGTATGTCTCAGTTCATAGACGACCGATTCACGCCGAATCGACCGACTACACCACGGCGGACAACACGCACACACCGACTTCGCGACGATGACTCGGACGCCTCTTCAGCCCCCTATGTTGGCTACAGAGAGCGTCACGATCGTTACGAAAGACATTACACACCGCACACACGTCATCTACCGCGTAACCCTGACTGGCAACAACAAGGGCAGTCAGATGATCCGCGTCACAGAGATGAGCGTGCGGAAATACCGATCACGACACGTGCTGATTCTCCTCACTCGCTTGTCCGGGTTGCACGTAGCGGTCGCCGCTCGACACCCCCGGAACAACAGCCTAGCCAAGGAGCGACACAAGGCACTTCAGTTTACGCGCCACGTTTTCCACCTCAAGGGGTAGGTCTGATGCCGGCTGGAATGTCAAACGTCCAGGATGGCATCTATCGACCAACCCCCAGAGAACCCTCCGTGGAAGAATTCAATAAGAAATACAGCGGTCGCCACCCAGCCGACTCAATCCAAAAATTCAACGGATTGACAGGTTTTCGTCCCTTCCTGGAAGAATTCGAGGAAGTGGCACACCTGTACGGTTGGAAAGACCACCACAAGGAGGAATACATCACGGGGTGTTTCACTGGGGCCGCCCGTACGTGGCTGAGTAAACTGAGGTATGAGCTTCAGGACATTCCTTGGCCAGCACTGAGAGTACAGATGGTAGATACGTTCGGGAAGCCGAACGAACTGGCCATCTTGGAGAAAAAGTATACAGAGATGCTCCAGAAGGAAGGTGAGAGTACACAAGCTTTCATCTGGGAGTTTATGATACTCGGCGACCGAGTTTACCCGCAACTTGACGATCAGCTGCGTATAAGCCAGTTGCGCCGCGCTCTACATCCCACCATACAGAACGCCGCACATCACGCATCTACGACGTCGTTCAAGGACTTCGCAAACGCCGTCCTCAATATGGAGGTGGTCTTGCTGTCCTTGGATAAATGGCCGACGGAACCAAAACCCGCAGCTGATTCACAGTCGGGTAAAGGAGCATCGAAGACCGACCAGGAGCCGGCGGCAGCCGCCAGCCCTAAAGACAAAACACACCGGTCTAGGCATGATAAAAAGCCTAGTCAGACTGCTGCCACCAATTCAAACCGACACTCTGCAGCGGACACCCAACCAGAGACCACTCGCACGTTCGACAAGAGTAAGTCGACGTGTTATAATTGTGGCAAATTGGGGCATTTCGTCCGTGAGTGTCGGCAACCAAAGAAGAAGGTTGCAATCAAGCAGTTTGGAGAGCCGGTTACCGACTATGACATCAAAGGAGAGGTGCCTGAAACGGATATCATCACCGAAGACGGCGTTGAGTTTGCTCTAATAAGAGTGGCGGGACAAATCCGCCGGATTCCTCTTCCAGCAGCAGACTCAGCCGCCGGAGCGCCTACTCCTGATAAACCCGACAACGACAGTTCTGACGACTCTGAGGATATACCAGTCAAGGTGCTCGACCGGGCTCCTGCACATAAATGGACCCCGGACGATCTAATCGTTTGGCAGGACACGCTCGACGTCCTTAAACAATCCGTCAAGGAGATTGGGTGCCGTGAAAATAAAACAATAGCCATCATGGCTCCCGGAACCCAATCGCCGACGAAGGGCCACTCCTGCTGCCGAAGACTAATGACAACGGTGTATGAGCAGCTGGTAAGCAGCTGTTCACCTCAAGAAGTCGGAGACTATGATGCCAGCGACAAGAACCCGCGCATCGCCGTCACGATCAACGGAAAGAGTATACGGATGCTCGCGGACACCGGAGCTACGGGCAGCGTTATCACCATTGAACTCGCGCAGGAACACAAGTTCGAAATCGAGCCTGTGTTAATCCCACCCAACATTCAGGGTGTGGGAGGCCAAAGGATCACCGTGGTGGGGCGACTCGCCGCGACGGTCCAGCTAGGCCCCCACGCTGTGCGAGGGCACTTACTAGTGATTACCGGCCGGCACGAAGCCATCTTAGGCCGAGATCTAGGCCGGGCTCTGCACTTAGCTGTGTCCATGACAACAAACAAAGTATACGTGGAGGACGATCTCTTCGAATCCACACTCCGACAAAAATGCATTGAAGCACACATCGGATGGGCTCTGGGAGAAACTTCCGTAGAGGCCCCTGGCAAATCTGCCAGCACCTCTAAGGAAAACCTCGAAACTCCACCCCGTAAGTGACGACGAAAGCAACGGCCACCCACGCTGTCAAGAAACCAAACGCGACGAAAATAAAACAATAATTCACCAGTGTTTATTTCATGACTATGGAAATAAACACCAGCAACCATCAAATATCAACAATAGAAGAGCGGGAGGAATTTGAGAATTGTTGTGTTAAGAAACAACTGAGGACAGTTGTCAAGAGGTGGGGGAGGGGATAAAAGGAACCCCCCAACGAATAAACAACCCCACAGCATCAACAACCCCTCTAAACACTCTCAAATAACTCCCAAAACTCTACAAAATTCACACAACTTTAATTTTTGAAACACTTCTAAACTTTTCAACATGGCCGCCAATATTTACATATTGGCAACCATTTCAAACATGCAATAAACTACACCGGAACCACGTGGCCTTCACAAACAACTGTCAACCACGTGGTACACCTGGGAAAAACGCCGAAGGCTAGTCAAGGACGTTCAGAAGAAAAATCAAGAGCCATAAAAGGGTCAGCAAAAGAAAAACACCGTGCTCCCCTTTATTATGGACGAACGTCATTGACCATGCTGTTGACAGTAGAAGGATAGAAACTTCAAAGAGACAATTGCTCTGGGGGCCAGACCAATGCACTGGGACTTCAAAGAAAAAAACGAACAACAAAAACTGCTGGCCATAAACAAATAAAAAAAGGAAGAAAATCAGTTTTGAAGATTTTGTGAGAGCGGACACCTTCAATTAAAAAATAAAATTGAAGAACCTGTCACCCTCTCAATTAAGATCGAATTGTGGGACACCAACTCCTGCCCCACTCCCCCCTAAAAATAATAACAAACAGCAAGGTACATTAGTAACCTTGCTGACCTATTCTTTCCAAAGAAGGCATTAAGGAAAAGAAGGGGAGAAAGTTAATGGGCAACTTCACACCTCGGTGTGAAATAAAATAACGGCCCTTCCCCCTCGAGATTCCTTAGTCCTTTTGTTTATCTAAAAATAATAAACAGGACCGACTCTGATAAGAATTAGATCAACACCTCTCACATCTAATATCGGTGGGACAACCCCCACCCCCAATAAATAAAGTCGTGAAGAAACCAATTAGAGTAAGGTGTCTTATTCTAAAAGGGGCCGGCCCTTCTAACTTTTAAAATTAAATAAGAAAGTGACCAAACTTGGTCAATTACCACTCGATTTGCTCTCTTCAAAGAAGCACTCGTTTTTGTTCATCTCTTTATGCTCGATCTTCTTCAATCATCAAATCTTCAATCTACTTCTGTGCCAAGTTCCAAATTTTAATTTCGAACTTCTTCAGTTTTGTTGTCAATCCAAAGCTTGAGTACCACCTTCAAGCCTTTGAACTCACGTGCAGTGCATCAGGCCTTCAGAACTCTTTGGACCTCTTGAAATAATAACAGAGTGATCGGGGACCGATTTCTGTTATTATTTGGAAGTAACCACCAGCAGCGGGACTTTTGAAAAAGTAAGAACTTTCTAACTCTTAAGAAATATGCCAGGTAGAGGCTCATGGAGAGGAGGCAGAATGATGTCTGCCTCTTCTAGTGAAGATGAGACGGAGAGTGGAACGGCGGGGACCGCTGAACCCCTCTCTCAATCTACCTGCCAGCTACAAAGGGCGGGCGCCGCCAGTGCGCCAATAACAAGAAGAGAGTCGCCAAACACAATAGATAGGCGCCGCACCTCCTCCGAACCGGAGAATTTTCACCGGCGTGGGGAGAAGCGCCTAAAAGCAAGCTTCAAGCGACCTGCCAATGTCGGGCGCGAAGGGAAGCCTGCTGCTCCAAGCAGCATCGTCCCCTTCGACGTCACGACATCAAAACACTACTGGGAGGAGCGGGAAGACCGCATCGATATTAATACAATGGCATGGGGGGTTAACCAGGCGTTCCGCGATAGCATCGCGCCTGGTCAACCCATTCCGGGTGGAGCTGAAGCAAGAGGGAAGCGTGGGGGAGGTGGATCTGTGCCCTCCCCCCTCGAAGACCTCCACTTGGAGATGCAGAGGGAGGCTGCCCTTCGCCAGGCAGCCAGAGATAAAAAGGAAGGGGAGGACAATCTGGCGTACCTCCGTGCGGTTTGCGCCCGCCTTGTCGAGCTGGGCTTACCGTGTACGGCGCAACTCCCGAAGGAGGAGCTCCTGCAAATCGAGGCCCGACTCCAAGAAGCCGCCCAAGTTACGTCATCGGCCACGTCATCACCTCCATCCTCAAACTCGCCAGCAACCCTGACAACTGGCCTCTCCACATCTCCTTCTCCACCCATAACGCCACCAGAGCCTTTCCAACACTGCTCACCGGTGCCGTCAATCACTCCGCCGCCTCCTCCTCATACACCATTATCGTCACCACCAACCTCCCGATGTGCCACGCCTCCACGCAGCGAGGCCGCCACACCAACTCCGACTCCAAAGCTACCTTCCATAGTGGTGGTTCCCCAACCTGTTCGTGTTCAGGTTCCCACTGGGGCTCGCCCCAAGGAGCCTCAACAGTCCTACAGGGGCCACCACTCTTCTCGAGACTCTCTTCAACGGCCACAACCACGTCGCTCTTCGCCACGTGGTTCCCATCTTTCGCCCCGACGCCGACCCGACGGAAGAAGTCAGCAGGAACAACGTGGTTCCTCTGGACGCGGCCCTCCGCCGCGTAATAACTTCGACCCAAGGGTCAGGCAAGACCTACAGGATCACCGAGTCCAACTGGACCGCGACCATCGCTATGAAACTCGGGGCCCTCCTACTTGGGTCCCGCGTCGCTCTCCTCCTCCGCCACCTCCGGGCCGCCCTTCTGGACAACCTACGCCCACACCTTTGATGCCGCCACCTTCCGCAGAGCGTGCCGCGTTCTTGAAAAAACAGAAGGCCATCACAAACCTTCTGCAAGACGTCATGCGACAGGGAGGTGACCCCATGGAAGCACTGGGCCATGCACCAGGAAGTGCCAAGCCACTGGAGGCGCTGAGCAGGAAGTCGGCATCGAAGCGACTACGTCAGCGGGCCCGCGATATGGCCCGGTCCGCCTTGCGCCATGCCAGGCCTATCACGGGCGCATCAGTTTCTTTGGAACCTGCGGCTCCAACACCAGCCCGACCAGCCGCACCGCCCACTGTACCCCATGCCGGGGCTACTCTGGGGCGGTTACCGCTGGATCATCCGTTCCGTGCAGCCACCTCCGGCGAGAGGTTGCTCAACAATCGGTGGGTCACTTGGCAGCGCGAAGTGCGCTCTGCCAACACCCTTTACGTAGGACACTTCTCTTTGGAGGAAGGGTTTCCCCGTCTGGACCTCCCTCCCCGGGAGCGATATGTCGTGGGACTCTCCCGCCTAACAAGTGTCCTCATCACCATCGTCTTCCCAAGAAGACGGATTGTTGAAACCACCAGTTTCGCCGGAGATGCCATCGATGAAGCCGCGGAAGCCCTTTTGGGAGCTTTCGTCAACTCCGTCTTTAGACTGCCAGCTGGACAGACGTTCCGTACCAGTCGCCACTACATTCCGGAACCGGATCCTCGCTACCGAATCGCCGTCTTATGGGACGCCGCTTGGGCTACACTGTACAACAAGCGGTCCTCCCGTAAGATTATCGGGGACCGGGACATCTTCAATATCTTCCACCGGGATCTACCTGACGACCAGGGACAATGGCTGTCTGCCGCATCCAGCTACCGATGAGGCCAGGTCCGGCGGGATTACCCCCCCGTACGGTTCATGGACCCAGGATCCTCCCCACCCTCCGCAGCAGGGATAGCTGCGCGCCACATGTACTCATGTGGTTGCCACCCATCCGGGTGGCATTATCGAAAAATTTATAAAAAATAAAATACGTTGCAACTGTTCTTTTCTTTTTAGATTTCAATAGCGGCTCGCCACTCAGCGAGCATTAATTATCTTTGTTTTATGTTTTCAGCCTTTTCCAATTTTTAAGGGCGCTGACACTTCGGTGCCAGTGCCTTTCCATAACCACCTCTGTACACGGTAAGTCCTCAGCCACCCATGTCTCCCCGCTGCGTAACTTGAAAACCTTCCACCCTTGGCTGGAGTACGAGGACGTACTCCAAGCAAAGTTGGAGGGTATGTAACACCCTGTAAATCGTGATCCCGCCAAAACCATAGCCTGGGGGGTAAACAACTCTCAACCGTCCCTCCCTCCTCTCTGACTCACCTTTCTGACTCATGCCCAAGTGGCGGATTGATACGTAAAGGACCATGGTCACTTGGACCTGGTTACACCTCGCAGGTGTACACAGGTCCAAGGTATAAAAGGACCATGTTCCTCTTTGTTCCTCAGTTCTTTCCTTTGCCTGTTTTTGCGATACATTCCAAATCATGGGCCTGAGGATTTCCAGTTAGTATTTTACTATTCACCCTTGTATCTGTACTTCTTACAAGGAATGAATAAAAGTGTTGTAATAAGAAGTAGCGTTGTCTCTATGTCTTTATGCTAATAACTTCTCTTCAGAGGCCGGAGGTTTCATAGGGCAGGAGCTATACGATTCTCAGCAGCTACAACATCTTCTCTAGTCGGAATACCGATGGAGAAGATGTATATCAGCATCAACCGGAAGAGAGAGAGATGGCCGCCACTCTCCTGCATTGATTTCACCCCCATGCAGAAGAGTGACTTCAATCTATCTCCATCCAGCTCTCTCTACAGCTCGGATCTTCTCTGTGCAGGTGTCATACTGCTCAGAGAAGAAACGAAAAGTAGAAAATGTCATCTAAAGGTTGGTAATAAAATATTGGTTGATGTCAAAAGCTCACAATATGGTTGCAAGTCACGTCACTTGGTCAACCGAGCACATGATATGTCCGACCGCCGAACTCTCGAGGTCACTTCAGCTTGGCTTAACGTGTGAAATCTTTCAATCTTAGATTTTTTGGTTTCTGTGCGTTTTTTTCTTCTTGAATCTTATTTCAATTCGTATTGAGGCGAAAGATAGAAAGAAAAAAAAAACAGAGAGAGAGAGAGGGACACGAATTTTACATGTGAACAAAAAAAATCCGAAGTGAGAAATTGATCAGAGATTACTGAACCATGTTGAACCAAAAAAAGGGTTCTTGTAAGGTTTATATTGGTTCTCAATTTCGGAACGTGTGTGTGCCGCATACAAGTGTGACATAATTTTCAGTCTGGTAACTGCGGTATCCACATGGATGTCATAAAGTGGCAGGCTTCACACGGACCACAACTAAAACAATTGGCCTGCTGTCAGTGCCTGCCACTTGGTATTACTTTGAGGATCATCACAGATAAAAATTGGCGGTGGTCGCCACGTGTGGCATTACTCAACCACTCATCTTCTCTGTGATACAAAAAAAGGTGTCTGTGGTTCGTGTGAAATCCTACTATACAGTATAATCAGTGGTCTGCTAAAACGACCATTTCATATGGCGCTACAATGCGGTCCTTATGAATCAGGCTTTACAGAACTAATTTCTGTTAAAAATATTGGAAATTAAGTCGATAATTGTGTATCCAACATGCATAAACATTACTTTTTAATGAAAAAAACTTAAAAAAAGGTTGAAAAAAAGGGGGGCGGGGGGAGGTTGGGAAGAGAGTATGAGGCTTCCATTGTGACACAATTGATTAAAGGCGAAGAGACGTTAATGGGTTTTAGACGTTTGTTTAGTGCTAAATACAAACACAAAAATCTCACTTCCAACGTTGTTCATTGATTTAGAATTAGAAGTAAAAGTATAAGCTTCTGAACAATGGACTTTTAAAAGTTTAAAGTATGGTGCTTTCAAAATAAACCATAATCTGTAGTTGGAAACAGTAAAACGTATGTCAAGTTTACTAGTTGACCACACTAAAAGCTGAATTTACTGAATTAGCTTAAGGTGATTTTTAACGTTTATAAATTCACCTCAAACTCTGGTTTATTCTGTTTTTCAGAAGCAATACTAAGACAAAAATAAGAAACTAGAAGGCTATTTATGTTCACTTCGAAAATGAAGACATTCTTGTCTTCTAGACCAGCGGCCGCCAACCTTAAGGACCTCACGGACCACTAAATTCATAATTTTAAATCCCGCGGACAACTAATATGAGTTTTTTTTAAAAAAAGATAAATAGGCCTACGTCTGTCAAATAAGGATCAGAGAACTTCCATTTTATTAATATAACTTTTTTAAAGGTTATTTAATTGTAACAAAATTATTAAAGTTAGTTTAATTATTACAAAATAATTGAAGCTTAGGAGAGAAGCGTACGTGTGGTGGGGGAAACTGAACGAAATGTAGCTCTCTCGCGTGCTGCCGTATTTTACGAGAACTGTACTAGCTAGACTCTAGTCCATTTCGTGAATTTAGTGCAATAGAAAGGCGAAAATTGTTATTCAGAATAGAAGAATTTATTAGAATATTTTTGTTTTTCTTTTATTATTATTAATAAAACAAAAAAAATGCAAATAATGTCCAGATTTTTCTGCGGATCACCAACAATTTCTCGTGGACCACCTGTGGTCCACGGACTACCGGTTGGCGGCCGCGGTTCTAGACTTCACTGGGAATGTATTGCACCCAACAATTCCATTCCTACACTGCCGGTTCATGTGCAATTCATTTTTGAAGTTGTATCTATAGAAAGAGCCCAAACCACGTCCACTCTCTCATTATCTCATAAAAAGAGTTCATTCGAATTGACGAAAAACTTATTCTTCAGTGTTTTTAAAATTGTTGCTGTTAATTAATTTAGATATTGTAACTTGTGTTACTTTTTTTTCTGTTGTTGCAACCATGACAAAGTGAATAAAAATAAGTTCTCGTAAAAGTTGTTAACTTAGACATCTTTTTACAATTATTCTTAATTAAGTAACTATAGTCTATATTATACTGTACTACTACATTATTACGAGCCCATTTGCGTCATTAAGTGCACGACTAATGTGATCGTAGAGGATGTTAATCGAGTCTTGTTACTCACCTATAAATGATACATTCCTGATGTACATTAGTAGTTCTTGTCCACTGGGCACCGGTAACACTTTATCACACAGATAAAAAGGATCTGATCCACATTTGTCTTCGATCATGTTGTGTAATGCGTGTGCCATTGCGTAGACAGCATCGACAACAAATGGAACCAAACCTTCTTGTTCGTAATTGTGAAGTGTTCCATTGTCTGGAGAGTTTTTGTTTAAAAAAAAAATAAATAGAGAAGGTTTTGAATTGTTAATGACATTGATTGGTGAACATTTCAGTTGTTTGTAAGTATGGTGTGGTTTTAAGCCGGCTTCACACGGACAACATTGCGGCTCCACATAAAGTATAGTCGTTTTTTTTTGCACCAAAGTGGCGATGAATGCTTGAGTTTTGCCACAAATGGCGATCACCGCCTATTAATCAATAAAAATTAAGATCTCATACAAAGGTGTAATTGGTGGTCCGTGTAAAGCAAACAGCATCAACTACTTTGTGGCACTACAAAGTGGTCAATGTGAAACCAGTCTTAGGGTTGGAACACACACAAATGCTTTTAGTGGTTGATTTCGACTGCAAAATGAAGTCGGGTTGTTGCCAAAACCGACCACTTCGGTATTTTTCCATAAACTTCATTCCTAACTTCATTTTGCACTCGAAATCGTCCACGAAAAGTGGTCTATGTGGTAAAGGACTCAAGTTTTTTAAAAAAAAAAATTCAATAAAATAACCTTGGCAAATGTGTTCTTCATTGGTGTTACTGCCGCCACTGTCAACATTGTCGTTATTTCGATCATATTTACATCGAAAGTGTTTTTCCCAAAACTCTCTGAACCATACATTTCGTTCGTTGTTGGATGGATTTAAATTATTAAAGTATTTGTCGAAACCTGTGTTTAGAAATTCGAATTTGTTTTTAAGTGTTAAAGACGTAAAGGAGGGAGTGGCACTCTTTTTTCTTTACCAATCAAAGGAGTTTTCTGTGGTAGAATCGTAATTGCTCCTTCTGCCGCAGTCTCTTGATCTCTTACCGGATGAATTTTAGCTCCCCAACTGTCACTTCCAATCCATAAAAAGTGACCTGTAGTGTTAGCTCTCATCGAGGCGTTTAACAGTTTCCTATGTAATAAAATAAAAGAGCCCACCAACCACCATAGAAAAAAAAAGAGAAGAGAAATCTAGATTAGAAAAATGTGTCATTGACGAGAAGAACTTCGATCGTGTCCAAAAAAAGACAGAATTTGTCTTAATGAAACTTTTCTTTTCTCGATTTTTTTCTTTTTTTTTTTTTGCAATTTGCTATCTTTTTTTTTTTTTGGTGAGTTTGTTTGGATGGTTGAAAAATAAAAAAAAAGAAGATTGGTTTTAATAGAGAACTTGCCTACAGTTATCTTCATCAACAAACATGGCTACGGCTCTAGCTCTGGGTTTTGAAAAGAGGTTTCGGATGATTCGATCATAGTCATGTTCTCCAGCATTTCTTGCAATCTTTTCACTGACTGCGATGCAGATATCTGTCGATTACAATTAAGATACAGGAAGAAAAAAAAAATACATCAAATACACACAATCCAAAAAAATCCGCATCAATGAATAACAATCGTAATGAAAATTGTCAGTGTTTTTCTTTATTTTATTTTCTTCTGACTCCATGAGAATTTTTTTTAAAAAAAAATTAATGTATTGACTATAAATCTAATAATACAATCTATACAATAATATTGTAATGAAGTACAAAATACGAGTAGGTTTTTTTTACATCTTTTTCTTATAGGAGTAATCATTTTATCAATAACAAAAAAAATGGAAGATTTTGATGAAAATCGTGTCACTTTTTTCTGTTCAGTGTTCTTGTTCAGAAAAAAAATGATTAAATTTAAGGCACTGAACGATAAAGAAACTTTATTAAACTCACATTTTTTGTCAGGAATTTTTTTTTTTAGTATCATGATGTTATTAAGATAAAAGCAACTATTGCATTAAGTGTCAATTGGCAAATGGATGCAAGACAACAATGTAGACATTATGATAGAGAGAAAGAGAGATAGACCGAGAAATCAGACAGAGAGATGGAGAGACAGGTTGAGAGAGAGAGAGTGAGAGAAAGAGATGGAAAGATAAATAGTGAGCGAGAGACAAAATCTTTAAAAGTACGTTTTTAAGAGCACATTTGCTAAGAGTTTAATCAAGAAAATTGTTGCAAGTGACGTCAGTTACATTTCAGATTGGTTATTTTTTTTTTTTTGCAATCCAACTTCAATTCAGGTGTTTTTTTCTTCTTCTCTAAACTAGTACAACTAAGTAATTAACTATTGTACACCTATAACCAATATTCTAAAACTTTTGAATAGAATTTCGATTTAGATATTTATCTTTTAGCCTGAAAGTAATTGCAAAATGCGCTGGGTAAGAGAGACCCTTTTTTTCTCTCTATATTATCAAAGTTTTGATGATGCTTAGAATATAAATACGAGTTTATACTCTCAAGTGCAACACATCATTAACTTCAATCTAACTACTAGACTTGTATTTTTTTTTTGCACTTGTCTGAGGTACTTTATATAGAGAAACTGATGAAAAAGCGGTTTGAATTGAATCCCATAATGGATCTTTAAAAGTAGGCCCCTATATAGTAATGCACACACAGAAACACACTGAGCTTTCTCAAAGTTGCAATTTCGTAGTGTAAAAGACATGAGTAGCATCTCACATCCATTTGGCGTAAGTTGTCTATTACACGAAATGTATGTCCATTTTGCGAAATGAACATAAATTGGTCTGATGAAAAACGCGAAATGGATGTGTGACATATACGAGCTCCGTACATCTGTCTTACTAAACACGAGGTTCTCACAGTAGAGTTTCTAAATTACAAATGAAACATAATTATGACACAAGTGGGGTTTGCCTTGCAAAAATTTCAACTTGAGACTAAGGGATGGTTCACACATGCTGAAAAAAAAAAACATGTGTGCTCCACGTGAGCCTAGACGCCTTGCAATGCCCGACCAATCTGAATGATTTACGTTTCAAAGTGAGAGTTGAAAAGCTCGATGAAAGACCGATGGATTGAAGGCCTATGAAAAACAGCATGTAACATGCTTGAACAACGCATATATTACTAATGCTGCCATTCAACTAAATACTGTATTTGCAAATGGTAAAGTTTATTTGGACAATGCATTTTTATGCTACTTTTGGACTAAGTATTCCCTCTGAAACAGGTCCTCTAGGCTGCTTGCAATTCAAATTTTTTTTTATTTAAAAAAAGCAGAAAATAGTTTCAGCTAAATTTCTCTTCTGTTTCTTTAAATTTACGGGTTCTCACATATTACAAAAAAAAATTTCAAAGACATTGTTGAGTTTAAAGAAATTAAAAGAAAGAATAGAAGGAGGAGCCATAAAGAATAATGCTACAGAAGAACGCAGTCCTATTGGCTGATAACAATTTCACCATTTTTTCTGCGTACATTTAACCAGATAAATTGAATAGGATTATTCAAATTAGATACTTTCCCTTTTCGGTTGAATTTTTTTTTTCTGCATATGTGATTCAACCCTTACTTAAAACTATTAATTATTGGGCATTTAGATGGTTTAAGTCTTGAAGACTAGACTGAAGAAATATATGGATCATCTAACATCAAGCATATGTTTTAAGAGTGTTATTTGCGATTCTTGCATACTGGAATTGTTGAGAATCCTGTAAAGATTTCTATAAGGAATATGCAGGCTATTATGGATATAAAAACATTGATGTGTAAAGATAAATGATTATGACGATTAGTGGGTGGTTCGGTTATCATCTCAAAAATATCTTTAAGTAAGGTTTAATTCTGTTGGAAACGACAAACCACATTGTTGTTAGTTTAGTTTAAACCTCCTTTCCTTCCTGTGAAGCAAAATTGCTGTTAGAACTTCTTGAAAAGAAGGTACATAAGGGAAGAAGAAGACGAAGAAGAAGAAGAAGAAAAAGAAGCCAGAAAGTATTGTGGTAGATTATTTTGAGAGACTTTCTCAGTTAGTTTAGGTAAGAGTAAACTCTCAGTAATGAGACGGGAAACGAGCTACTTCCGCCCTTCTTTTAGTTTCTTTTTTTTGTTTGCACCCCCCCCCCCCCCCTTATGTGATATACCATCTTGATCACATGATAATCTAATGAAGGGTTCATTCGAAGATCTCGTGGACAGTAGCTGACCAGTAGAGCTTTTCAACATGATTGAATGGATATATAAGCTTACATTTTTTTTTATCTCCATTAGTAGGCCTAAACAAAAAAAAATTGCTTTTACTGCACTTTTACTGCTTTGAATTTCTTCAAAAAAAAACACAATTATGCTAACGTCACATATGCAGAAAAATATTAAACTGAAAAAAGAATTCATTTCATTTGAATAATTCTATTCTATTTATTTGGCCGAAAGTAGGCAGAAAAAAAAAACAATCGAAGTTGTTTCTTCTTTCCACGTGCAATTATGTTATCAGCCAATAGAAGTTCTTTACTTTTCTGACAATGCATTATTTCAGCTGCACCAGAACGCATTGTATAATTTGCTATTGGGTTTATATCTTTGTTGTGTGTTTGACAATGCATTTTGCATGCTGCAATTGGACTTCTGTCTCTCTGACACAGGCCTTCTCAGCTGCTTGCAGAGTAATTTTTCAAATTCAAATAGAAATGCGTAATTGAGACAGGCATTTAGAAAACGGGACGAACACAAGTTGGCTCTTCCCTTTTCATGACGAAAGCAACTTCTAATTGGTTCGTTAGGTAGTCTGACGTCACATGCTCCGCTCCTTTCAACGTCGAACCACTCAACAAACCAACTAGAAGTTGCCGGTCGTCATAAAAAGGGCGGAGCCAACTAATGTTCGTCCCGATTTCTAAATGCCTGTGTATTTGAGACGCATCAGTCTTTATAGTTCATCCTCTTATTCTTTCTAGCCAAATCTTGGATACATTCTAAAATGTTCTCGAGATATTTTCTCCATTTTCTGAATTTTTATTGTTTTGCTGCTGGATTTTACGCATATGTGATCCAGGCGTTATATTTCTCTGGATTATGATACAACAACTGGAAACACATTTTTTAATAAGAAAATCTTTGCATATATTAATAATGTTAAAATGAAAGTAGAAAATGATTGTCTCCTGAAAGAATACAAGAAAAGAAAAATTGATAAGTATGAAAGGAAAAACAAAAACAATGAAATCATTTTAATTAATTTTCATTCCTTGATTGAAACAAGTGAAATGGAATTTTCAATTGAATATATAAACAAGAGATTACTTTGTTGGTAGCCTGTTTTATTTCATTAGAACTTATATACCAGTATTCATAATAAGAAATATAACGTGTAAAGATGAAATTTAAAATTTAATAATTAAAGATTGATGGGATCAGCTCCTCCTCCTCCTCCTCCTCTGAGAAATGGATGGAAATTTAAGCCCATATTTTATGGAGGAGGTTTATTTTATTGATGTGAAATTCGTACATTCTTATGCACGCGTAGCACGTCCTTCCTATGATGAATAGTTACTTTTATACCGGTATTATTAATAATGCATTAAAAGCACTGACACAAAAGTTATGATTTGTGATCAGGAATGTCAGAAATTGCAAAAAGTGCAAGAATGTCAGTAGCCATGAGAGTCAAATAAGAAACTTACCAGCTTTTTCGACTAATTCAGTAAAGGATGCAATTCCTTTTTCACCATATTCTCCTTCAACGGCCACAGTGGAAACCCATCGCCATCCAAGTTCTTTGACCACGTCAACCATTGCTTGAGCTTGTATGTTATCTGGTGGTACCACTCGAGAGAAATATCCAAAACGAGCTTTATCACTCAATTCTGCGCTTGTGGCTGAATAACTTATTTGCGGAATCTGGAGGATAAGAGATAATACAAAAAAAATTTCAGATTTTTTTTTATGACGTTTTTATTTTTGACAAACTCGAATCGCTTTTGGGTATATTGACATTTCTGAAAATGGTTATGTCGTTAAATCGTTTTGACACAAGTGGCAAGGATTGTGTTTGGAGGAATGGGGATGATACTTTTTTTATGTACAGATAGATATAGGATCCTCTTGTCAATGTAATAACAATCATTATATGTTGTATAAAGTATATAGTGGGATAAATATGTAGTAGAAAAAGACTTTCAGAAATAAAATTGAAACAGCCACAAAAAAAAATTGTACTCAGGTGGCATAAACAATGATTTGTTAAAATTTGAAACAATTGCAGAGATTTACACAAAGGTAGGATTTTGAAGACAAGACACATGAAATTGAGAGATCAAAACCAATGATTGATTAATGTAGTTTGAACTTATAGATTTCACAGTAACTACAGTCGCTGCAATGTGGGGAATGTATGAAGTTGCATTTATTTTAAGAATGAAATCAAAAATACAAGCACATTCTACATCGTTTTAAAGAATATTATGTTAGAAGACCGCTTTTTAAAATAATGTTTAACGTCTTTTACAATGAAAAACATATCTCATTATTAAGAAAACAAAATTAAACTTCCTTCATAATTTGTCATATCCCATTGGAACGCCCAGAAGAGAAGAAAAAGCCACGATAGCAAGCACAACTGTACAACTGTGGCGTGTTCATTTTTTTCTGTTACAATCCCATACAGGCAATTAGAAATCGGGACAAACAGAAATTGGCTCCGCTCTTTTTATGACTACCGGCAACTTTTAATTGGTTTGTTGTGTGGTTCGACGTTTAAAAGGGCGGAGCATGTGAAGTCAGACTACATAACCAACCAATTAGAAGCTGTGTTCGTCATAAAAAGGGTGGAGCCAACTTCTGTTTGTTCTGTTTTCTAATTGCCTGTCAATCCCATAGCAATGACGAGAGATAATGACTCAATGAAAATATGAAATAACCCGTTTGTCAGTTGTGTGTGCTGTCATGGCTTTTTCTTTTCTTCTTAGCATTCAAATGGGATATAACAAAATATATGATAGGTCTATGTTTTTTTATTATAAAAGACGTTAGAAATATTTTTAAAAACGGTTTTTCTAAGACTTCTAATAGTCTTTAACGATACCAAACGCCTCTGTTCAACGTCTGCGGTGATAACGTAGATAACATACTGGGCAGTCACTTGAGTTCTGAGTTCATGGTGAGAAGTAGGCCTACTATTTGAACATTTTGTGTAAATCAAACATTTTGATAAAATAATAAAAATTGTTGGATAGGCCTTACGTTGCATGCTCAGGTCAAGTATACTTGATTTGTACGCTTCACGGCTTCCTTCAGACAACTTATTGACACCAAATGACGTCAGTGAATGTACTTAGAATGAGTCCTTGTTGCCATACCTTTTATGTAACTTTTTCAGTAATGTATAAAGTGTGTATAGTTATCCATAACATGAGACTTGTCTGATAAGAAGGTATATATTATATACAGTATAATAAGGATTTAATATAAATAATAAGCTGCTTTAGTTTTTATCATCATCTTGTGTTCAAGGATTTAAGTCTAATTAATTCATTATAGTATATAAAGTATTTCAATCAGTATAAGCATCCGCAAGACACTTTTAAGTTGTTTTTTTTGGAGGGGCGGATTTCTAAAAATACATTCAGATCCGTAGATATGTGTATGTTTGTGGATTAGCATTTTTTGACAGCTACATTAATTAGCCGCTAGATTGTGATGCAGTATACCTCTTCATAAACCTGTTTCATCATACAAATTTGTTGGTTCTTTTTCTTGCAATTTTTCTGTATTTAAATTAGTATCAGTGTGTGTGTGTTGTTGTTGTCTGTTGAATTGTGCAAAGTATATATAATGTAAATCTAAGCCTTCTTTATTAGTCTGTTGATGGATGGGTATTCTTCGCATACTGACAAGTGTACAGTATGTATTGGGCCTTACATGTATAGTATAGGACCTTCCATCTTTTATGAGTTGATAAAACTTAAATCCCTCAAGATAACAACTTTAATATACAGATGTGTTCATTGGAGCTGACGGTGTGTATGTTATACAAATATCCTTAGGGAGGACATCTTTAGATTTTTTTTTTGCTTCTCTCTCTCTCTCTCTCTCTCTCTCTCTTTCTCTCTCTCTTTCCCTCTTCTCTCTTTTACTTATTTATATTGAGACTTTAGTTTTCTCTTCTTCAAACACTTTATCTTTTACTCAAACCACTTAAAAACGTTGATATGAAATTTTTTTTGGTGTTGCTGTTGTTAATATTCCACTATATATTTTTTTTTATAAATTGCTCAGATTCAGATAGGCCTATGTGCACATGTTTTTGTTGATATTTTGAACCAACAATCTTCTAATTTCAGCCAATATTTTGACGTTTTTTTTAAAAAAACAAACAGAAAAAATGCCCTATGATGGATTGATACTTGAATTAAGAGGTTGTTGGTGAGGGAGTTCAAGGAAGGGTATTATTTGACCATATCTCTCTCTCTCTCTCTCTTGGGAGATTTGCGAGTGATGGATTCGAGAGAAATATATCTACTCTCGTAAACATATAATGTATATATAAAGAAAGAGAGAGAGAGAGAGAAAGAGAGAAAGAAAGAGAGAGAGAGAGAGAGTAGTTTTTAATTAATCTTAACATTGAAACAACAAATTGAATGGATAAACAATGTACAGCTAAAACTAATGTCGGTACTAAACGCGCTTGCCTCTCTTATTTAACTCTAAGGTATAGGGTAGTTAGTATTTATGAAAGATACAGAAATACCTACAGGCTGTGTCTGTTATCTTTTTTGGTTTTATATTATTAAGAGAGCTATTTGTGTAGATAAATTATGTCTCATGATCCATATTAATATCTACACGGTATAGTATTTTAAATGCCAAAAAGTAAAATCGTTTTTTGTTGTATTTTTTTTTCTGCAGTGTAAGATTTGTTTTGTGACTACTAAAGAAACATTTGTATGGTCGGACAGTTTAGAACAAGTGTCACAGTATGTTTCACTTGAAATGTCCTGAAATGTAACAAAAAAACAAGGGATTCAAGGAATTCTGTAAAACTTTGTTGTATTGCAACTGATGTGAAAACCACTTTTTTAGGCGAGTTTCAGTGAGTTTAAGCTAATTGAAGTGAGTTTAAGCGAGTTTAAATCAATTTAAGCGAGTTTTAGTAAGTTTAAGTGAGTTTTAGTGAGTTTAAGCGTGTTTAAGCCAATTTAAGTGAAGTTAAGCCAGTTTAAGCGAATTTTCTGCCAGTTTCAAACAGATTCAGGGAAATTTGTGAGTTCAGTGTCTGAACTCTTTCTTTGTTTATTGCTTAAATACATTACATACGGTAGATCTATATATTAGGAAAGGTTTAACACAGTTTGAAGAATCTGCTGGTTTTGTTTTCTAAATGCAAAAAAACAATGCTAAAATGCAAACAATAACTGGTAATGCAGTTTTTTTGGTATGGAAAATATTATTTAATTTAATTTATTATATATGCAGAATCTATATATTTATAAAAAAGTAAAATATGTTTTTTAAAAAAAGTTGATAGAATTTTCGACGTGGCTTTTCGCGCGAGTTCTGAAGAAGTGAATTAAAATACTTTT
Organism: Brachycybe producta; assembly: GCA_036925085.1. NCBI lineage: Eukaryota > Metazoa > Arthropoda > Diplopoda > Playtdesmida > Andrognathidae > Brachycybe > Brachycybe producta. The sequence continues at coordinate 87,783 of JAUPFP010000143.1, read as the reverse complement.
AGAACGAGTTAAAAGGGTTATGAAGACCGTTTTCGAAGGTGGTGATGCTTTAGCTTTTAAGTTAGGTCACTGAATGTTAAGTGCGTGTGTTTGAAACAGAAAGAGTTGATTGACTGAAATTGAAGGGTGTTATTACTTGGGTATAGACACTCTCTAATAGGAAATAAGTAATAATCGGGTGGTGTCCAACTGTTTTTGTGAATATGGGCCGATAAATACAGTGACTTAAGAGGGCTTCATAGAAAAAAACACTTGTGTAAATGCAAGGTAGATGGCGCCTGCAAGCTTCATAGGTGGCAATCGACACTCGCCAATTAGTTAAAATCGAATGCAGCCTTTTAGTTTATAAAAGCATCCAAAACAACCTTAATTAATCAGCACGTGACAAACTTACTCAGATCATATATAGGTGAAGAGAGCACGTGTAGAGAAGAAGCGACCCGCAATTAAAAGTTTGCCACGTGAAAAAAAGGACTTGGTGAGTCAAGAGTTGAACAAGTGTCAGTACATTTCTATGGGACACAGGCGACTATTCTGTCGTTGATTCCCATTGTGCTTGGTCCTGGCCGACCTGACAGTCATGTATTCGTGACGTATTTGTGTCATGTATTGAGTAGATACGCCTCATCTATCCTTTGATCTTGGTAACAATTCTGTGGCCTCGTATGTCATCTGTTGCCGTGTCACAAAGGTAACGACACAACAGTTGTTCCACAATTAGTCGATAAATGTACACATAGCCTAAAAAGTTGCATCTTTTAGGCGCAGCTACAAAACTGTCGAGCTTCTATGTCTTGTGCCATTTGAAACAATATGTTTAATTTTTTCAGCGTCTTTTTTTTTTGCTGTTGCGACAAATAGTCGCTCGTGTGTAAGAGTTTTAAGTAAATTTATTATTATATTGAAGCACTGAAGCTTTGATAGTTAGCTCTATAATCTTAAAAGTTCAATAAGCTCAATTGGGGCACATGTTGGCCACCTTTGTCATGTGTTGTATTTCTTGGAAGAAATCTTTAGTTATTGGCGCCCATGCACTTAAATAGGAATAAGAAGCTGCATTACTAAGCTTTTTTTTCCTTTTTCTTCTTCTTGACATTTCGTATTGAATCTTTTTTTTTCTTTTTCCGAACAGCTTTTCTTTCTTTTTGTTGTTGTTGTTAAGAGGTTATAATTTATTTCTTTATATGTTCACGCATTTATCTGTGGCTCAAATAACTTTTCAGTGAGTGAAGTGAGAAAAAAAAACCCCAAGACAGGCCTACTTGACTGTTATTCATTCGGCAAGATAAATATTTATCCAAATTTCATCCTATTGGCTGCAATCTGTAGTTTTGAACACGGTCAAAGTTTTGGGTGGCTCTTAAAACTTTTGAAACTTGTTTTGGAATTTGGAGATTTTTCTTATTTCTTTATAGACATTTTTCTTCTTCTTCTTCTTTGAAGTAGGTTTTTTTTTTGGATGATGACTTTTCTATATTAGATATTGGCAAACACTTAAGACAGATTCTATTTGTGTTAAAGAGACTCCATTATGGTCTAGTGTTAAGTCTTTCATTATTTACTATATGTTGGTTTCGTCTTTATGTCTCTTAAGATTTTTCAGATGGAGATTTCGTTGTAGAGAAAAACCATCGGAAATTAAATTCTGTATCATACACAAACCTTTTTTTATTATCATCTAAAGATGTCTTTAAGTGGCTTATTTATGTTGGACATATAGATCTTATAACTTGTTATATACAGTAAGCCTTAAAGTAAATGAGTATTTTCGGTATCGAATACGGTTTGTAAGGTGTTTTTTGTGTGGTTATAATACTCATAACCAACAATACTCAGGTTTACGTGTAAAATGTAAATATGGTTTGCTTTTGTAGGAAACTTTATGAAGTGTATCTGAAGTTTGACACATCTTGACCATTTTTTTTTCTATAAGAATAGATCGTTCTACGTTTTTACTCTGTTAGCAATTTAAATATCATTTTATTTCTTTGTGCTTCATTGCTCAAATATAGCTTTTTAGATGTTGGGCATATTTGTAGTAGAAAATATAGCTCTCTCTCTCTCTCTCTAGAGAATGAAGAGTATAAAAACGTGTTTCGAGCTAGAAGTTTGACTGCAATTCTTAAAGTTTGGACATACACGGTCCGATTTATTGGAATCAACAGTGTTGAAACCAACATATTGGATCGTGTATGCATGAATAATACTGTGTTCGTTCCAACATCCGACAATATAGCCAACAAAAGTAGGACCTGCTCTACTAAAATCTAGCAAAATACAGTGTTGGAAGGCTTACAGCCAATAAGGAGCAAGTATGCAGTTTGTACTTAAGGGTCTTTTAATTTTTCTCATCCGAATCGGTGGTGTTGATTCGCTTCGCTTGCAAGAGACCTAATTTTCAGCTTCTCCAGTTACAAATCTTACGCTTATAACCTAGAGATAGGGCTAGAATCTTAAAAGACGGTTCTAGCTCAAACCCCGTAGAGAAAAGCTACAGCTGTTTTATCTAGAAATCGGAGTGAATCAAGTTGCAATGTTTGAATGAGCAGTTTTTTCTACTAGATATATATGTAACTTTTTTTCCTGAGTTCATTCGCCGATTGGATACTTTGAAAAGACTATTACGTTTACTATTTTAGGCAATAAGGAAGACAAAAATAGTGTCCAATTTGCCACAAGTATATCTCAAGTATACCATTTTTAATACTTTTTTTTATATAAAATTACATCATCTTTACAGTGTGTGTATCTGTGTGTTTCCATAGAAAGATTTATATGATTGCTTATAAATATAGTTCTTAAAATTGTTGAGTATTTCAAATAATCATTAAGCATCGAGAAATCAACCAAAACAATTTGATTGACTTGTTTCTAAATTATAAAGCTGTCAGTTTTGAATCAAATTTTAACTATAAAAAGCTGAAAGGAAAAACGATTAAGATGAATCTGGTAACAATTTCAGTAAATTGCATGAAGGAAAAATCTCTAGAGATATCGAGAGAAAGGTAGAGGAAGAGAGAGAGAGAGAGAGAGAGAGAGAGAGAGAGAGAGAGAGAGAGAGAGAGAGACAGAGAGAAAGAGAGAGAAAGAGAAAGGCAGAGAGAGACAGACAGAGAGAAAGAGAGAGAAAGAGAAAGGCAGAGAGAGAGAGAAAGGTAGAGGGGGAGAGAGAGAGAAAAAGGTAGAGGGAGAGAGAGAGAACGATAGAAGGAGAAAGAGAAAGGTAGAGACAGAGAGAGAAAGGTAGAGGGAGAGAGAGAGAGAGAAAAGTAGAGGAAGAGAGAGAGAAAGGTAGAGAGAGAGAGAGAGAGAGAGAGAGAGAGAGAGAGAAAGAAAGAAAGAAAGAGAGAGAGATTTGTGGTGAAAAGATGACATCATTGATTTTGAATCAATATGATTTGAAAAAAGGAATTTCAGTCACAAAAAAAAGTTCAACAATGTTGATGCAATTTTTTTCTTCTTCTTCCATTAGTAGTTAGAACTGAAACACGTCATTTCATTCTTTTTCACGAAGTTAATGTAAAATATATGAAACTGGGCTACATGATGACGTCATCACTGACCTCAAAATAAATCTATAGTTAAGGGTAATTGCCGTAAATGTGGTGGTAATTGTGAAAACTTGTGCATCTGCCAAGCTAATTTTAACACATGTTACAATAAAATGTAGATCTAATTAAATAATTAATTGGCAAAATTTATTTGATTGTCGTTTGTGGTTTTTCAAGCATAAGAGGAGGTCCATATAGGAATTCAAAAGATTTTTTTAGCATATGACCTAAAGAAGGGCTGTGTCCGGAAACTAAAAGTCATTTCTATATTATGCTAGTGAAAATCTAGGAGGATGATTGCTTCTTCGTCTTCTAGACAATTCTTTAAAAGAAAAGAATTTCCGGATGTACTAGATTTTGCCATTTTTTCTTCCGAAATATGACAAGTACTATAAAAAGCACCGTTAGAAGGAAAGCCACATTCTTTCCGTTTTCTAACCTTCACATTGAAGGTCACCATTGTAAATTTAATCTTTTCGAGAAAGTATAGTTTCCGGTCACGTTTTTCGTACAGTCGTTCTTCATGTCGTTTCCAGAGGCTATTTTGATGTTTTCTTCATAGAAAGTAGTTCTTTTTTTTGGGGTTTCCGGACACAGCCAATATTTCTACTAGTTTTTAGGTAATTTATGTTAAGTAGGTGGATTTTTTTTTGTTTTTGTTACTCAACATAGGAGGGAGACCCAAAAGTGAGTCAGAATTGCTTGTGTGTGTGTGTCTATGTGACCTTTTTATCAACATTGCTTTAAGGGAAGAATTTTTCATATATATCATATAAAATAATCAATAAAATTTAAATCTGTTTTGAGGAGAAAACCATATTTATATTTGTCAAGTGGGTTTAATATTTTTTTTCGTCATAACATTGCAAAACTAGAAATGGTTTTTTCATCATTGAGCAGATTAAAAAAAATTCATAAATGAATAAAAAAGATATTATAATTAAATAAATACGGAAAAAGGTAGAACTTTTAAAGTGTATACCTTTGAACTTTGGTTATTTTGTATTTCAGGAGTAAAATTTAGACGAAAACTTGAAACTGTTTTAGAAACTAGATGAGTAGGCCTACTTAACTCAAACACTTCAGGGTATTTTCATGTTGATATTTTTAAGTAAGGTTTTTTTTTTAAAAAAAAGTTTATTTTGAAAGATATCATCATGAACACACTATTAGAGGTTGAGCTACCGTTCTAATTTCTAACACTTTCAAATTCTTTTTATACCTTAGTTTACACATGTGCTAAATATTTAGAATTCAAGTTAAATGTGTTTTATTGAATTATCCCAGTAAAGTTAAAGACAAATGGAAATCTGCCACTCGCTCGTAAACTTAGTAAAAAACTGAAACTTATTTGTAACATGTCTGAACCTTTGGTTTGGAAAATTCAGGCAGTTTTGTCCTTTTTACTTATTGTCCTCGGGAATTTGGAATTCGTATTGAAAGAAATTGGGATGCAACTTTCCTCTGAAAGGAAAAGGAACTTGACACGACACACTCAGACCCAGACTGAGCCACAGGGAAATGGGGAATTTCCCAGTGCGCCCCCCCTGTGCGCCCCCCCCCCATCAAAATACATGTACAAGCGATTGAATTTTTTTAAATTTTGCAACTCATGGCACGACAATTACTTGGAATAGGTAATAAATAATTTTGGCAGAACAAATGTTTTCCAAATATTAAAACGAGCGCCCAAAAAAATGTTTATGCCGGCGGCCCCCCCCCAGGTTTTTCCTGGTAGCAGTTTAGAAGCCCAGTCCGGGCCTGGACACACTGGTTAAAATGTAACTCTTCATATTGACCGATTACACTTGGCATATACCCGGTAAACCGACTTTACAGAATGTGATCAAATTCGAAGGACGATACATTAATGCAACTTTGATACTGGGAAAATATTTCACTCTGGTAGAAGTCCAAAAAGAACTTAAACTTAAAACCTCAAAAACGTAGTAGCAATACCTTGAACTCCCTAATTCACAGACTCTCTTCTCATCCTTCCTTTCTCCCAAGGTTACCTCGCATGCCAGTTTTATTTTTTTGACCCGTAGGAGGGGCCACTGTCAACCAGGGCTCAATCACAGGTCAGACTGACCAATGATTGACCCTGGTCCCAAAACATTTCCTTTTTTGGAACTAATTTCTTAGAATATTGCAAAACATTTTGGGGAATATTTTCTAAATTATTATCTGTATTATCTTGCCACTTGTTTAATAATTGCCACTTGCTCGTATTGAAACTCGCTTGAAAATGACCACTCACTGGTAAACTGCCACTCGCTTGAAAACTGCCCCTCGTTCGAAAACTGCCATTAGCTCTGTTCATAATAACAGTTTAAGGAAGATTGATGAATTATAGTTGAATGACATTTTGAAAACTCATCTCACTTTTTAGTGATACAGGAAACATATCTGTTTAAATTTCAATTTTGAAGAGGGATTTATATTAAAAAAAACATGTTCGGTGTTTAATAATGTTTCTTTTATGGTAAAAAAAAAACTTTTCATTTATGAAAACAGCTGCTTAGAAGCAAAATTGTTCACACCCAAAATTTCTTAAATAAATCTCTCTCTTTTTCATAAATAAACCAAAGTTAAATACAAGAAAATGAATGTCCTATATTCGTGTTTTTTAAAGAAAAAAATACGTAGAAATGTATATAACCTTATATATTGAAATAATTTTTAAAGAAACCGATAAGTCATTTGTTAGAAATATCGATTTTTTTTTCTTCAGTAAAAACTGTTGACAAAATTTGGTATATTTTTCTTTATTTAAGGAGAAGAAAATATATTTGAGGAAATAAGGAGGGAGGGGGGTGGTTGGTGGTGGGATAAAGTGAATGAAGTTTATATCACTATGATAATGTACGGAAAGAATATGACAGATTTTGACATTTGTATATTCAACAACTGCGGCCCTCGAGTCAACAAAATCCTAAGTTAAGCTTATAATGGAGTCTATGATCTTTAAATGTGTGTGGGCTCGAAATCTAAAAAAGGTTGTTCATGTCTAACATTCATTTCTATCTCTCTCTCTTTATATATAAATTCAAACACTAAAAACGAATAATGTGACGTTCAATTCGTTCTTTTTGTGATATTTGCGTTAGAAAACGATTTCAATGTGGGTTGAAAGAAGGGTGTGTGTGTGTGTGTGTGTGTGGCAGTCGACGTAAGCGTTGCATAATGAGGCTTGGCATGCAACGTTGATTTACTGCAAAAGATGCATTTTGTCATCAGTGACGAATGACAAATGGTATTGTCAACCGAAACCCACCTCATCATACTATTTCCATAGTAGTTATTTTAGACGTTTTTTTTAGAAGATGTCTACGGTAAAAAAGAGATAGTCAATCACACTGTTCAGTCGCCTAAAAGAATAATTTATTTAAAAAAATAAAATTTCATAAAAAAATTTAAAAATCTACTTTATTATTATTTGCCAAGTTACATTGTATTTTAGTTTGAAGGAGTGGCTTTTTACGTCACAAATCAAAATTTGATATTATGGAAAGTACTTTGGAGTGTTTACGAGCTTATTAAATGCTCGAATTCAAGAACCTAGAGCCCTAGACACTCCAACGTCCACATGCTACTCGACACCCTAATAAATGCAATGTTAAGTGAAATTTGATGTGTCCAAAAAGAAGGTCTCGATTCTAGCTAACTTTTTTTTTTGTATTCGAACTGAATTTTGAGGTGTTAAGGTCTATTTATTGCAACATTTTAAAGCAGGTTTTTATGTTATATTCTTTTAAATTATGCTAATTTGTTTGTAATAGTTCGTTTTGCTAACTATACCTCTGACTTGTTCTTCAAGAACATCTTTCAGCTTTAAGAAGAAAATGTCTATTTTCTTAATAGGGTTCTTCAGGTAATAATATATTTTCATGACGTTTCAAATTACTGTTTGATTTTATTTAACTCAGTACGCCTGCAATCAGTTCGAAAGCCATACGGAAAGGGGGAGGGAATTGCTCCCAATCATAAATGATTGTCATTTAGACAAAATAAAACATCATTGTTAAAATTGAAATCTGTCCTAACAAAGAACTTTCTACTGGAAGAAAATTTCCATAGTCTTATAATATTTGGAGGGAGAAAAAAGACCAAAAATATGCATCAGTTTTGGCCAATAATTCTTTGAGGATTGTTGACTGCCCCTTGTCTCTATCTTTATGAGGATTTCTAGTTAATAGGCCATTAAGCAGAGAAATGTTATCATCAGTCAGTCAGCAACCATCCGAAAAGGGCAAGGCTTTTTTTTGCTCAGTTCTTCTGGCTGCCAATGATTTCCAATGTAGTTCCTGAAGCATAGAAGATACACTGTGGGTTGCTAGGATCATTTGAGTAACTTTGGAACAGAAAAATTGACCACGTTTTATGGGACGTGCATCTCTAGCGTGTTTAGGCTCCTAAACAATCTAAGTAACATTTCAACATAGAAAAAAAAATACCGTTTTATTGAGTATTTTTTTACATTTTTCTATTGAAACTGTTTTTGGAGAGTTCATCTTATTCAAAATGCCAAGTTATATTTTTTGATGATTTGGAGCTAAGTCTTAAATGTATTTAATAATATGAAACATTGGGAGTGATTTGAATCTTTACAAAAGTTTGACTTAAACTGTATTGTATTTACCTATAGTTTTTTATTACAGGTTAGAAAATAACTAAAAAAAAATAGCATTTGAATCCAATTTCATTTTGAAAAGAAAACTCAAACTGTTCCAAATAATCTTTTATCTAGGTTTTTTTTTATATAAACAGTCAGATTTGCAAAAAAAAAAAAAAAAGGAAAAGCTTTTCAGATAAATTTGTTTGGACTTTTTTTTCTTCTACTTATTTATTATCGAAGTCTTCAATGAGCTTATTTTGGACTAAAACAATTGTGATGGATGCATATGTTTGTATGTTGTCTTGAGTTGTCAAAGAATTGTTGTAATCTACAAAACGAAAAACAACAGAATATATTTTTCATGGTTTTATCTTAGAAGAAATTTTTTTTAAACAACATTTGTGCACAGAAAAAATATATATCAACTTTGATATAGATACGGCCTACACTATAATTTTATGAATTTCAAACCGGTTTCAGATCTATAATGAAGTACCGCAGTAAAATCTTTTGACCAGCATAAAAAATTATATATATATTAAGCCAGGTGTGTGTGTGTGTCACAAGAAACCTTGAAGCACGTCGGAATTTATATAAATTTAAATGAATGAACCGCTTTTTTTTCTCAAGGTCAACTATATAACCATGATATTACATAGGGGAGGGGGGGAAAGGTTAAAAAGCGTAGAGTTGGGAGAGAGAAACGTGGAGGGGGGAAAAAGTGGGAGGGGGAAACTGAAATTGAAATGAAAGGAGTAAAAAACCTGTGAATTTTGCTCCCGTCATTTATGACGGGTTACCCCACTAGTTATATATATATTAAGCCCCGTCTTTCTTTCTTTCCCTGTATGTGTAATGCTGTACAAACAAGGACAAAAATCTTTAAGCAACACATATGAGGGTGGTGGGGGAGAAGGAAACGTCCTTCATTGAGTGACCTTCAGTACTTGAATAAAATAGTTAAACTAGAATGTCCCATCATACACGACGGGGTTATGCACGTCATTTATGACAGGTTATCCCACTAGTTCATTCATATTTCTGTATGTTTTATGAATATCTGATTTTTGAAATGATAATAAGAAAATGAAAGTATGCAAAATGAAAGAAAACCTGAATATGTTTTAAGGGGTTAAGGGTTAAGGGTACTTTCATGCTGATATATATATATATATATATATATATATATATATATATATATATCTTTTCTATCTTTTTCAGTAGTTTTCAAACTGACATAAAAATTTTGTTTTAAAATATATCAACATATGAAAATATACTTAAGTAATTGAGCTCTACCCTTATAGTTTCTAAAAAAAACTTTCAAGTTTGTCTCAGTTTTGCTCTTCTGAAAGACAGAATAATCAAGAGTTGGAGATGTTCGTTTATATTTCAAAACCACCTTAAAATATTGAATTTGGATAAAGGGGAGTCAAAGAACTTTTACAGTATGTATAGTTACAGTTTCCATTTGTAACAGTTGTTGTTTCTTTGTTCTTGTTGTCATATGTACAGTTATGCACATTTACAATTTATATATTGTTGTTTTGCAGTTCTTATGCCATTATTTATAACTTTCTACAAAAACGCAATTAATGAATGACAAGTTTTTCATAAAATAATAGATTTTTCACAAGTAATTTATTGTTTTTATTTCTTCAGGTTTACAACAAACGCCCAAATGTGTATTACATAGCTTACAAAAAAAAAACGTTATGCGAGGGTTATGAGTTTTATGAATAACACATGTAGTCAGTCACATTTTATATTTATCAATTTTCTATGTTTTCGATTTTTACGAGGTACAATGATGTCCTCCACAAAAGTATGTGGTTTTTTTATTGCATTTTTGTTAGAAAAAGACGAATTGGTTTCGCACACACACACAAAAAACGATACGAACTCTATTGTAGTTTCAACAAAAATATCATTAGGCCAACATACAAAAATATGCTTCTTTTTTAATGTAATATTTAATAAAATATTCATAAAACAACGAAGTGGTGAGGATTGTAATAGATTTACCACATAATGATTATATTGTCTTGTGGCAGTTACTTTTTTATCCCCTGTAGAGTGGCAATCACTGTTAACACAATTTCTAAACTGGAATTTCTAACATAGATTTTTGACCATGTTGCAAGTAATAGTAGCCCCTGAAGATATGCAATCACTACTAGCACGTCTCTTTATATACTATAAACAAACGTACTAGTAGTGATTGCGTGTCTTCAGGGGCCAAAACCCAAAAAATCCTTTTTTGGTCATGTTACAATTAAGAGAGTAATATAGCCCCCTTTGGGTATTTAATCACTACTAAACACATAATTTTCTGAATTCTTGAGGGCTAAATTAGTATGTTCTATATAAAATTTTTAACTGGTAGTCAGTGGTCAGAGTGATGATTTAAGTTGTGAGGGTTTCCTTCATGTTGTTTAATTTTCTCATCATTTTTATGAAAAAGGCTGTAGTTAAAAAGTGGGTAAAATATACACGCGTTGGACGTTTCCAATTTGTTTTTTTTTAAAAAAAAAGAACATATAAAAAAATCAATAATTGTGTTTGAGAATCTTCTCATGTGTGGATTTGGCTATGTTTAGCCTTTTTTCTTCTTCTTCTTTGTCTTCTCTTAAAAGTGGTCGTATAGAATTGAAAGTTGTTTATGCCATCTAATTAGAAGCCATCTCCAATCGACTGATGTGTTGTTATTGCCTTATAGTTTTATGTATGGTCTCAGTAAAGTGACCTACAGCCTTCTTCTCCTCCCTACTTTTCCACCTCTTCTTTACCCTTCTACTATCTTAGTGATAAAACTCTCATTGATTTTGGTGAGAAAACAATGAACCATGTGTATATGGTGTCTTCCTTTCTTTCTTTTTTGGACAACAGCTGATGACATGATGTGGATTTAGGAAAAGAAAAAGAATGATGATGTGGGGGGTTTATGTGAGCTAGAACAATTGAAAATGGGAACTATTGTGTAGAAGTGAATGGATTATCAAGGGCCATATATATACTGTATGTAAGATCTATTGCTCTATAAGACTACACATAGTAAGCTAGCGACTAATGGATTTCGCATATAAAAGCGGTAGACCATATCGATAGTATTTTAATTAATTGGAAACTGCTTTGTACTTTTTTGTATTTTTTTCTCAAAAGAAACCTAATTTTTATGGCTCTTGCTGATCTGTTTGTTTGTTTATATTTAAGGTGTTTTATAAGTAGCTATTTACAAAATATGCAAATGAAAAAAGTAACAATGGTTATTTTTTGTTTAAGAAGAAATATTAAAAAGAAATGGAAAATGTTTTAAAAACTAGAATGTTAAATGAATCAATTGAAGTGAAAACGAAAATTGAAAATTTTAAATTTAAAAATGAAAAAGAAAATAGAGAATTTTAAACTTAAAACTTTAAAAGTGAAAAAGAAAATTATGATTTTTAAACTTAAAAATGAAAAAGAAAATTGAAAAACTAAAAATGAAAAAGAAAATTTAAAATTTAAAAATGAAAAAAAAAAATTGAACATTTTTAACTTAAAACTTTAAAAGTGAAAAAGAAAATTGGAAATTTTAAATTTAAAAACGAAAATGAAAATTGAGAATTTTTAAATTCTAAATTTTCATTTTCACTTTTAAGTTTGACCAACAAAAACAATCAGAAAAAAAATTGTCTGATAACTTGTGAAAATTTAAAATTTGAAAAGATCATCATCTTTAATTTTTTTTAAAGTTAGTTACTATTTAATACAAGAGTTCTAGTGACGTTTTGACGTGACTGGATACAATGAGAAAGAAAATGACTATAATTTGCATAGTGGATTAAGTGTGATTAAAGATTGTGGGTTGATAAGTTTCGACTTAAACAAAAACAGTTATTTAGTTGCAATGTAACTAACTACTTTCGTAATCTCTTTTTCTCACTATATACAGAGATTGAACGAAATTGCACTATGTGTAATATTAACTGTTGTTGTATTTCTTTTGATGGTTTGGATATAGATATTTCCACTTGGACTGAGTGATTTTCTATGGCAATTGTATATACTGTATATATGGTCTAGCTATAACACCAATTTACACCACTTTTCGTAATTCGTCGTTTGAGTTTCAACACACGTCTCGTCCATTAGTCATGTCCACATTTGTCTTTCTACAGTCGGAATCTATTTCGCGACCCCCTTTCCCCTCTTTACTCCATCACCACCAAAACACATTTACTTTTATGTAATATAGTTGTCGTGGTTGCGTTCAGTACGTTGTCCATCATCATCGAAAAACGAAAAACACCAATTTTCAGTGGTCTCATAAATCTTTGCTGTGCATATTGTGCATATATTCAAAAAATAAATCCAAAAGAATAAAATATTTTCAACAAAAGAAAAATAATCTATAAATAATGTTATTTAAAAGTGGTTTTAAAGTGTAAAACGCCTCTCGAACTCTTAATTATTCTGTCTTTCAGGTGGAAAAATGAAGCGAAAATGAAATGTGTATAATTGTAGCTCAATCACTTAAAAGAGACCATTACCTCTAGAAATTTCTACTTAAAATTTTAAAAGTACCTTCTTAATTAAAAAAAAACTTCAAAATGAATCAGTATTTGGTAAAAACTTACAATTTCAGATAGATGCGCCACCAAACAACATGAATCGGAACTAAAGCAATAAAAAGTATACTCGTATACTCGAAAAATATCGATATATCGATATTTAAGCTTTTTGCCTGTGTTGTCATCTCACATTACTTTTAATTCACTATTCAAATTACATGTATTTCCCATTCATTTCAAAGTACTATGGATTTAGTATTGGAATTATATCCCACCTGCGCCACGTGGCTCTCGAGTTGATGTGAAAATTGTATTGAGTTGAATATGAATAATGAATACATGTAATTTGATTCAGGAATTATGGGAAATGTGAGGTGAAAACATTTGTCACTAAATTGAGGGGGGGGGGAGACTTTCGTTTTTAGAAATTTAAAATGGAGTCGTTTGGTGACTAATAAAAGTCACTTCATTTTTAAGTTATTTTTTTATAATTTTAATGTCTTATTTTTAATTTTAAAATTTTTTTTAACAATCGTTGGGTAAATCTAGACGATATTTTAACAAAAACAAATCCTGGGGGTAATGGTCTCTTTAAGGGCATTTTTATGTTAATATCTTTAAAAAAAAATAAGCTAATTTATGTTGCATTTGAAAATGACCCAACTTTTAAGCATGCGATATTTTTTTGTTTAAAAAAAGTTTAATTTGAAATATATTAAAACATGGAAATATACCCTTAAGTGACTTGAGTTATCTTTTTATTTTTTGCTCCTGAAAAACAGAATAATCATACAAGTTTTGAAACACATCTTTTAACATTTGGTGTATTTATATTTTTTTCTTCTATTTATCATGTTTTAATATGTATTTTTGTAGATTTATTCTATTTAAATCTTTTTTTTCTGTTTTTAAAAAGATGAAAACCTCTGAGGAATTTCTATATAAATAGTACTTCGGTAGATATGCAGTAGTTATACATTTAAAATCCATAAAATGCATTAGGAAATTGATTGCGTCATCAGAGTTTGGTGACTTAAAATAACCACGAGATATAATATAAATTTCAGTAAAAGATTAATTTGACTGTAGGAAGAAGAGGAAAGACGGAGAAAAAAATTGTCAGGCATTTTTTTTTGTTAGTATTGATCTACGGAGTTAAAATCAGCAATTGAATGCCCATTAAAGTAGGATATATTAGAGAGATATGGTTCGAAAAAAAAAACCTCTATGTGTTCCTCCTCTACATGCAATCTGTATTGCTTTGATATTCAAATTTAGCAATTCTAATGGAAAATACTTTGCTATATATGGCTTTAAAAATGTAGGCTGTATATATATACGAGTATATTTAACTATAGCCTATATTTTAGTGACATTTAAATCTAGGGCCCACATCATGACGTAATTAAAATCTACAACCAAATGTTAAGTCTTGTTTCTTGATGACGTAGTTGATGACGTACATTCCATGTCATTGCAATGTCTAAAATAGGGGTTAAGTGAAGCGTGATCTTTCTGATAATGTTTCTTTCATTGTATTTACTTGTATAAAAGTGTATAAAGATGTATATTTTACATCAAACTAGCGTTTCGGTGTCTAGTCACTTGTACATTTATGTGGAAGAGAATTTAGCTATTCTGAAAAAATGTGCTATTTGAGTGAGGGATAGATAGCCTCTGTGTACACCTCTTAAGCTGTGGTTAGATCAGTATGTCACAGGTTGCATCATATAATACAGACAATTAGTGACATCAAAATTATGTCAAATGGTAATTATCTCAACAATTGCACTCCTTTCATTAGACAACTAATTTTTGGTAACATTGCCAGTACCATATGACACATGACGTAAGCAGAGGAGTCACTACAAAAAAGGTATTAAGACAGGAGACTGTTATATTTAGCTTATAACCTTATAACAGTCACAAAAGTAAATTACCAATTACAAAATTATTATTATGATAACTATTGTTATTCGACTGCTATTGACTGGTGAATAATATTAATCATAAAGTAATTACGCACAAGCTGGAACATAATATGATATGATTGTCACAATTTTATGATTTTTGCTGTAATGAGGCCTCAGGTCTTTTCGCCTTATTGTGGATCGTTGAGGGGGTCTTCCCATAACGTTCAACCAAACTATTGTCTTGTAGTGAGAGGCTAGTAAGTAGACAAAATAACTGATATTTCTCTGATGGTTACGTTCTCTACGACATATTTAATAGGCACCTAGAGGGGGTAAAATGTCTCAAACTCGGTTATCTTATGTAAATGTAAGAGTATTAAGACTTTTAAAAGACTGAATTGTTCGAGGGTGATATAGTATAATATACATATTGTAACATCCCCGTTTCCGTAGGGTTAGTAGAGAGATCTCTACTAGCCATCTAGAAGTGTCGAATGGATGTTGATGATTAAGTCTTTCGGTCTATTGGCTCCTGTGTTGCTACTTAACCACCAGGGACACAAGGGTCGGTACCTCAGGAGACCTGTGGTAGAGAATATTGTAGAGATGTCGTCTTACACTCGGCTGCTGGAGACTTCGTTGTCCGGTGGAAACATCGGCTACGTGGCGGCTATAATTCTAAGTCCCACTCCCATAAAGTGACTGAGTCCACACATTGAATTCGTATGTTGAAAATGCTCTTTTATTCAATAAACAGAGAGTCCTGTAGATTGAGAGATATCGCATCGGTCTTAAGCATAAAGACGGTCTGTCCGATCTGTCTGATCTATCCGATCTGTCCTCTCAATCTACAACCTCTTGTATTTATACTCCAAATACAATACAAACATCTGATTATGATAACAAAGGCTCCAGGTGTGTCCAAGTCTCTTGGACACACTCGGACCTAGAAGTGAACTATCACTTAACAAGAAAACGAAAACATCTATAAGATGTATAAATTATAACAATACAGAAGGATGTACGATCATCCTCCTATTAACAATTTGTAAAGATTCTCACGTCCAAAAGTTCTGCATCGATGGTTCTTCTAGGATCTATCCTATTAACCATCGATGTAGTACTTTTGGGCTATTCTTCTCATCTTTGGAGGGCAGGGAGTCATCGTCGTAATGACCTCCCGGCCACCCCCAAGCATGAGGTGAGAACCTTTCATCGATACAACTTGATTACAGGGTGTCTACAAAAACGGACGAATTCTAAACGGTGAATTCGTTACAATATATACAATATAATGTAGTTTGATAATAAAAAAAAATGGTGAGTTTTCAGGAAATTTGACACTGTAATGGCTTCCAGCAGATTTTGTTGCAAAAAATAGACTGAAGTTGAACATTTAAATTGTATTTCATTTTATAGTAATGTTTTTTTCTTCCTTCTATTATTATTATTCAAGATTGTATTCTTGAATTATATTAGCTTTGTTTTTTTTTTTGATATACTAGTATATAAGATAAAAGCATCCTATTGGCCATATGTTAACGCAAAAGAACTAAAGTCAAAAGTTTAATTTCATTTTATCACAAGTAGTCTGTGTGTCTGTTGTCAAGAAAATAAGTGTACCACCATTTGATTGGTACTATCAAATACAAAAGTGTGTAGATTAGATTGCATTTTGATTGGCTTCCAGAACACACATTTTGAGAAGTTAGTAAAAAAAAATGATGACAAAACAAACACTCACTGAATAGATGTCTACACGTGATATAAAAAAAGAAAAAAAGGTGTAGGTTTCGAAAAAAAAAATTAATAAGCACCCAATAATAAGGTGCACTTTTATACACCAATATTATGATCTTAAGAGACGTGCCAAACTAACATGAAATGTACACGAGTATAACATCTATTGTAATTTCGAATAAGATTTTGATAAAAAAAAACCCTAATGAAAATGAGGAGTTCAATGGCACACTTATCTAAAGCTGGGTGCAGATGATCAATTTTGGCTTTTCAATGGCCAAAATTGATCGTGTATACCTGCATCGATCGCCATCAAATCAAGCTTGTGATGAATTGACAAACAATTTAATATTGAGTCATTTTTATCTGATTAAAAAAGAAGTAATAATAAAATAATTCAAGGATCATTTCGTTTAAATTGTTGAAAATATTTATCACCACTTTTTTTATTGACGCAATCTTAAATTTTTCTTTCATTTCTCTGATGTCACAAGCTTGTTGTTAAGGGCGACGCAAGTATATGTGGTGTTATTTGTTTAATTCAACTTTAATATTGCTTTTCAATCATGACTCAAACGATTGGGATGAATTGACAAGCCTTGCAAGTTGGGGGGGGGGGGACATAAACATTAGTTTTGATCGTAATGCTTTGCAATAATGGGAACATGAGCACTTAGTTAAAAAAATTTAATACAATTTGAAAAGAAAACCAACGAAAAAAATAGGTCAAAGTAGTTTTGAACCTCTGTGTCGTTTTTTTTTGTAGATACAATCCAGGATTGATAAGCCAGAATTGATTGTCTGTACCCAGCTTAATTGTAAGACGATGCTGTCTGAATCTTCCAAAGATTTATTATATGTATAAATGGATGAAGAAGACTTAAAGAGACCATTACCTGCAGAAATATCTTTTCAAAATATTAAGACTTGCTCAAAGATTGAAAAAACGATTTTTAAAATTTAAAATGTCATTAAAACCATAAAAAAGCTTGAAAATGAAGTGACTTTTCGTGAGTCACTAAATGACGCCATTTTAAATTTCCAAAAATTTAATTCTCCCCCCCCCCCTTCTCATTTTTGTAGCAAATGTTGTCGCCTCGCATTTTCAGAATTCCTTAATGAAATATAAGTATTCCCTATTCATATTCAAATCAATACAACTTTCCATGTGGAATAATTCAAATATTAAATCCATGGTAGATTCAATTGATTCTAGTATGAGCTGGTGACAACGCATCAGAATTCGAGTAGAGAAGTATACTTTGGGAGGGGGGTTTGTTGCCAATGTCTGTTGTTTGGTGGCGCATCTATCTGATAAAGTTCATTTATATGAAGTTAACTGATACTTAATTTTTAAAATTATATTAATGACTTATTTTAAATTTTAAAAATCGTTTTGGTAATTGTTGAATAATTCTTGGACAATATTTTGACAAGAAATTTCTGGAGGTAATATGGTCTCTTTAAATCTTTGGATTTCTTGCTTATAGAAAAATGGAGCTCTAAATAAATGATGTGATTTTGTTGAGAATTTTCTAGTTTTTAACATACTCTTGAATTATTTAATATAAAGTTTTTATGTTTTTTTTTTCTTCCAGTTTGTTAGATCTACTATTTATATGATTAAAACATATTTAGCCAATCTATTTTTAAGCTTTATAATATTAATGAGTCAATGACAATAGAATTTGAAGCAGTTCGTTTTTTTCTTCTTTTTAGATAATAATTTCTCCTGTGGGGGTTTATTATTTAATTTAACGTTATGAGCAGAAAATCGCAGGTCTTAGCGGTTTCTTTTCATTGAATACAAAAAGAATATGTCGATTTTTTTTATACTTTCAAAAATTATATCATCAGTGGATTTTTTTTCTTTTGACTTGCGAAATTAATTAAACTTTTTAGTCGATTCGGTAGAGAAAAAAAAAATGATGTATACTTATTGTTATTCTTCTTTTTTTTATTATTATTTGATATCTGAACTTAAGCCTGATGTAATTTAAAAGAAGAAGAAGAAGAAAAAAAAACTCAAAAATGTGAAATGTCACAATTCCCACTTGTAATTAAGAGAAAATTACTTCTGCTGACTCAGACATAATAAATTACTACTCTCCGATCTCTTCTTATGTTTTTTTTGTTTGTTTGTGACATTGTATCCTTTGATGAAGAAGATACACAAAGTTACTTTATTATTTTAGAAACAATTAAATATGTTTTGTGTTTTGACAACTTAACTATGTTTTTACATTTAATTAATTTTCTACGTTATGCATTCTGGGATATAAATAATATGAAAGCTTCCTCATTTTTTTAAGTTGATTTGAAAACAAAATTTAAAGTTTATTTAATTACGAAAGACTAGACAGGAAAAAAAATTAGGAATGCAAAGAATGCTCTTTTCAATATGAGTTTAGAGATTCAGAAGAAAATTTTAAAGAAAATATTGAAAGGCTAGTGGGGTAACCCGTCATAAATGACGGGAGCAAAATTTACATGAAGTTGTGCCCAGCATTAGAATTTCTTTTCCTCCGCCCTTTTATGACGTCAGACCAAGTGACAAACCAATTAGAAATTGATGACATTCATAAAAGGGCAGAGGAAAAAAAATTCTAATGCTGGGCACAGTTGCCCGTGATAAATTCTAGTTTAATTTTGCTACTATTATCCCCTCCCCTTTTTATATTTGAAAGAGAAAATGAGTTTTTCATTTTTTCTGGTGTGCGCATGCGCGTCGGTTGTTCCTTTGTTTACTCTTTTCATTTCAATTTTATTCACCCCTCCCACTTTTTCCCCCTCCACGTTTCTCTCTCTCCCCCTTCTACACTTTCCAACCTTTTCCCCTCTCCAATTCAATATCATGGGGTTCTTGGATGGGATGTAGTTGACCTTGAGAAAAAAAAGCGGTTCATTTATTCATTTAAATTTATATAAATTGTACAGTGTTAACCACACACACACTCACATACACATACATATATAGAAAAATAGCGTCCGGAAATAACATGTAAACAAGAGTGTATTGTAAAGAAAATGTACCCAGGAACTGTACTTGGCTTTACCTACCTTTCTTCTGAAAATAAGCATTCAAATCCGAAATTTCGAATAATCCGAAGACGAAAAGAAATTAGAAGAAAAAGAAAATGCAGACAAAAAAGATTTTATTTTGTGAAATAATCTACTAGAATTTCGGTTATAAAAGATTAAAATTACTTTAAACATGGAAAGAAACAAAAATGCGTATTGGTAACCATAGTAAAGTCTGTAATTACCTTACAATTTAACAAAAAAAAAAAAATTCCGCTTAATCCGAATAAGTTCGGATTAGTAAGGTTCTACTGTAATTTCATTTCTCAAGATGAAATTAAATATTTAGGTCATACTCCTTATTAATTGCTAAGTCAAAGTTAAGGAATTAATAGTTTTGACTTCAAAATCATTAAGACGTCATTAAGTACAAATTAGAATATGTCTATAAATATAGACGTTATTTTTGCACCAATGGCTTCTTCATGTAAGGTTTTCTATAAACTCATATTTAAGAAAGAAGTGGCAAAATCAAGCACATCCGGAAATGCTTTTTTTTAAAATTGTCTAGCTTCTTTACATCACGAAAAAAAAATAATCTTTAAAGTTTCCGATTGCAGCATCCATTGTCACGAAAATACCAATAATTTATTAACTATTTCATCAATTTACTTTTCTTGTGATAATGAATTCATTTGTTCGTTTTTTTTGTTCTTGTTTTGATTTTATCTACTTTATCCTACTTTAATTATGGAACTGGTTTGGTAATTCAGTTTTTTACTATTTGAAAATTATCTTGGGAGTTAAATATCTCACTTTGCAAACTGTGTTTTGTTATGTACTGATATCACTCTCTCTCTCTCTCTGATCATATTGTTCTTCTGTCCTGAAGGGCTCGTAATACATTAGATGAAGTATTATGATATTTTTCAATTAGAACGGTGCTTAAAATATACGTTAAAGTCAAGTTTGTTAAGACGTAAGTGAAATTATTTACACATTCCCAGTTGGGTCATATGGAATATAGTAAAAGGGTAGCAACTGAAGAACAAACATTAAAACCCGTAAATTAAAAGGGGTTTTATGCATCTAATGACTCGTGTAAGACAAAAGAAACTATAAATTCTTCTTCTACGTTTTTTTCTTCTTCTTTTATTCTACTTCTTTCTTCAAATATAATATACACTGTATAGCAAAATATTGAAATTTTTCATACTTCAGTGGTGAAAGGTTAATTAATTGCTCATTAAAAATGTCTTTTGTGTTTCTTAGTTTAAAAGAAAGTTGAAACTTTGAAAGTCTTTTAAGATTTCCTTTTGGTGTATGATTCCATTTTATTCTTTTAGTTCAGACATTTCTTCTAAAATTTAACAAAGAAAAAGCTTTTATATGGTGACACACACCTGGTTGGAGTTTTCTTTTGTGAACGTTTCAATTGTATTTTTCGATATTTTTTAATCGAAAAATACGAAAATGCTTTAGCAAAAAATGTAAACGCAAAAACGTAGAACTTGGTCTTCAACTTGTATCTTCAGAACACGGTTCCATTTTTTCCTTTTTTTATTATTGAGTAACTTTGATCCAAGTTTTTCTATATTCAATTATGTTGTGGGCCTCCTGCTCAGATATTTAAAGTTGAAGTTTAAGTGCCAAGTTTCTTTCTTTGAGTTTTGGCCGTATTCAAGATGTTTTACAAACAGCTAGTTTACGAGAGCATATCAGAAAAGCAACACTAAAGAAAAATTGAAAATGTGTTAGAAACTAGAACAGCATCTTTCCAAGTAGACAAAAATATGCTTAAAGTTGGGTGTCATTTTCAAACTGACAAAAAAAAACTTATTTTAAAATATACATAATATAATAAGTGATTCAACTGTCATTCCAGTTTCTAGAACACTTTCAAGTTTCTCTTAATTTTGCTTCTGAAAGACAAAATAAGCATAGTTCAAGGGATGTTTACACTTTAAATCCACCTTAAGATGGTTTATGAATAGCTGATTTTCGAACTCTTGATTATTCTGTCTTTCAGGAGAAGAGAATCAAGAGAAACTAGGAATTGTTTTAGAAACTAGATGGGCAAGTTTAATCACTTAATGAGTCTCATGTTGATATTCTTCAAAATAAATTTTTATAGATAAAAAGTCGTCAGCTCAAAGAGGCTTCATTTTCAAACTGACAAAAAAGGCTTTTATTTTGAAAGATATCAACATGAGAATAACTTTTTAATTGCTTGAGCAACTACCCTTCTAGTATCTAAAACATTTTCTAAGTTATTCTTAATTTTGTTTCTGTAAGACAGGATAACCATAATTCAAATGGTTGTTTATATCTTGTACACACATGAGTTAAATGAAATCAAATTAAATGTGTTTAGGTGAATTATACGGAATCCAGTTAAGGACATGAACTCCAAATAAAATTGACTTTCTTATTAATATTTTAAAATTGAAATACTAAATCAATATTTTGTCAATAGTTTATATAATTATATTTAAGTATTAACTCAATATTTTGAGATTATTAACTGAATAAATTGAATTCGACGACATATTGTTAGTTTGTCCTTCACAGGGCTCTGTAGAACACGTTTATTATTTAAATTCATTGAAATTATCAAGTGTTTACTAGGTATTAGACTTTAAAAGTACCTTAAATATTATTTATTTTATAGTTTATAACATTTAAGTATTTTTTTTCTGTTTAATAAACTTAATTTTTTTGCTAAATTGCTTGTTCATTTTTTTGAAGATGGGTTGCAACAGTTAAAAGTTGAATATTGAGCTTTATAAAAATTTATGCAGAGAGAGAGAGAGAGAGAGAGAGAGAGAGAGAGAGAGAGAGAGAGACAAAGGGAGAGGAGCCTTTTTATTACAATTTATGTGATAATTTATTTCGTAAATTTTTTTTTATTTGATACCCTGGGAGGGTTTTCTTTCTCAGTCACTTTCGTATATATTCTATCTTCAAAGATGGAGAAGTGTGTGTTGTTACAACATTAACGAGCATGTTTTTGTTGCCATAAGATCTATTCAATGTGAAGCTGAAGATGAAGGGAGAAAAGAGAGAGAGAGAGAAAAAGTTATAAATTTTCTTTAATAACAGCTGTTGGTTTTCTCTACATTCGGGTGGTGGTAGTGGTTCTAAGTATACAATAATGATATCGTTATTAATATATTTTTTTTTACAATGTACCAACAACAACAAAAAAATCCCTTACTCTTCATGTGAATTACTAAAAGAATTCATTTTTTTCTCTCTCTTCAAAGTATAAGTATGTTTTTTTATTGTTACACTTTAGAAATTTTTTTTAAAAATTGAATATGCTATTTAAAATCCGCGTTTTGCTTCTATTTTTTGTACCAGTGGAATTTCGTTACATTTAACTTAATTAAATACAATAGTAACCTTCTTAGTTGGCAAAAAAAAATGTAAATTTGAAGAAATTGTTGGCTTATAAATGAAAATATTTAATTAATAATGAGAAGAAGAAAAAAAATAGCAAAGAAACATAAGACAATAATAATATAACTGACTAACACAACATTCATAAAGACTGGAAAATGTCTTTGTGGTTTTTTTTTTATAATTCTAAAATAAAAAGTCATGCGTTTTGTACAGTATTATATAAACAGCTTCACAAAAAAGAGAGAAAAAAAAATGATTGTCGTTCTTAACGTTTTTACGGTGGAGAATTTATTCACTTTTATACTATGCAATTTCAATTGAAAGAATGTTCTTTTTTCCCCTCCCATTTTTGCTGTCAAAGTCGACGAGAAAATTGCAGTTTTCTTTTCTTTAGCTGTAGAATTTAGAGCTACAATTAAAGATAACGTGTTTCTCTTCGGAGCAACCACTACGCATACAGACACACGACATAAGACGTTCACAAAGTTCGATTTCTGAGCCTTTTTTGCTTTGCCTATCTATCTCTCTCTCTCTCTCTTTCACTCCTTCATCCAAAACAGTGGTTCCCAAACTTTTTTTTTTGCTCATGGCATAGTAAATTTTGCCTGAAGAAAAATCATGGCACACCTAACAAAACACATATGGCACGCTAGTGGTCCACAGCACCCTATTGAATAATTACTCTGCGAGAGGCCCTGAGAACGCCGCACCTGTATCAGTGGGACTATTTAGTCCAAAAAGCAGCTCAGAAAATGCATTGTCAAAATAAAAACCACTCACTATAAGAATTCTCAATGCAAATGTAATACTGAGTTAAATGGTAGCATTAATAATATT
The DNA here is from genome assembly GCA_036925085.1 of Brachycybe producta. NCBI lineage: Eukaryota > Metazoa > Arthropoda > Diplopoda > Playtdesmida > Andrognathidae > Brachycybe > Brachycybe producta. Next base: position 64,145 of record JAUPFP010000143.1, on the reverse strand, counting down.
AATAATTATAGTAAAGTTTTATTTATTTTACTTTTTTCAATAAAAATTTAAATGTTAAATTATATTAACGCAATAAATATACTGTATATCATGTAAAATTTCGCGGCACACCTAGCAAAATTCACGGCACACCCTTATGAGGAATCACTGATCCAAAACCTCAGAGATGTGTTTGAAACCGTATTCTTGTTAGATTTAGAGCCATAAATATATAAAGCCCTACATAAGAGAGATGTGTACTTTGTATAAATCTTAATGTCACGGTGGTGGTGGTTACCATTGTACTCCTGAATATATTCTCTTCTTTTTAAACTTATTCTTTTAACTTATATAAAAAATTGATCCTAGTTTTTAGGGTTTTTTTTTCTTTCCCTCAACTGTCTTTTTGCAAACCAAATGGTGATGAAGATGTTGCAACAACAAAAGAGTTGGATGGATTTTTTGTTGACATTTTACATTGTTGTCGTAGAAACGGTGTTTTTATTTTTTTCTGTTTGCATATATTTGCATATATACAGTATTTGCATAATATAGTCTTCTTGTTTGCATAAAATGTCCAGTTTAACGTATTTTGTCTTTTGTAGTTGTAAAATGAATTTACTTTTTAGGTGATCATGTCAAACACGTAGTAAAGTGGAAAGAACACCATCAGTATAATGATGATAATCTGTGAGATATGCAATTATTAATTAATAAAATGCCAATAATGGACATCTCAAATGATTCCATCGCTAACGACGATGAGAGTTAGGAGGTAGAGGCTAGTTCGTAGGAAATAACTTTAGTGAACAGTAACTTTAATAAATTTACTTTAGTGTGTATCCCCAGTTAACTAAATGAGGCCCTTGGCACATAGATCACTTTTGGTGGCCAATTTCGACTAGAACATGTCGTCGGAGGTGGTTGTGATCTGTGGTTGCAATGTATTTGTATAAAAATGCGCCAATCGTAGCACACTAGCTACTTTTGATGTCAAATACGACCAACAGTGGGTGGGCAGTGGTTCAATGTATTGCCATGGAAAGATGCCAGACCTTGGCACACGGGCGACAATCCGACTTCGTTTTGCAGCCGAAATCGACCACTAAATATGTTCCGTGTGTTCCAGTCCTAAATGGCTAGTAGTGGGAGGAAATCATGAGGGCCCATCGAACCCGCGTTTCGAACCGGGTACTTAAATTATCATACTTCTAATCCCATTACCCGCAGGCATTTGTTAGCCTCCGCCTCCAACCCTGATTGTCATTTGAGATGGAACATATCGTAGTATGTAAATGTGGAAATCTCATTTGGTATCCAAGCACGATTCTGCCTATAAATTCCACCTGCTACTGTGTTGTATTATTATTTGTTTTTATTACCCTTTCGTATTCCTATTTAGTTATGAGTTATTCGTTTGTATACAGAGACATGTCACATTCCATTTGATAAACATGGTTTTTTTTTGGTTGGTATTTCTGAAATCAGTCATAAAATCGTGACATAAAACTCAAATTTCCTATTGATTGAATTTTATTGAAGTAGTTATTATTTCTTGCATATAACATGTACTTGAGGCAATGAATCAATGATGAAATGGCTGACTATACGGTATAAGCAAATAGTATTAGCTTCAAAGGATGTCTGATTTTTTTTAATATTCTAATATGTAAATATATTTCACATGTAGCTTTTATTCTAGTCATTTGGTTTGGGACTATGTTTGTTTTATTTGACAAGAAGTCTTATTTGTTTACTCTTGGTCATTTCGACAGTTTGTAGGCGTACAATTATACTAATGAAATATACAAGTTTGATCTGGAGTACAGACCTATGTATTTTGTAACAAAAAATTGAGGCCCCGCTGAGCCCTGTCGACAAATTTTATTGTGAGCCTAGCTCACCAAGCTCGTAAGACCTATCACACCCATAAAACCCACCAGGCCCATAAAAGCCAGCATTCCCATAAAACCTAGCATTTCCATAAAACCTAGCATTTCCATAAAACCTAGCATTTCCATAAAACCTAGCATTCCCATAAAGCCCACCAGTCCCATGAAGCCCACCAGTCCCAAAAAACATACCAAGCCTGTAAAGCCCCTAGGTCCATAAAATCCACTAGGTCCACTAGGTCCACAAAACCCACGAGGCCTTTGAAGCCCACAAATCCCACTGATCAATGGTCTTTTTGTAGGTCTCTATTCTAGAGGCATATTTTTTTATTACAACATGCAGTCTTGTGTATGTGGATATATTATGGGCAATACTAGCTTTTCTCTTCCATCAGTAGTAGATCTTGGAAGTGAAGTTTTTCTTTTAAAAACCATTTCTATTGACAGTAATGTATGAGAGAGACTATAATATGTTAACACTTATTTCTTTATACCAGTCAAATTGCTTTGCTACTTATGAATGCAAGTACACAATTATTCAATCTGTTCCGACTAAAAATACTAATAAAAAGAAGTCCGTAGGGTGGAAGTAGGTTTGTGTTATCCAAGTTGTTGCAAGTTGGTTGACTGATTTGATGAATTTCTTTAACCAGCATCATCATTAAATTGCGTAATACTTTGAGTAAATAATAAATTGCTTGGAATCAATGGATGTTTTCATTATTGCGTTATAACAATTTCTTGTTTGTTGCAATTAAGCTTCCACACATTCATGTACAAGTTGCACATCTATTATGTTGAAGGTTTCTTTAATTGGAGAACACAAGAAGGATTTAGGATCTGAAAAGCATCAAGAATAAAGCTAAGGAATGTTAATTATATTTCTATAGACATGTGGGGGTGGAGGGTGGGTTAACATACGTTCGTGACCCTCTCACACTAATTACTACTCACACACAAAAAGACACAAACGCATCAGGTTAAGTTTGTTGTAATGAAAGTCGTTTGGCAACAAAATTGCAGGGGGAGTTTTTTCTAACCAATGATATTAGCCAATTAGTATAGTTTTGAATATATTTGCGTTTACTGATTTGTTTGCACTTTCATTAGACGATCCTAATTTTAACTTATTCAATTTATAACCCATTGTTAGTTTTGGCTTAGAGGCTAAGGGTCATATTCATAATGGTTGCTAAGTCAAAAATGGTGGGTTTAGTACTTGCTTTGACTTAAAAATCATTAAGATGGTAATTATTTTTTGTAGTTTTTGGGAACCTTAATATAAGGGTTTGGCGCTTATTCAGTTTGGAGCTTCATGAGTTTGGCGCTAGATCAGCGTCACCCCTTCTAAAGTTCCAGTAGAGAAACCCCCCTTTGAAAAATATTCAATAAAGAATTTTTCTTTCTCTGTATAAGCCTTGTTTAGAGGATTCAAGTGGCAAGTTTTCTTCATTAATTTCATCTTAAGAGATTAAGTTACAGAAAGTTATGATTTTGTTAAACTAGAAGTTGTGTGACGTCTGCAGACATCTTTTGGAATCAATTCCGCATAACAATACTGTACACGTGCATAAGTAGATGTATTCTTGCATCTCGTGTAGTTTTTTTGTGTGCTTGTTTTGCGTCATGTATGGCAACGGGCATACTATACAGACGTCATTGGTTAGACCTATTAAGCTAAACGTTAATTCAATTTTTTTTTTTGTTATTTCATTTGTAATGAATTAGTATAAATAAGATTTTGTGTGTTTGGTTGCATTGTTATTGCATTTGCTGCTAAGTGATATTAAAACTTGAATTGTTCCATAACATTTTTCTCTATTCGTGAAACTCAAGACATACTGTACCACAATTCGAGGATTAAGTTATAACACTACTTTTGCATTTTAAAATGTAACTGGTAATTAAGAGTACAATAGTAGGGAAACCACCATACACAAAAAACCAAGATGCTGAACTCAATACAGATTTCTTTCATCTGAAATCTTTTATGCTAATTATGTAACCCAATATGTATAATTTCAAAATTATTCGTCTTCGTTTGTTTGTTTGTTGCCAATGGGGTGAGATTTTTTTTCTTCTAATATTCATAACAGCTTGAGTCCAAATGAAAAGCGTACGTTTTGTACCAGTTTTTTTTTTTAATTTTTAAGCGGCATTAATAATCGCCTTCTTGTACCTTGTACAAACATGAAGAAGCCATAGGCGCCGACTGAATGGGAGGAGGAGGCTCTCCAGTGCTAAAGTACATTAAGAGGGGTTCCCATACATTGTAGAAAAAAATACTTGTGTAAATGCAAGATAGATGGCGCCTGCAACCTCCATAGATGGCAAACTACACTCGCCAATTAGTTGAAATAGAATGCAGCCTTTTAGCCAGGCACGTACTGGTTAAAAAAAATTCTAGGTCGACAATATCCGGCATCGGCGTTTCGTCTCCCTTCCAATATATTAAATTAGTAACATTTTTTTTCAGTATAGCACCAAACATTTAAACACGTATGTAATCGAAGTAGTTTTTAAATTTTAGTAAATGTAAATTTACATTTCTCTAGCTGTTTTACGAAAGAGTCTCTCGAGGTCCAGCCAATTTTAAGAAGTTCCCCAGGGCTTCACGATTTCTATATTATTAGGGGCTTCTTAGCCTTGCTAGGCTCAAAAAGGGCCTTCCAGTTTTGAGAGGTTTGTGAATGCCTCGTACTTTCAAGAACATCCCAGGCGTTTTCACAATTTTGTTAGGCTCCTGTTGGGTTGTTTATCCTATAACTTCTTAATTTTCAAATAATACAGTGTTGTATATTTTAATGTGCTGTTAACAATTAGCTTAAATTTAAAAAATGTATGTGTTATAGTTTTTTTTCTAATACGTATCTAAACACATATCACTTGCACCACTCGACAGTGTATAAAAGTAAATATTTGATGCACCGACGCCTGGAAGAACCGGCGCAGGTAGCATTTGCCGCCGTGCCACCCAGATCAGTACGGCCCTGCTTTTTTAGCCCTATTAGTAGGCACGTGACAAACTTACCCAGAACATTGAGGTGAAGAGAACACGTGTAAAAATCATCGCGGTGTAATTAAAAGTTTGCGTGAAAAAATTAAGGTGAGCCAGAGTTGAAGAGTGTCAGTACATTTCTATGGGAGGGCTAGTGGCGCCATCTAATACTACACGCACACAATAAATGATCTACTTGCATTCGTAATGAAACTTATATTTCTAAGGGATGTTGAGCGCCCCTTGAAATTTTTCACTTTTATCATATTTTACGATTTTTTTTAATGCTCGAGTGAATGACTCACATAAAATATATTGTATTTAGCGCCATATAGCCTCTAACGAGCAATAATCTATCTCATCCTAATTTTTATATTTGGATAAGACATAAAAATTGGTGAGATATCACCCTTTAAGTATTTAATAAGTCAGCACCTATTTAAGAAACAAAAATTTGTATTGCAATGCACGATTCAATAGTTAGGCTAATTGAGTGTTCGTGATTGAGGAGGGGGGGTCTCCATAGATAAAAATTCATTGCATGTGAACCGGAAGAGAGGTGGTGGAATTGTTTTGTGTAATACATTCTCAGTGCTGTCTGCTAGACAAGAATGTCTTCATTTCCTGGTTACAATACCCGGATCATAATTTAACACAATTCAGAGTGGGTGTGGTTGGGGTGTTTCTATAGATGCTCATGAAAATGCAACTTTGAAAGTTCATTGTATGTGAACCGGAAGAGCGGGAATAGAACTATTGGATGCAACGCATTCCAACTGCAGTCTGGAAGAGATAAATGTCTTCGGTTTCAGGGTGCAGTAGACGCTTCAAAAGTTATGACAATTCGGACGGGGCGTTTTGAAGTGTTTTTCTATGGTTGCTCAAGAAAATTCAACGTCGAAAAGTCCTTTTGCACGTGAACCGGAAGAGTGGCAATGGAACACGACAATATACACCTACACATATTGTAAGAGGAAATTAATGTTTAATTCTTAAATATATTTAAATGTGTATTGTGTGTACTATGTATTAAAAAACGAAATTAGAAAAAAGTGTTTGAAATTCTAAGCAAAGTAATTAAAAAAAATTAACAACATTTTGTCTGATATTCAAGTTTTATAAGTTGTAATCTAATCAAATGTCAACATTGATTTTTAGAAACATAAATCTTGTATAATTTGAAATTACAATGCAAACTGGCACTTTGTACTTTATGTCAGCTATTTTATTCACCACATTATATTCGCATTATGTATAGAAGAAGAAGAAGAAGAAGACCCTATCTTTAAAGGTCCTATATGATGAGAAACTCCCCCCCCCACCCACAAAAGTCGCCATTTTGGTTTTTAATGTCTTTAAAAGCTTTCCATTTGACTGGTACATGTATTTACATTTTTTTCTCTTATCTGTGTGATAAAAAAAACCATTTAAAAACCAGCTTTTAATTTTCATAATTTAATAATCATTTTTCTTGGAGATCTTTTGTTAATCACCTCAATTTCGTAACCTCTTGATAACTTCTTTTGTTTAAAAAAAAAGTTACAATGAAAACCGTTTAAACACAAAATTGAAGTTGGGATCCGAATATTTTTTCATGTTAAGATAGCTGAATAGATATCTATTTTGTGTTTGTCACTCTAAATGGCGCCACTACAGTCACAATAACGCTAAACTCCCCAGATATTTTTTGAAAAAATTGGACGCAAAAACGTCAAGCGAACTTTTTTTTTTAGGTTTTTTCACTTTTTTCCATTAACATTTCATAAAAAAAACTATTTTCGCCTTTTTCAAACTGTCATAAAAAGTTTATTTTTAAGGATATCATCTAAAAAAAGACTGGATTGAAAATTTATTTCGTTTTTCACCATAATCAATTGACGATTTACATCTAATCTGTAGGAATTGATCGTTAGTCCATCGCTTGTAAAAAACACGTTTTGCACCTCGGTTGGAAGAGTGGCGCAACTCAAAAAACACTTTTTTTTTGGGAAAATGAGTTTAAAGTTAAGGGAAGATTCTAGTTTTACTTTGCTGAGCTTTTCAAGTACAAAAACCGTTTTAAATATTCACAATATCGGTTTATTTGGCTCCCCTGCTATAGATTCAGATAGAAAAAAAAATGCAATTTTAAACTCATTTTCTCCTAAAAAAAAGTGTTTTCTTGAGTTGTGTCACTGTTCCAGCCGAGGTGCGATTTATGCAAAAATGAATTTTTACATCTCTGGTAAATTCACCCTAAAAAACAACACAAACAAAAATGTTGTCTCGATAGTCAATTTTATGATAAACAATGCTTTTGTATAGACAAAAACGATGGTAAAAAAAAATTCAATTACTTGCTACTAAGGCCTATTACTTTTTCTTCTTCTTAAATTGTTATAGTTGTAACATAGTCTTTAATGGAAATCTCATAAAGTTTAGTAATAGGCTATACTCAAGTTTACACTTGGCCAAGTCTAAAATGCATTTAAAAACAATATTCTGTAATGACTATGCATTCTTCTATGATATTACTGAACATTTGTAAAAAAAAAAAAAAGGGGAAGAGATTAGATAGGATGAGTTATTTGAAGAAAAAAAAAACACATTCGAGTACCTACTTATGTAAGTCTACTTATACTTAAGAAAAAAGTACTTGTGAGGTTGCTACTTTATAATTATGTGACGATTTCAAATTCATATTGTTTTTTTTTCTTCTTCTTTTTCCAAATGTTATCATGAAATTTAAAGAAGATAAAACCCCATTTTTTTACGTATGATTTTGCAATAAAACAAATAAAAAATCCATTTGAATGTGATGATGGTGAATAATATATATTTTTAGGTTTTAAAGTGTTAGGTTTGTATATCCGTACGTGTTTATGATGTGGAATGTTTAAATGTACCCATAGAAATTGTGTCTAGAAATGACAAAAAAAAAACCCCTCAGTTTGTTTCAGATGCATTTTTGCATTCTTAATAGTCAAAAAAGAAGATGAAAAATACCGTATCTAGTGTAAATTCATAAAAAAAATGTAAGTAAAATATAAGTATTGAGTGTGTTTTTGTCTGTAAAAAAGTTAACTGTCTTACTTATTATTACTATTTTTTTAGATTTAAAATCTAATAAGAGACACCTGTATTCTCAGCAACCTAAATGGTAAAAGTGGTGGTCTATTGCAGAATTATGACATCTGAATGTCTTAAGATGGTTTTATGAACAGCTAACTGGTTTTTGGATTTTAGGAGCAAAATTAAAAGAAATTAGAAAGTGTTTTGAAAACTAGATTAAACTAGATACACAAAAATTTAAAAAAAATATCAACTGCTAAATGTCGTTTGCTTAAAGTTGGGTAATTTTCAAACTCACAAAAAAAAAGCTTATTTTCAACATGAAAATACCCTGAAGTAATTAAGCTACCTACCGTTCCAGTTTCTAAAACACATTCAAGTTTCTCTTCTTTTTTTTTTTGCACCTGAAAGACACAGAAATTTGTTGAAATCCTTTTAGACCCGAAAAGGGTAGCTTATTGTGTAGCCTCTGATGTCTTTTAAAATAAGTTTTTTATGTGAGTTTGAAAATGAACCAACTTCAAGCAGACATTAATTTTTAATATTTGTCTATTAAAAAAGTTTGTTTTGAAAGATATCAACATGATTTAGCTACAGTATCATTCTAGTTTCGAATTCGAACACACAAAATTACTTTGAAAAATCTCCACAAAGAGCACTAGCATCGTTTTTCTATTGAGCCCATAGACCAGATGTTAAAGAAGAAGAAAACGTTAATTTTTAAACTACACAGTCGTGGCTGTATGTTTATTTTTCATATTTAAAGTTGTCTAATTTTGATGGTGATCTAGTGATAGAATGACAAAAAATTGGTAAGTGCGGTTCTATTTTTAAAAACTATTTCAAAATCGTGAATTTCTAACTCTTATGTTAAAGTCCATTGAGTACGCCCTCGTAAGAAAAAAAAGCATCCATTTTAAAATGTTTATAAAAAAATACCTAAAAATAATTTTAAAAAACCAGAAGCAGTTCAGCTCGTACGCCAATGTGTTGGCTTTACTGTGGTTTACTTGTGGTCTTTTAAAATTATTTTAGGTATTTTTTTTACTAACATTTTAATGGATTTTTTTTCTGATTTGTGCGTACTCAATGGAGTATAACATAAGAGTTAAAAATTTGCGATTTTGAAAGTTTTTAAAAATAGAATCACACTTACCAATTTTTTTGTCATTCTATCACTAGATGAACATTATTTAAAGTGCACATGGCACTTTGAACCATCAAAATTGGACAACTTTAAACATGAAAAATGAACATATTGCCGCTAACTGCGTATTTAAAAAAATAACGACTCTTCTTTAACATCAGGTCTATGGGCTCAATAGAAAAACGATGCTAGCACTCTTTGCGGAGATTTTTTAAAGTAATTTTGCGATGTCGCCTCTTAATTTCTCCTTAGCGTTGCTGTTAAGAAAACTGCAGAAAATAACGAGAATTTTTGTAAATCTACAGCTAGCTAGCTGTTCATAAAGCATCTTGACAGTTTTTTGTTATTTTTGTCATCTATTACTACTATACACAATAACCTTATTTAGTTTGTCTAATTGATTGGTGTGGTACATGACACTATTATTTCATGTTGACATATTTGTCACCCTTTTTGTCGTTGTTGTTTCTGCAAAGAACAAATGAAGTTCTGTTTTTTTTTTAAAAAAAAAAAAGAAAAACGGTATTTGTGATGAGAAATGTTTGTAAAGGACATTGAACAATGAACTAAAAACCTTTTGGGGATTTCTTTGGTTACCAAAGAAGACGAATCTCTGCGTTGTTTTGTTGCAAAGATTGGCTTTTCTAATGAGAGATGATTGGTAAAAGTTTTCGTTTTTATTACAAAAAAAAACCGTCAAACATTGGACATATGGAATATCTGAAATTACTACAAATGATGATGATGATGCGTTGTGTCACAATCTGGAAGCATGTTCAATGAATTGAAATTCATTTCAACATTCTTTTGTCATTCCCCTGTTCTACAAGAATACATTTTATATATATATTAAGCCAAGTCTGTCTGTCTATAAGTAACGCTGTAAGAACAAGGACAAAAACCTTTAAGCGTACACACTTGAGTGCGGTGGGGGAGTGGGGAAAGGGGAAAAATGCAAACGTCCTTCATTAAATGACCTTCAGAATTTGAATAAAATAGTTAAACTAGAATGTCCCGTCGTACATCACGGGACACGGGTTACCCCCGTCGTTTATGACGGGTTACCCCACTAGTTTTACATACTTCGCACTATATATTTACAGGGTGTGCCAAAAGTCACGCTATACATAGTCCATTTTTTATATTTTTATTCTGTTTCTGTTCTAGATTAATTTATAATATAAATTAAATGTACGAATGGGCGGCCATTTTCTTCTAAACACGTTTGTTTACTCGGTTGATGCATCACCTTTGAACATTTTTAAGGTGGCTGATAATATTTGTTTTTGTCTCTTTGGATAAGCTCCATTGATGTTTTTGGAATATTTTCTTTTAGTAAAGACATTACAAAAAAATTAAAATTCTTTTCAAAACAAGAATGGTAAAAGATTAAGTTAAGTTTTTACACAGCAATCAATATCTTTAAAAAAAATTTATAGCAGTTTGAAAATGACCCATTTTTTAAGTTTTTCCATTGACATTTGATGAAAAACTAGTTTCGCCTTTTTCAAACTGTCATAAAAAAGACTATTTAAAAAAAATGATATCATGAGAAAAACTTTTAGCATTATCACAAACCATTCTAGTTTCTAAGACACTTTGATTTTTTTGTAATGTTTCTTCTGAAAAACGTTCGCTTGAAGAAAAAAAAATTTCTTAAACTCGCCAATGAAAGAACTTTCACAGGCCTTTGTGGAAACGTAGGGTTCTGCGGAACACAGATTAAGAAACACTTGACATAAACAACTGGTTTGAGGTGACCCAATAAGAAATAAACCATAGGAGTTTAATGTTTGGTGACCGAGTTGGCCATTTAATGGAAACATGCCTGAAAATGTTGCTTGCAACCGAAAAAATACTTTTAGCACACCCTGTATACATATATAAAAGATATTGGTGTGAATTTGATGGATTGTTTTTTTATATAATGTATATATATATAAATTCATCTTCGAATTGTTTTAAAAACCTGTTCACGAACATCGTAAACACTACCGAAAAGGCACTTCTTTTCACTCAGATAACATGTGTTGCAATTAAGGTGGTAATACTTTTGTTAGGTGGCGTGTGGCAACTAAGAAAAAGTTTGTTTTTCTAACTGATGGAACCCGTAGTAGTAACAACATAGAAACTATTTCTGGAACAATCAACTAAATAAATAGTTTGAGAATGTTGCTGCTACTTTTTTTCTTCTGCTTCTTCTTGTTGTTGTTTCAGAATAGAGAGAAGGGACATTGATTTGTTGTGCATCATTGATTCTAAGCTAAAAACATTATTCCAATAGAAGAACACTTTTGAGAACTAGTTTGATGATTCAAGGAAAAATACAAACACATGAGATTTTTTTTTCTAGAGCTTTTTTTTTCCCTCCTTTTGATGCAAAAAGTTTTAAAGATATAAACATTTTAAGAGTAGAAAAAAAAACATTTTTTTTTTGGTAGATTTGCACAATTATAGAAAAGTTATTACCATGAGTAAGTGGTCACATGAGACTCATAATGGTAAATGGTCAAGTTAAGAAAATGATTTTTTTTTCTTTTTCTGAGAAGAGAGAGATAGGTTACTATCTCTTAGTGAGGTTCATTGATGAGTTCTAAATGTTGAAGATGCGATTAGGAATATTTTTTTTCTCTGTTCTTTTGTGATTGTGTTTATCTTTGAGGAAAAGCTTATTAGGGATAGTTTAGGTGGAGGGGGGAACCTTTTATATATAAAGATATACTGGGGTAAAAGAAGGAATAAGGAACTTTATATATGGTATTTTGCTTTTTCTACTTTCTTCTTCTTCTAGTCTTTGTTGTTTTTCTTCTTATCACGTTTTGTTGGCTTTTTTTTTCTTCTTCTCCTTGGTTTTAATCATTGGGTCTCTTGGACCTCCAATTTCTACAATTCCAATTCTTGTTTTTTTTTGTGTGTGTGTACCCCCTCCTCCTTCCACAACCTTTATTTCTTTTATTCCATTCAACCATGTATGTTTCTAATAAAGTTCGATCAGTAGTCTTGATAATAATGTTTAAGACACTCATTGTGTGACCAGCTGATAGACACAGATCTATTTGGTGTGACTATTTTTGTGTGTTTACTTCCTCAATCAGTCGTTTATGTCGCCTTTTCTAATAAGGGTGTTTTTTTTCTCCCAAAAGCCTAATTGGATCACATTGTTATGGACAGAAGAAACTGTAGAAGAAAAAAAAAACTCTTTAAAAAGTTTGATGCTAAGGTGAAACTTCAATACAAAAAAACAACAATTGTTTTAGCTTTACTTTAAACTGTTTTAATAGTGCTCCATAGAAAAAAAAATACTTGTGTTTATGCAAGGTAGATGGCGCCTGCAACCTTCTTAGGTGGCAAACTACACTCACCAATTAGTTGAAATAGAATGCCTTTTTAGCTACAAAAGTATCCAGAAACAACCTATTATCAGCACGTGACAAACTTATCTAGAACATGCACGTGCAGAAATAGCGATGAGGCCATTAAAAGTTTGCCACGCGAAAAAAGGAAGGTGAGTCAAAGAGTTGAAGCAGTGGCAGTACATTTCTACGGGTGGGCTCGTGGCGCCATCTAACGCTTACCGGGACAAAATAAATGATCTACTTACATTCTTAAGAATAAACTGAAAATGTGATAGAAACTAGAATGCTAGCTGAAACACATAATAGTATTTTCATGTTTATATGTATCTTTCAAAATAAACTTTTTATGAACAAAAATTTAAAAAAAAATATCACCCGCTTGAAGTTTAGTCATTTTTCATTGACATTACTTTAAAAAGTATCAACATGAAAATACCCTTAAAGTGGTTTTAAAACTGAAACAGCTCTCGATTATTTCGTCTTTCAGGTGCAAAATGAAGACAAACTTTAATGTGTTTTAGAAACTAGAATGACAACTCAATCACTTACGTATTTTCATGTTGTGATATCTTTCAAAATAAGCTTTTTATGTCAGTTTGAAAATGATCCAACTTTTAGCAGACGACGCTTAGCAAATTATGTAAATATATTTTTTTAAATTTTCATCCACAAAAAGTTTATTTTGAAAGATATCAAAATGAAATTACTCTGAAGTGACTGACCTTTTTTTCTTCTTGTTTCTAAAATACTTTCGAGTTTATATTTTGCTAGTGAAAGATACAATAACCAGAGTTTTATGGATGTTTACACTTTAAAAACGCCTTAAACAACATTAATATTCTCTTTTGAACGAGATGATGGTGTTCTTTTTATTTTAAATATGGTATATTATTAAATATGCTTGTTTGATGTCAAAATAAAAGTGCTGAGAATTGATGACGTGTTTGTTGTTATATTAGTTGACCTGCAATATTTTTCGCCTGGTTGAACCCCGATATTTTTTTGTTTACGGTGTTGATTCATCTCTCCCCCTCTCTTTTCTCTTCGTTTCCTAAGTTAGTCTACTGGGGAATTAAATGTGATAGATTTTTGATTTTAACTGTTCTTTCTCTCTTTCTCTCTCTCTCTCTCTCTCTCTCTCTCTCTCTCTCTCTCTCTCTGTGTGTGTTAGATTTTAAGTTTTCTAAAAAAAAATCATTTTGTTGTGTTATAATATATTGCTGAAAAAGATTCGAGTGAAGATACGCAACATATTATATAGAGAAGCACGAAGGGAGAGAGGGAAACTTGATTCTCTTTTGAAATAATTCATATCATCTGTCCACTCAGTGGTCAACAAACGAATTAATTTGAAAAACGCCCACCACCTTTTTTTTCTCACAAAAACAAATTATTTAGGTGTTTGTAATGAACTTAGAAGGGAAGTTGATAATATGTAACCTCTAGAGACCTCAAGAGATGATGTTGATGATGGTGGTGGTGGTGGTGGTGGTGGTGGTAACACCTTCAGGCCTCACTCACTCACTGTACTCAATGAAAAGTTCTATTTGATACAGTGCCTTGTATTCAAGCCTTGTTTACACAAGATAAAATTGTGTGACATATAAAAGGTCCTATAGGGAAAAGTAGAAAAAGGAAGAGAGAGGTTCTTGTCCAAAGAAGAAAAAGGATAAAATCTAAAACACTTTTGTTTTTTTGATTAGTTTTTTTCTTCTTCTTGCTTTAAAAGTTTACTGATTCAAAGTGATTCTGAAAGCAAACATGCGTTACTGTCCTGCACATAAACACTTGGGAGTTAACTCTCAAAATAAGTGTGTTCCATCTGAAACGATTCTTTCTGAAACGGCCACGAGCATTGGATTTGGTGAAAGTTAGCAATTGGGTTCGAGTTAGCTGATCTTCGAAAATGTTAATTTGATCTGTTGGCACGGTAGGCCACTAGTAGCCATGAGGGTCGTTTTGTTAATGATTTTAGGTGAAACCTTACTGCTAAACGCATCAACTTTTTACATGAAACTTCAAAATGTAACTTCAGTTTGTATCAGTAGAGCACTAGCTTTGACTTAGCAATCGTTAATATTAGCCTTAATCTTCAACCCTCAACCTCATCTGAGATGAGTTTAGTCATCAAAACAAAGCCTCCAAAGGGGAATTAAAAAGAAAGCCTCCAAACGGTGTCCACATCACACAGGCAATTAGAAAACGGGACTCGCAGAAGTTGGCTCCGCCCTTTTTGTGACGAACGCAACTTCTAATTGGTTGGTTATGTAGTCTGACGTCACATGCTCTGCCCTTTTCAAAGTCGAACTACCAATTAGAAATTGCCGTTTGTCACAAAAAGGACGGAGCCAACTACTGCGAGTCCCGTTTTCTAATTGCCTGTCCACATCACCCATTAGATTTTTTTAAAAAAAATAATTTCTATGCAAATGTGGCGTTGACTATTGAGGTTAAGAATTATCAAAATTTAATTATTCATCATTATTATATATTGTCGTTGTGATTTTTTTTATCTATCTTTTTATCTATATAAACATGGATCTTAATTTCCGAATTGTTTATATGTAAGGTAGGTCTATACATAATTATGTGTGTGTTTGTTATAATAATAGCCCATGGGTGGTCGTTTATTATTTTTTTTTTTTGCTTCATCCGTTTTGCGTGTTTTTATTTACAATTTTTTGTTCTTTAGGTTTAATATAGAGAAAACTGTATCTGAGCAACTAACTTACTGACCCCCTAAAGCTGAGCTTAGTTTTTTTTCTCTCCCATTTTCCCCCTCTCTTCAAGAAAGAAAGAGAGAGAGAGAGAGGGAGAGATATCCGCACATTTTTGATATATAATATCTTGAACAAATAGAAAATACCCTGGAAATAGTTGTCTCTCAAATGACGTCATCGATAGATGCCTTTAAGAGAGTCATATTGATCAATTTCCGTGTGAATGATGAAATTTAAAAAGGGAGTGGATATGAAACTACAACGAGAAACATAGGCACACATTATATATATATATATATATATATAGAGTTGTACATACATTGTACATAAGGAAATGCATTTTAAACACTTGACTGAAGGCGTGTAGCATTTTTTAGTGCTTTTTTCCATAAAAAATGGTCAAACATGCTCGAAACGTTGATGTGACATTATGGTGTTCTATTTGGCTAGAAAAGCGGAAACACAGTGGTAGGAAAGTTTGTTTGTAGGAAATATTTTTTGACTAGATTTTCAATTTTTGAATGTTTTCTGTCAAAAATATTTTATTAAAAATGAAAAAAACAAAAATATTTATTTGATAGAATTTTCGCTTCCTGTTTGTGGATTTTTTTTTTATATTTCTAAATTTTAGTATTATGTTGACCTGCCTCTTTATTTCCACAGATTTTTCTGTTCTATTACATTTTTTTAATGTAAGTGAAAGTGAAATTGAATTGGGAACAGAGAATAGTAATTGAACTTTTAAATTCTAAATTTTCTCGTCTTTTTTCATCCATTGTCCATATTTTTGTTGTTGTTGTTGGAACTTTTGTATTCAGTTGTGTTATTTGCACTTGATGCTTTGTGGCGTCATTCAGTGTTGGTGACGCAGTACAAGATTTTCGAAGAAGAAAAAAGAGAACAAAAAAAAATCGGAATAGTATCTTTGAGGGGGTGGATTTAAGGCTTGAATTCAAGAAGAAAACTTGGTATTTAAACTTTCAGTTTGAACTCTCTGAGGAGGATTTCTAATACATTCGAAACACATACACAGTTTAACGTATTTAAATATTAAACACGTTCTACAAAGCCCTGTGAAGGGCAAATGGATAATATGTCGAATTCAATTTATTCAGTTAATCTCAAAATATTGAGTTAATACTTAAATATAATATATAAACTATTGAAAAATATTGATTTATTATTTTAATTTAAAATATTAATAATAAAGTCAATTTTTATTTGGGTTTATGTCCTTAACTGGATTCCGTATAATTCATATTATACGTGTTTAAGGGAATTATATGGAGTCCAGTTAAGGACATGAACCCAAATAAAAATTGACTTTATTATTAATATTTTAAATTGAAATACTAAATCAATATTTTGTCAATGGTCAAAAGTATTAACAGAATATTTTGAGATTATTAACTGATTAAATTGAATTCGACATATTGTCCATTTGCCTTTCATAGGGCTCTGTAGACCGTGTTTAATATTTAAATGCATTTAACTGTGTATGTGTGTACAAGGTATTAGGAGGGATCTATTTTAAAATAGAAAATTCTTTCTAAAAAGTTATGGCAAGATCACACACGCTGAAAAGAAATTCCACTTTTTATTTAATTTACCAGAAGTGTCGTATAGTTGAGTTTATTGAATTTTATTTCCGAATTTTTATTTTCTTGTGATTTGTCAGCGCCTGTGTTATCAATCTTTTAGGCCTTGTTTCCACCGGGTTGAAAATTTAAACTTTTTGAAAATTTCAACTGGTGAAAAATAGAAGAAACGTGGCCTCCGCCCATTCACTATTATAGGCAAATGCTACGTGTGTTCAATTTTTCACCAGTTCAAATTTTCTCCCTAGTGGAAACAAGACCTTATGAAGAAAAAGCTTGTTTCTTTATTTGAATTCTGTTTTGAGAGTTCAAATAGAAAAAAAAAGTTCAAGTGCTAAGTTTTCTTCTTGTATTTGAACCTAGATCTTTTGACATTTTAAGTGAGAAGTTCAAGCTCTATTGTGCACAGTCTATTTATTTTTTTGCATTCTGTTTTTAGAACCTTAGAGAATTCTCAGTTTGCAAGAAGGTTTTTTTTTTATTTTATTCCACTTATTTGCATTTATCTTTTTGCCCGTTTTTGATATAATAACAATAAAAATGCTGATTAAGATTATTTTGTTTTTGTTTTGTTTTTTTTCGATTTTCAAAAAAAATTCCATAAAAAAAAATGGTTTTAAGAGATTTGTGTAAATATTTTTCTTTTCTTTCCGCTAAGTGGTTTTTTTTTCTCCGGTTGTTATTCGGTTGACTGATGCTATTATTTTAATATAGTAAAGTTCAGAAATAGCTCATATAAAAGGACAGAAGTAAATAAAAACAGAAAGACAATGGTTGTTAGGACCCTTTTCTTTACTGGTATTTATCTCTTCTTTCATTTCTGACCTCAACAAATATGAAGTTAAACGTCAGAGCAGTGGGTGCCCCTAGACACCACGACAACATTAACTTCAAATTTAAGAGTAGTTTTGGTTAGAAGTCAAGTGACTTTTTATCAGTGAAAAATACATTATATAGGTGAGGAGGATATGGTGGTGGTGGTGGTTGGTAGTGTGAAGTTGCTATTTATGTGTTGTGCGTTTTCTTTTCTGTATTCATTGACTATTAAGAGGTCTTTTGAGGTTCATGATGATGACCTCAACGATCCTTTTGTGTGTATGTGTTTGCGAATGCATGCATGTTGTTTCTAAAAATGACATGTTGTGTACGCATGCGCATCTGTAACACTAAATTTATTGCACTGAGGTATTTGACCCCCTCCAAGTGATATTTTTTGTCTTACAATCTCCAAGTGACATCAAGGTCATAATGTTAGCCGAAAAGAAAAGTAGTGTACGCGAGTGTAAGGTGGGATTTTAAGGTGGTAAACATCCTCTCGAACACTCGATTATTTCTGTCTTTCAGAAAAGCAAAATTGAACAGAAACTAGAAAATGTTTTAGAAACTAGAATGGCAGCTCAATCACTTAAGGACTCATTTTCATGTTGATATCTTTTAAAATAAGCTTTTGTTATGTTAGTTTGAAAATGATCCAACTTTAAGCAGACGATATTTTTTGAATTTTTGTTTCTAAAAAATTTATTTTGAAAAATGAAAACAGGGAAAATACTATTAAGTGATTTAAATACCAAAAGAAAGTACTTTAAGGTGGTTTTAAAGTGGTAAATACTCGCTAAAACTCTTTTGATTATTCTGTATATCAGAAACACAATGAAGAGAAACTAAAAAAAAAGTGTTTTAGAAACTAGAAGGGTAGTACAATCACTTAAAAGGGTGTATTTTCATGTTATCTTTTTAGAACAAGCTTTTTCTATGAGTTGAAAGATAAAAACATGAAAATATTATAAAGTGATGCAACTACGATTCTAGTTTCTAACAAACTTTCAATTTCTAGCTTAAAACAGCTTAAACAATACAACATTTTAGAATTCGATGTGTTCTTTCTTCTCTGCATTGAAATTGCGTAATTTTTTTAAACTTTTAAATTTATTTTTACGATTACTATTAGAGGTTTGTTTCTATGTGTCAAAGTTGCAATTTTTCTTTCATTTTCTCGAAGCTTATGTTTGTGGCTTCTCGAAACTCTTAGAAACATTGGAAGCCACTTAAGGGGGTTGGTGTTTGGAATTGTTCTCAGATTTCTCTCTTTTTTTTTTTTGGCTTTTTTTCTATTTTTTTCTACAACAATCGATTCAACACCATTTTCTGATATGTTTTTGTCTCGTTTTTCACTCTTTTTTTTCTTCTTCTTCTTCTTTTTCTAAATGTAATGTTGTGTAACTATTTTAATAGTCACTTTTTTGAACCTTCAATTCCTCCTTTTCACACTTATATACATGTACATTGTGTACTCTCTCTTTTTTTCTTCTTCTTCATTTTCTCACCCTTCTAGTTTTTATTAGTTTAAACTAAAGAAATATGACTTCCATTGTGAACTTATATTGTAATATATTTCTTTGTTTCTTTCTTTTCTATAGGACAATAGAAGTACTGTAAGAAAAATAAAAGAAGAGGGGAGTAGTGACCAGTAACTGACCAGTGTGTTGTTTTTCTTTTGAAAATATACTCATTTATGTCAGATTGTAGATTTCTCTATATAAGGATTTAAAAAATGGAATGTTCGGAAGGTACTTAACCATTTTATTGGTTGAAAATAACCCGCTCGACAGAAGAAGAAGAAGAAAAAAAAAGAACCGACAAAAAAAATTGCTTTTACAATGTTTTTCTGGTGGATTTTCTTTTTAGAAAATGTAATAAGATACAAACACACTAAACCCATATTTATTATGTGTAGGACGTAGCTTTTATCTAAAATATATTTTAGAGTTTTTATTTTGAACTGAGAAAAAAAAAGGTTATTTAACTATATAAGAGTTAGCCAGAAGAAATAATTGCAACCAATAAATATATCGATTGAAAACTTTTTTTTTTCTTCAAATGGTATTGGTGGCCCCTTGATGATAGGCAATCACTCATAGCCGATAAATGCTTGCAGTGATTGCCTACCGTTCAGGAGGGGGGAGGCGGGAGTAATATTTATTTTTAGAATCTTATTTAAGAGAAATTTAATGCTTCGTTGATCTTTTATCTAGAAAAAGTGTGAATGATTTTCAGCTCAAAAAATGATTAATTGTTGCATTGTGTAACTTTTTTTTTAATTTATTAAAAAAATATATAGGCGCTGATATTTATACGTGATATACGTTTTAATAATTTTTATTTGTTCATCACTCTCTTGTTCTGAAGTTTTACCAAAAAAAATAATGAAGACTAGGAGAGTAGTGAATACTTTTTTTTATATTTTACTTTTTTCTTTTGTTCTTGATGTAGAAATATGAATAGACATTCATCATTTAGATTAGATAATGAGGCTTTTTTTATTAGATGACTTCATAAAGTGTTTAATTATTCTATTCATAAGCAGACCAAGTGTCTTATATAATTTATTCACTTTTCTTTAATTTTTTGAACTCATTTAAGTGTGTGTTTGATTACGGGTTCAATTAATAATTAAATTTGGTTATGGAGAACTTTTTTAATTTTGAACAAATGTTTTAAAGTTTACTAAGCAATTGAATTTAGGGCTTACTTCATATTTAATGAAAAATCAACATAGTGAGAACATGCAATTGTTTTCTTTGATATATATATATATACTGTAGATCGAGTGGTATATATCATGATATCATGATATATATCATTTTTAATAATTATTACATCTTTACTATTTTTTACACAAGATTTACTCTTATTTTTGACTTTTAATTGTAATCTGTTATTTTAATTGTACGAACTCGTATAAATGCAAAACAAAAGTAAATAGAAAAGCTTCAGAAATTTAATTATTATAAATAATAAAAAAAAATATCATAAAATATCTCAAACAAACGAATTTGACGTCGCCATTTTGTCATTTTCTAAAAGTGATAATGGATAATATGGTCACATAATTTGCTCTTTTTGTGATAATTATTAGGGTTTTGGATTTTTATGCAACATATCTAAGCAAATGTTTCTCAATTTGTGGCCCCCATTATCAACTGTGAACTGCTATTATGTTTGTTTTTTTTCTAATTAAAAATGCTATTTAGAAGATAGATGTCTGGTTACTATCAGTTGTCAACTAAAAGTTCTAGCCTCTAATCAGTGTTTTTTTGATTGAATACGAATCCCACAATTGCCGGTTGATCTAAAATAAGGATTGTTACTTCACAATTGGCCCTTGAGCCACAGACTGAGAAACAGTTGCTTGATATTGCATATACATCCTAATAATTAAATTAAATATAATTATGGTTCTACTCAATTTTACCTAAAAATGACATAAATTTTAAACAAATGGATTAGAATAAAATTCCGATTAAACATTAAATATGATATATTTTGATATTTTCCAAACAAAATCAGGATTTTTTTCCCAACCCTCCTATTATGTGGCATACAAAATAAGGATTGTTGGCCATTTATCAATTTCGAATTTACAACTAAATTTTAGACGTGAAAAAAAAAAGTTAGTCGTGATAATGTAAGGGGGGGGGGGGCGATATTCTGCCAAAAAGATTTTCCACCAAAACAACCTGAATTTTGAACTTATAAATCAGTATTATATTTCAATCTGTTCTATACAAATACATACACACACATATATATATACAAACGATATTCCTTTTTTTTTCTCCTTCTTCAGTTTATTATGAGGTTACCCATTTTTTTTGATTGATAGAAGGTAAAAAAGAACGATTTTTTTTCTTCTCTTCCCATTGACAGCTCTATTTTTTAGTCATCTCTTTTTTTTGTTGTTGTTGGGTTTGTTGTTGGCTTCTATTTGAAGAGCTTAACCATTGGAGCGTAGTAAAACGCAACAGAAAGAGGAAAAAGATATTTGGAATTTGTGAAAAACGAAGGAAAAAAAAAATTCTATTAGAAATTCAGAAAAAGTAATCCTGTTAGAAATTGGTGTTACCGTTAGCTCTTGTTATAAGCGCCAAACTTGCTTTACATTTTTTAGCTTTATTTTGTGGCCTGTTTATAATATTAGAAATCTTAAGAGATTGTAAAAAACAGCAAGCTGACATCTTGAGAAGAAAAATTTGATTGTTCGGCTTGCAAAAAAAAAAACAATTTGACAGAAAAAAAAAAATAAAAAAATAAAGCCGCAGAATTGAAAAATTTAAATGAAATTTGTCAATTTTTTTTCTCTCCTCATAACTTTGTACACACGTGAGTTAAATGAATTCAAATTAAATGTGTTAAGGTGAATTATACGGAATTCAGTTAAGGACATGAACACCAAATAAGAATTGACTTTATTATTAATATTTTAAAAATGAAATACTAAGTCAATATTTTGTCAATAGTTTATATATTAGATTTAAGTATTAACTCAATATTTTCAGATTATTAACTGAATAAATTGAATTCGACGACATATTGTTTGTTTGCCCTTCACAGAGGGCTCTGCAGAACGCGTTTATTATTTAAATGCATTTAAATTATCAGGTGTGTACTAGGTATAAGGTTATATTTTATACTATTAAAGTTGGAAAAATTTTATTTTGTAAGTATTGATTTAGTTTCTGTAGTTAGAGGGTTTATTATGTAACCATCTTTATCTAAATTTAACTATATATACACTGTACATGTATATATATATATATAGACCTACATATGTAACCTATTATAGGATGTTATATTATGAGTTTGCTGATTGAAATAGGTATCAAGTCTTGCATGAAATTTGTAATCTTGTGACTCTTCAATTGAATGAAATGAAGCAATGATGAAAACATGAAATTAGTTACATTGAAGTTTCTCTCTCTCTCTCTCTCTCAATCTTTATTCCTTCAGGTTAAATATCCAAGCGTGAAATTTACATATATTGGTTTAATATAGATGTAAAAGTGTTTACATTTAGATATACTGTATATATGTATGTATGTCTACATGGAGTAGGTAACTCTTAACTGACTGTTTTCTCCTAAAGTGTCGATAGTTTTGATTGTATTTTCTTGACAGTTAAATGTCATGGTGTATTTTTTTTTATTGAATTTGTATGTTGAGAAGAGGAGGTAAGTCATTAATGAGATGCCACCACCGCACAAACATCACCACAATTTATAGGCAAATTAATTGCCTTCAATATTATTGTTTTTTTGTTTGAGAAGAATATTGCTTGATTAACATTTTTTTAAAAAAAAAAAGAAATTAAAGACAATGACTCATCAGAAGCAGCAATTAATTAAAAGTTGTTCTTGTTTTCTAGAAAACACAAAATACAATTAAGAGACTAGACACTCCATAGTTACACGTGTTATGAGACGTGCTCAGTTTAATAGTTCCGAAGTAGCTTAAGAGTATTGAGACACTTGAGAGTTTTTACGTGCCATTTGACACGGTCAATTTTGCAATTCCAAAGTTGCTCAAGTCGTTCTAGCAACCAAACCGCAACCCGGAATTCGAAACGTTATGAATTTAGCTTAATACCTGAAGAACATATTTTAGGAATAGACACCGTTTTTCTTTAAAGCTAAAAGATTTTTCCAAAAAAATATGAACCTTTTTTTAAAGATGAAAATAGTCTTTAGCATGGGTCAAGTAAATTAGCATGATTCAAAATTCAGTAAAATAAAAAAAACCTTTGAATATTGCAAAAACAAGATGCTAATACTTGTCCACATCATTCAGGAAAACATTGCAACGAAAAATGCTTCGCTACCTGAAGAAGATATTAAGAAATAGACCTAATTTTTCTTAAAGCTGAAGGATATTTCTTGAAGAACAGGATTTAGTTTAGCAAAAATGATCCTTGTTTTTGAGGTGTAGCAAATTAGCATAATTCAAAAAAAATTATAAAATAAAAACCTCTTTGAATATCGCAACCAATAAACCTTAATACGAGGCCTAAACATTCCGAAACGGTGGAGACCATGTTTTTGAAAACGTAAAACTTCAAATAAACAGTGTGTCAATGATGTCACGTAGCGCGTGCGCGCTAGATTATCTAGATTATTTTTCAATACAAAACACAAGATCTGTAATTTTACGGAAAATACGTTTCAGTACATTTCAGACGTATTTTACACATCTCTTTTTGCTAGTTGGTTGTTCGGCTGTTAAATTGCTTTATTGAAAATGTAATTGTCAAGCTGGGAAATAAGTTAATTTTGAGTTTCTGCTAGTTTCTCAAGAAAATGACCCGTAATTTTGTCCCGTGTGGCCATTTTTCATGCATAATTCAATCACTATACTATATCAGACGCTTCAGGTGTATTACTTCAGTAAATGTTGCTTTCAAGCCAGTATAATAAACTAACAATATTTAAGCTAGAATATTCAGGTCTTTTTTTTAGTATGGTTCCAACATAGAAAAAAAAACAACATCATCCTGTTTAATTAAAGTACTTAATTTTTTTCAACCGAGTTTTTCTTAATTGGAACCTTTCTCAGACTGAAAAGGGTTCAAAAGACAAGAAACTTTCATGAATTCGAGCCTTTTGTAGGCATTTATACGTTTATAACCTCTCTATCATGAAGTGAACATTTATTTAAAAAGTGGTGCATAATTGATTACATAAATTCATATCTATTGGCCCTCTGGGCCTGCCAAATTTTATTTTTTAAAAAAGCCAGTATAATTAATTACATGCGCAATATAAATTTATTTACATATTGTATTATACCATAATATAATAACGATTACTAAATATGTCATATTAGTATGATGGAGTTTATAAAGCGGGTCTCTCATATTTGATGGAGGTTTTTTGTTATTGTTGAAAATAGGCCTACATAAGTTAAA
Source organism: Brachycybe producta (assembly GCA_036925085.1). NCBI lineage: Eukaryota > Metazoa > Arthropoda > Diplopoda > Playtdesmida > Andrognathidae > Brachycybe > Brachycybe producta. The sequence goes on along the minus strand of JAUPFP010000143.1, from coordinate 39,666 downwards.
AAAAATGAATTATGTTTTCTTGTAAAACCATTTATGGGTTCGCTTTTATGTACTGGGGGTTTTATTTATTGTTATGTGTAGTATGTGTATCCTTTTTTTGTGTGTGGAAGAAGAAAAATGTATGACTTTCTAGGACACAGGGAAGTGGACTCCATTTGGAGGTTTATTTGGTGGAAATGTTTGAACTTTCAATCCAACATTTAATGGTAATAATAATCGACATTGGTCGTTACTATTGTTTGCTATCTAGAGTATTTTTTTTTCTTCTCTCTTTCGTAGTTTTTCCTTCCTTTCAGGACATTGTGTGAAACTCATATTAAGTCATAATTTATAAAATTCCGTTTGGTGCAACGTTTATTAGACAAGGTTATTTATCTGCTCATGTGCAAACATTCTTGGTACAATGTTGTCCACTGTCCAGTCTTCTCACACTTGAACTATAGTAAATATACAGTTTCAATTAGCCACTGGTCAGTGTAATATTATCTTGTCATAGTTTTTTATGTGAAACGTTGTTTACAAGAACCTACGCCTACAATGCAGATTTTTACTATCAGAAGTGGGTTTTTTTTATTAAGAAAATTAAAGTGTGTTTGAAATTAGAAAGGATAATCTATCCACCTTAAATGTACGATTGTAAATTCTTGATTAATAACTTTCAAAATAAATGTTTTATGACAGTTTCAATTTAGCTCACATTATTAATTATTTATTGTTTTGTTTCAAGTAGATGAAAAACTGTTATAAAATATTTATGTTGAAAGATATTGTCTACAAAATTATTTTTATATGAGCAAGTTGCTTTTTTTTTATTTCCAACAAACTTCGAATTTCTTCTGGAAATTATTTCTAATAACTGGAGTAACTTTGGAGATGTAGCGATGAATTTCACACCGCTTTTCAATGTCATATTGCCAAGGTTTCTGATTATTCTGCGTTTCTGGAGCAACGCAAATGAGAAATTGAAAGTGTGTTAGAAACTAGAATAAGTTTGCCGAATCACTTCATAGTATTTTCATGTTGACATCTTTCAAAATAAACTTTCTGTCGACAAAACTTTAAAAAAAAGTATTGTCTGTTTAAAGTTGGAGAATTTACAAAAACGTATTGTAAAAAAATTATCAACATAAAAATACCATTAAGTGATTGAGCTTACCCCTTCTAGTTTCTAAAACACATGCAAGTTTCTTTTAATTTTTTTTTTTGCTTTTGAAAGACAGAATAATCGGAGTTCGAGTAACGTTTACACTTAGGTCAGTGAAATTGCTGTAATGAATTGAACTACTTTACTACTTTACTTCTTACCTTAAACAATCGAAGTATGTTGGCCACCATAATAGACTCAGTACTAGACGAAGCACCAATAACCCCTGCCACGGGCACTCGACGTGGAAGTTCTGGTTTTTTACCGTTTTCACAACGAAACTCCGAAAGGTCTTCGTTTAACGAAGATTTCACAAATTCCATTGCTTGTTCCAATGCAAATGTTTCCCTTGAGCAAGTGTCTAAAATGACTGCTCCTAATGTAATATTGGGCAATAGAAATGGATCAGCATTTATTTTATCCATAGCATAAAGCATGGCTTCGGCCCTTTGCATTCCCTTCTCTTCCTTGAAGGCCCCACATATAAGAGGTGGATCACCAGCTTCGTGCATTGGAAAAAGTCCTCCTAACATAATGTCACCTTCCTGTTTGATTTTCTTTGCTTCTGGTTCAATAAACATTCCCGATTCAACAATGACCACGACCACTGTCGAATAGAAGAAGGGCATCATCCAAATACCGGCAATGACCAGTAAAGGACGCAGTTGCCGATGACCACAGCAGTGACCACTTGACATTGTATGATCAAAGCTTTTTAATTGGTCAAATTAAAAATTGTTTTGAAACATGGATTTGAAATTGTTTTTTTTTTAAATAAAAGGATCACATATTGAAGCATCTAAAATGTCCGAACTACAGTACTATAATAATTTTTGTGGTCCTTTGGTACCAGCTGTGGTCTTGATCAAGTAACATGTCAGCATGTTGACTGCAATGATGAACTTTTCATTGTCATAAATTTCTTGCAACTGAAGTGATGAAAAGTTTTTCAATAGTTCTTCTGATAATAACATTCATTGTTAACACAAATCTGGTGACATTTTACAACAAAACATTTAAACGGCTATTTTTCTGATTTTCTTGTCATTTAAATTCTTTTAGGAAAAAAAAAAGTATTTTTGAAACGCAAAAATTGTCACTTTGCTGAAAAAAGCCAACGAATAAAAGAAGTTGAGTTCCATTTGGTCATTTTGTGAAGGTTTTTTTTTAAAGTTAAACTTATTCTACGAAAAAGTAAAGTGAAAACATTCATTTGAATTCAGAGCAAGTGATGGACGGTTGTCCTTTTCTCTTCTTTCTTTTTTTTTCTCTCTCTCTCTATCTATGTAATAGAAAAAGAAAAGTTGAGTGACACTTTGCGTACTACTATGTGAACATTAGGTCTTCCGGCTCGATCACGTCGTCCACGTCCGCTGTCCATCCTTACTTCTTGAAAGCCGCTTTGCTTCTGTGCATCTTTCTGATAGAGTTTGCTTTTTACAGTCTGCCGAAGATGATAACTTTGCAGCATCCGAACTCAAAAATCCTTTGAGAATGATTGTGAAAAGAGAAACACAGAGAGAGAGAGAGAGAGAGAGAGAGACACACACATTGCTTGCTTTTGCATTGATTCCTATGGCCGACACTTTATACAGTACTAACATCCTACAGAGTGTCCCCAAAAATGTTACACACTTTAGATTGTTAATAATTCTATAAATGTTATAATAAGGATTAGCTTAAAATCTAAAATTGTCTTCTCTTCGATTTCTTGCCATAATTCTATAAACGGAAAGAAATGGAAGAGAATTGGAACACAATTACAAGAGATAAGTTAATTGATTTTTGTGGATCATTTTCTTACCGATGTCAGCAATGTCTTGATGAAAATAGACGACATTTTGAAAACTTGAGATAATGTATCATTTAACATGCAATGCTTTTATATCTTAATTTTTTATTGTAACATCTACTGTTTCTTATACATTTTTGAGACACTCTGTATACTTATAATGTGATAGGCAATATTGAGGAGCTTTTTTTTTTTTTTCAAAACGCCACATATCCCTTGGCTCAAATTTATCAGTAAATGCATAAATTCATAAATAAATCCTTCTACATGCAAAAAGATAGAAAACCTGAATTTAGAGTATTGCTTTTAGATATTGATTCAGCTCTGAAAACTGATACAAAAATGCAATAAAATAGATTAGGCAAAAATATGGACATGTGACGTTTTGAATAAAAAAAAGCTCCTCAACAGTAGGTGCATCAAAGAGAAATCTTTCTAAGGTGGTTTTAAAGTGTAAACGCATCTCGAACTATGGTTATTTTGTCTTTCAAAAACAAAACTAAGAGAAACTTAAAAGTGTTTTAGAAACTAGAAGGGTAACTTAATCACGTAAGCGCGTTTTCATATTTTTGTTATCTTTTAAAATAAGCTTTTTGTATCAGTTTGAAAAACTTTAAGTAGAAGTCTTGTAAAAAAAAGTTTATTTTGCAAGATATCAACATGAAAATAACACAGTTTGAGAAATCATTTGTTCTTAAAGCATATTAAGACAACATTGCTGTAAAATTTAAAATTGGTTTCCTTTTCGCATTTTTTTTTCCTTCTTAATTTGGAACATTCTGTAAATGTCGTTTTTTATGCTTTCTTCATTGAATATAAACGGTTTTATTTATGATTTTTTTGTTGTTCGTTGTCGGAACTTTAATATTGGAGTTGAACAAATTCAATGCACACTTTTTATTTTTTATTTTTTTTTATTTTCATCCATTTCTTTTTCAGTTTGAATTATATTCATATCATTATATCATCATCATAAGATGATAATAGATTAATCATTGGTCTCCATGGAAATTGTGGTTAGCCTCTCTGTTATCTTAGCTTCTGCACGTTTGAGCGTCATTATAATGTGATGCTTTTTTTCTCTCTCTCTTTTTCGTCTTCTTGTCTGAAAAAAGAAGAGAAAAAAAAATAAGTTCACTTTGACTCAATTTTGATGCTTTAATATAAAAGCGAGACTTTTTTTTTTGGAGAATTTCTTTTAAGAATTTTTTAAATGTCATTTTCATAATATTTGATGAATGGAAATTGAAGAAGTGCCGCTGCCACTGCCGCCGCCGCCGCCATCATCTTTTGTCCCCTCCCCTCCCCCCCCCCCCCCCCCCACACACACACACACTCTCTCTTCATTTTACGTTTTCTTTTCCGCTCGCGTCACGAAACTTAGCTGAATCATGAAATATTAATTTTATAATATTTATAATATGTTTTATAAACTGCTCATTTTCGAATTCAGTTTGTTCTTTCTACTTTTTACGAAGCAACAATAAGGAGAAAATGAAAGTATTAGAAACTAGAACGTTTGTAGTATTTTCATATTGATACTTTTTAAAATAAATTTTTTATAAGACAAGAACTAAAATATTGTCTCCTTAAAATTGGATCATTTTAAAATTGACAAAAAGTTTATTTCGAAAGATATTAACATCAAAATATTCTTATCTGATTTAGTTACCGTTCTAGTTTCTAAAACATTTTCTAGTTTTGCTCTTAAAAGCCTGAATTTCGAGGAGCATTTTTTCCCTTTATTTTATCTTCTATAATTAACTTTTTATAGTAATTTCAAGTTTCAAATTTTCATTTTTCACTTTAAATTGGGCTAAAATGCAATAGAAGTCGTCTGCTCTAACGTTCATCATTTCATGTTGTTGATATCTTTCAAAATAAACTTTTTATAGGATAAAAAAAATAAAAATTATCATTTGCTTAGGCCTTGTTTCCATTGGGGTGAAAATTTGAACTTTTTGAAAATTTTAACTGGTGAAAAATAGAAGAAAAATGACCCCGCCCTTTCGTTATCAAATCAAAAGCCACGTTTGTTCAATTTTTCACTAGTTGAAATTTTCAAACAGTTGAAATTTTCACCCCAGTGGAAACAAGGCCTTAAAGTTGAATCCTTTTCAAACTGACATAAAATAGCTTATTTTTTGAAAGATATCAACATGAAATTACTCTTATACCTTGTACACACATGAGTTAAATGAATTCAAATTAAATGTGTTTGTAGGTGAATTATACGGAATCCAGTTAAGGACATATGAATCACAAATAAAAATTGACTTGTATTATTAATATTTTAAATCGAAATACTAAATCAATATTTGGTCAATAGTTTATATATTATATTTAAGTATTAACTCAATATTTTCAGATTATAAACTGCATAAATTGAATTCGACGACATATTGTTTGTTTGCCTTTCACAGAGGGCTCTGTAGAACACGTTTAATATTTAAATGCATTTAAATTATTAGGTGTGTGTACTAGGTATAAGGTGATTTTGCTACTCTTCTAGTTTCTAAAACACAAGACAGAATAACGAGATTTTGAGGAGGCATATACAATATTTTAAAATCACATTACAACGAAACTTTAAAACATTTTATTTATAGAATTGTTTGAATTGAAAGCAATTTGCTTTTTTTTTAAATTTAACAAACCAAGTTTTATTGTGTTTCTTCGTTTTTTTTAAATATATTTTGTGACCTGAATTTAAAATATTAATAAAATATTAATCTCTGGTTAGAGGTTCCTACTATGCGTTTGAATACAAGTGTAATCGATATATAACGTATGTAACCATTTTGAATGTTAAAAATAGGCACTTTTTACTTGAATGAACGATTTTTTTTTATTATTATTATCACATTTATATAATACGATGGTGAAGAAAAAAGATTGAAAAAAACAACACGTTTTATTTCTGTTCCATTTCCGTCTCGTCGTCGATATGTTAATTAAATTTTCTTTTCTTTTGATTATTGTATACGATGAGTAAATAGTGTTATATTTGACGATCAATACTTTTTTTCTTCTTCTATACTCACATTTGAATATCTTATTTGATTATTACAATTTTGGTTTACCTAAAGTTTTAACTGCATTTATTATACTTGTGTGTATGTTAACCGTGTCAAAGTAAAAAAAAAACCGCGAATTCCATTGTGAATGTGCAAATTTTGCTAGCATTTTATACAATTTGCTATAGAATTGGTATTTGGTAACTGACTCTACAGACGAGCCAATGGAGGGCCAGAGCAGAAAGACAACAGCCGAAAATGCAGCATGTAAAATGCATTTGCTAAAACGATAAAATATAAAAATAACAAAAACCTTAACCAAAACAATCTGCAAAGCTAATCAAAAGCTGCGGTTTGTTCAACGCACTTGTTAACATTGTAAAGAAAATGTAAAGAGGTCTGTTACTTTAGCCTAGTTAGACTTGTAGTATATTAGAATACTGTTCTCTAATTTGGAAGCCATTTAGAAATAACATAAAGGGCTGCTAGATTTGTGAAAAGAAAATACATGTATACCGACAGTGTATCTTCTATGCTTCAGGAACTACAATGGAAATCATTGGCAGCCAGAAGAACTGCCCTTGCCCTTTTCGGATGGTTGCTGACTAATGATAACATTGCCCAAGGGCAGTCAAAGATCCTCGAAGAATTATTAGCTTTAAACTGATGCATATTTTTGGTCTTTTCCTCCCAAGACTATGGAATTCTTCTTCAAGTTTTAATAATGATGTCCTATTTTGTCTAAATAACAACCATTTATGATTAGAAGCAATTCCCCTTGCGACATGGCTTTTTAGCTAATTGATGGTGTGCTGAGAGTTTAATTTAATTGAATTTGAATAAATATGCATTGATCGCCTATAATATAATGTCTTTAAAAGTTTTAACTGTAAAACGCTCTTCAAACTCTAGTTGAAAGTATTTTAAAAAACTAGATGGGTAGTGCGCAAACACTAAAGGGTATTTTCATATTGATATTTTTTTTTAAAAAAATAACATGACGCATTGTACCAAACTGACTATTGTTTTATCAGAATGACCGATCTATTTTTAAATCGATCTGTGGTTTTCTTTCTTTCTTATTCGGATGGTTATTTTTTCAACTTATTTTGGAAGTTCTTTTTCTTGTATTTTTTAGTTGAAGGCTATTTACACACATGTACAATATTGCACACCTATAGGCTATGGTACTGTTTTCATTTCGATTTGTTATTCTACTCAACATTATAAAATATGCAAGACTTTTTTAGGTTTAAATCTCGAGATTTTACTTTTTTTTAGAACAACAATGGACGTTTTTTTTTGCTTATTTAAGGTTTTGGGGATTTTTTTTTTCTTCTAAAATTTGAGACTACTCTATATATAATTTCCGGTATCATCATTATTTATTCATCCATTATGTGTTCATTGTAACAAAGAGATTTTCTTTATTTTAATCGTTTTATTTTCATTTTTATAAGTTACAGTTTAAATCTGTCCAAGGATGTCATCATTTATATTATAAGTTTATAACAAATAATTATATAAAATAACATTTTGTAATTTAAAACGACAAAAGAATAATAAGAATAAGGAGACACTTTTTCTTATGGTCTTAAGACTAATTGGATTATATTTTCCAAATTCCACGTCTCCACATGCTGGTAGTAAGTAGTACATTTTTTAAAGAGATTTTGGAGTTTATGAAAAAATTTTTTTTTTAGACAAATGTGTCTAAATTTATTTTTATGTCTAGGCTATATAATAAGATTGTTTTGCAGAAAAAAATAATAATAATGAAAATCTTGTTGTACATGTATGGTTTCTGCGGTTTGTTATGTTAAATATGTTCATTAATTAAGCTCAATAAAAGAACATAAACCTCGCGAGGAAAAGGGAGATAATATGATGCAAAACACTATCAAAGCACACTTTACAAAAGCGCCGTTGAAAGGCGGTCATTGATTTTTGTGTATTCTCCAAAATTTACGGAGAGCAATGGGTGCGTTCACAAGCTAATCAAATTCGCAATCTATAATAGGGAGTAAATTCGAAAAAAAAAATTATTCCATTTGCAGTTAAAAGACTGTTTAGAGGCTAGAGTTCTTCCAGAGGTAATTCTCATTTATGTCATAAATGAATTGCAGTGTGACTGATAAGGAATTTAGCTCTAAGGGTTTGTAAGTCAAAGGTAGAGCTAAACTCTTGATAGTACTTTTGATAGGATCATGTAAAAGTTAAGCTTTGACTAAAAAAACACGTTAAGAACACAATCCTAAGTAGTTGAGTTGCCATTTATTAGCAACACTCAGCCTAAGCATGGAATGCTCCTTAGACAGTGCTCTTAGTGGAGCTACCTTACTGTTTGTATCTCGGATTATTATCAAAAATTCAATCTATTTTTGGACGTGATTGGCGCCTCATATACTGCAAATTTCTGAAGCCGATTTAAAAAAAAACAAAGTTCAAGTATTATTGAGCATATTGTAATGGAATTAAAATTGAAACTTAAAATTGACTAAAATCCATAACATGTTTATTTTTCTTAGAGTTCAAAGAAATATTGCAAAAATGTCGTTTGGATTTGAAGTTTTTATTAGTTTTCTTATACAATTAACATTAACATTTGATTAAACACAATTTTATACAGCTTTTACATATTATAACTTCTTTCTTTTTTAGCAAACATAACAATTCAGCGTTAATTTTTTTAGTTTACTCAATGAAATGTGCAGGTGCAGATTTAACATATTTATTTGTAACGTATTTTAAGACTTTTTTTTTTGCAAAATAAGAAAAAATTGAAAATTGATTGCATAAATTTATTTTCAGTTAAACTGAAAATTTAAGTTTTACAACAAAAAAAAAACAACAGAAACAGAAGAAGCCACTTGATTATTTTTTTTTGTAATGGAATGTAAACATTTTGGGACAATTTGAATTCATCATTCTTCTTATATTCTGAATTTGTGACCATAAACAAACAGTTTATGGTAATAATAATTATAATAATTTATGTAACATTTTACTGAATTTATTGCTAAAAAATCATTCCATTCAAAATATAAGTTTTAAAACTGTTTAGAAATCGAAAAAGAATTTCTACATTTCTTATTGAACTAATTTCAATCTGTATTTTTATGATACTTTCATCAGACGAAATATTTTCAGATGAAAACCCATCATTACAAATTTGTATGGGAGTTATTTTTTTGCATTATAGCTGAGTGATTACCATGTATTTGTGATTGATTAGTCATTTTGAAAAAAAGAATTAAATTACACAACAAATGATTACGTTTAACTCAAAAAATAACTTGGAATAAATCAATTAAGATGTTTTACCAAAAGATAACGTTCGACACACTGGATATATTTCTGCATTTTAGGTGCAACACTAAGGAGAAACTGAAAGTACTGTATATTAGAAACTAGAATGGTAGCTGAATCATTTAAAAGATACCAACATGTACTAAAGCTACCCTTCTAGTTTCTAAAAAAACTTTCACTTTTCTTAATGTCGCATCTAAAAGACAGACTAACCAGGGGCCTCATTACATGCAGGAATTGAAATAATGTCATATAACAGTAAATTGTCATATCTAGCTCATAACCTTATAACAGTCACAAAAGCGAATTATAAAATATTATGACAAATATTGTTCTATGACTACCATTGACTGGTGCACAACATAATGTAATAGTAATAAAATAATAGCACACAAGCAGTGACTGGCCCCAGAGTTTGAGGGGCATTTAACACTTTAAAACCACCTTAAACTCGTGTATCTTGTGCCTTTTATATAGATGTATCGTATGATCTTATTTGTATATAATTGTAACTAACTGTTATTGCAATCATCTACAAATTAAACAAAAAAAAAAATCAATGTAATTTCATAATCTACTAGAAAATCGTTTTAATATGTAAGCTTAGACGCACATTTGAAGAATTATTTAACGGTTATAACTGGTAGGTATACGTGAACTTAGGGATTTATTAAAAAAGAAACTTCATTATTCCTTGCTGACGAATATAAACATTTTTTCATCATTATTAATTCACAAATAGAAATGTCTAGATTAAATAGGAACATAAATACAAGAAAAGAAGCGACTGAAAAACCAATTTAAATTTCTAATTATATTTTGTTTTTCATGTAAACATAAAAGATTTTGAAATACGACTTGTATTTGTATAAGGGCATAGATAAACAAAAATGCAGATCTGTGCGAAATGACATTCAGTTTTTAGTTTTGTTTTTACATAAAAATCTTAACTATGTGCTTAGATTCAGTGTTGAGAAGTAATTAACCAAAAGTAATGGAATTACTTTTTCAAATAATTACATTAGTAATTTATAATCATTACTTTTAAAACTATTATTTGTAGTTAGTATTAACTTCTTTTTTTTCTTCTAACGAAATTGTAATTACTTTGATGTAATTAGGTGGGTTCGGATTTTTTTTATGTAATATCAAGCAAATGTTTCTCAATCTGTGGCTCAAGGGTCAACTGTGAAGTAATTATCATCATTAAAGCAACTACAATTATGCTTTTTTTAATTAGAAAGGCTTTTTAGAGGTTAGATATCTGATTACTATCAATTCTCAATTAGAGTTCTAGTTTCTAACTAGTGTTTTTGTTTAGAAAAAACCATTATTATTGGTTGATCAAATTGAATTGTTACTTCACAATTGGCTTCTTTGGGCCACAGATTTAGAAACATTTTACTTGATATTTGGTAAAAATCCGAGTTCTATTATTTATAACAAATAAGTTAATTGGAAAAGTAATTTGTACGAACACTGTTTAGATTAGATTAATTATTGGTAGACCACTGAACAGTTGTTTTTGCTTTTGAGTGTGTACACATACCTAACCTATCCGGTGCTGCTTAATTCTCTTACTTTAATTACATATACTTGGTTCCAAGTTATCTAAATAAAACACATATTTTAAATAGGAATTACAAATTAATTTGTTACGTTAATTTGAAATAATGGAATTACGTTTTAGTTGTTTTATTTTTTATGATGTGTGCTTTTTTACGGCTCTCACAAATTTTCCATTGGAATTGCATTAAAAAAGTGTACACGAGTATATTGGTTTAAAATCAAGAGTCTAGTGACACTCCAGAATGCGCACGTGCTGCTTGACGTCATAGATTGACTCGTTGAATTTGATGTTTAAGAATTATATCGATTCTAACGGTAAAACTGCCTTTAAACATTGTTTGACAAAAAACGGTTTTCAGGTCTTTTTTGGTTGAAAATATTCAAAGGAACTGTTATTTTACATCTTTTTGAATTATGCTAATTTGGATGGCCCATGTTTAAAGATCACTGACCTCAAAAAGGTCCATTTTGTTAGCTACCTTCCGTTCTTCAGGGATATCTTTCAGCTTTAAGAGAAAAAAAAAATGATGCCTATTCCTTAATATGTTCTTCTGGTGATGAGGCATTTTCATGACGTTTCGAATTGCCACTTGATTGCTGTAGCCATTTGAGCAATTTTGGAACCGGCAAATTTGACCATGTCTCATAGCACGTACAACTCTGGAGTATCTAGAAACTCTTAATAAAAACACAAATAATTTGAAATAAAAACAAATTGACAATTGCATGCAATACCTTTTTAGAAGACAAATATACATACCCGTTTACCCGAAAAAAACCTTACTCGTTTGGTGTTAGCAAAGCTTTATGAAAAAGAATTACATAGAATTATCATAATAATAAACAATACAGAATTATAAGAGGACTAGGTGAATTAAATATATGAGAAGGTGAAGAGCTTTACTAAAAGCTACTAAGGTTTCAGATTCAAGAAAGAAACTGGGCGCCCTTTGAACCCTTTGACCATGTTTCTAACATGCAAAAACCCTATTTAAAGACTATATTAGAATGATATTCAGACGGTTAAAGAACTTGAAGTTTAAGGTTCGAATTCTTAATGATTTCTAAGTCAAATCTAATGCTAAACTCATGAACATTTGATAGGAAGTTTCATGTAAAAGATGATAAGTTTAGCATTTACCTTTGAATTAAAACCATTAAGACTACAACCCTAAGTGCTAAGTTTGTTTCTTGAATTTGAGCTTGGAGTCAAGAGGCTTTTATGAGAACTTTGATGTAAAGAGCAACACAGTAGCAGTTTAGCACTTTTTCAAATTTGAAAGTTTTAGTAGCCTTACCCTATTTTTATATTTATTTGCTGATCAGCTGTTCTTACCTGGCAAAAGTACTAATTACAAATTGCAATTAAAAGATAATTGACATTGATATTGCAATTTCACCTGTAAGTATTTTTAGATTGAAACCTGAAAGTTTTAAGAATTAAAAGTTTTATTGAGCTGTTTCATTGTGACACAATTAAAGTTGTTGTTAAATTTAGTATTAAGCCGATAACAATAATATTTTTGTTTAGTTTTAAGATTTTAAATTAATTTCTAATTGTACTTATTTGCTTAGAAATAATGGAATGTTTTAACCAAAAAAAAAGGTACATTTAAATAATTAATGAATAAAGAAACACAATAAGGGGCCTTGACACCCGAAATACCTTTTAGTCGTCGAGTTCTATTACAAAATATAGCTGGCATGTCGTTCGTGTGTAAAGGTCTGCCGTGTTTTCATAGCAGTGTATTGTCAACCAGAGCCCAGCCATCTGCGACAACATTTTGCAGTCCAAATCAACCACTCGAAAGTGATTCGTGTGCCAAGGCCCTAACACCTACACTCTGCCCTAATATATACATAAAATGCACACATTCGTTCGCAATTTTTCATTAACAGTTATTTTCAATATATATTATATGCAAAATACACAAACACACACACATGTTATTTAAATTTACAATACTGATGTTCATTTGTTGTGCAACTTACATTTTTTTCTTCAATTCAGTCATTATTTAAATCCAAAATTTGACCACAAATTTTGTTAGTATTAAAAACGTCATATATTTAAAAAAAAACATATGATTGGTAACACCTATTTTCCACATTTTATCTATATTTATAAATAACAGGGGTATCGTTAATGACCCACTAGTTAAATTTGCATATGTTAGTTATTCCGCAACATTTAAAAAAAACCTACTTGTATTTAATTAAGCGAACGAATTAAGGGGAAGGGGGAAGGGGGGAGGGGGGTAGAACATTTTGATGACAAAAGGTATTTTCTAGTAAAACAAGAAAGTAAAACGCACATATTATTTCTAAATATATTTAAAAACACTGGTTATTTAACTATTAATATACAACATTTAGTTTTTAATCGTATAGTTTCCCAAGATATATGGCATCAATGGCCATATTATACATGTAAGTCATGTATTTTTTTATTAATAATTAAGAAATCTGGCATCAATTAGGTTTTTGCAAATGGTGTGAAAACACTGGTGTTAAACATAGATTAAAGGTTTTTTCACTAATTAATACAGTGCTGACAATATCAAAGTTATAAATTTATGTAACTTATTCAATACATAGATAGGTATATTTCGAAGAACTTTATATCAAAGATATAAAAGTGGATAAGTTGTGATAAACAAAAAAATGCGATTCTTAATTAATAGTTTGTAAACAGTAAATTATTAATTTTAGAAATTATTTTGTACAATTTAAAACTATTGTTTTAAATTTTTAATAATGGACGGCTCTTAGTTTTCTTTCCGTTTTAAATAAAAAAAATATTTAAGTAATTAAAATTTAAATTAACAACTAACAAACATGTTAAATAAGATAAGAATTAATTTTAAATGTTTCGAAACCAAGAATGGTAAATGATAATTGAGAATACAGTACATAATTCCATTTAATTATGACACAGTACTTTTAATTATAAGGTTAAGTTACCAGGATATGCGGTAATTCCTTTTTACTGAAGTTTGTGTGAGTTACATTGTTTTTGGGATCATAGATTTTTCATTGACCTGTTTGTTGATCAAAATTAATTAAGGAGACTTACAAATGGACTTAATACAAAAAAATGCTGTTAAGTTATCAGTTTAGGTGGGACATTGGCAGCTGCAATTATAGTTGCAGAACTGTCATTTGAAGCTTGTGACGTCAGAGGTGTTTACCAAAAAAAATTAGATTGTATCATTTTGTATGACAGACAAGAAATAATAACAAAAGTACTCAAGAAATGTTGGTTATCATTTCGATTAACAGCCGCTATCCTCTGTGCAGGTGACCTTGTAGCTTTTCTCCTTAATACACGCCTTCGGTAAAACATACAGTATATAACACCTCAAAGCCTTATATTAATTAAGGGCTATACAGTATGTGGCTGCTAATCTAAAAAAATACCCCGAAAAGTTTTGTTTTAAACTGCTGTAAACTTTTGCTATCATCATTTATTTATTAAGACAAAATGGTACAAGCTAAATCACCTATGCCTCTGACGTCACAAGCTTCAACCTTACAGTGCAACAACTGTAATTCTAATTTAAAAATTATACTTCCGGATTCCTTATACAGTTTTGCTCACACAAACACTAGAGGTAACTTCCTGTGGAATTTAGATACAAGTTTAGGCAAAACTGAATTAATTAATATTGTGTAAAATAGTTATTTTTTTTACTATTGTTATTATATCCCATATGTTCCATTTAAGTTGTTTCAATTCCCTGTTTGGAAATGACACTGGTACTTGTTATGTGCTGCCACCTATGCTCAGATATGACAAGCTTGAAAACATACCTAGAAATTTACAATAAATAATAAGATTATTATTGCAAAGATAAATAATTTCTAAAAAAGTTAATTAAATTTAGTTTTAAAAAAATTAATGAACTTACAAACGTAACGAAACCTATATTAAAAGTAAAAAAGTGAAATTTTATGATTCTTCTTCTTACAAATAACATGGTAAACAAGCAGCTATTTCTTTTTTTTTTTGCTTAAAAATTCAGTGTAAAACAGAATTAAATGCATACATAAGTGCATTATAAATGATGTGGCATATATATTTTTTAAGGAAAACAAATCATAAAAAACACATTTTCCTTTTAAACTGAGCATTATTCATTTAAATGAGTATTTCAAATCTAAAGCCAACAATTAATTATGATATGTACAACGATTTTACAAATTATTTTAGTATACAAAACACCAAATGAAATTACTTAAGCTTTAAAAATTTTGACCTTTAATATAATTTTTTTATGATTGTTAAAATTATCAAATGTGGTTTATTATTTAATAAGAGGTTTAGAGAGGAATTTATTTTTAATTATGAAACATTATTAGTTTGAAGAAAAAAAAGATGTTAATTTTTTTTTATCAAGGCCTTATTAATTATGAGGAAATATGTTTATTAAAAGATGTTTTTCATTCTATTCGAATAAATTACAATCTTTAAAGGGTTTTCAGGGCAATTACAAAATGTTAACACTTATTATTACAAAGGTGATGATGAATGACAATTATGATGATAATGATGATGATTAGGATGTTTTATACATGTGTGTATATATATATTTATATATACGATTATGTGGCCTTTTATGGTTAATTCCACTCTTTATCCCGATTGGTTCACATTGATGTTAGACTGTCCTGTTCGTTTTCAACAACCGGTGGTTTGACCCATGGTTTAACTTCAACGACGCTGCGTTCGGTCAGTTTGACTTGTTCGGCCGATTCACCTAATTGAGGTTTTGAAAAAAGACAAACAAAAAAGAGGGTGCAGCATTCAGTGCCTATTACCCATAACTGCAACTCACATCATAAGAGAGCCACATTCTCGTATTCCCCATTTTCTGTTTTCCCACCAGAGGATGTCGCCTGAATGGTTACTTTAACCATAGGTTTAACTTGATTGACATCAGAGCCACCTGAAAAGCAGCAGTTATATTTAACCAATTGGAATTTTAGATAATTTTGGATAATATTTGTGTAGGTGGCCTTTTTTATTTGTTTAATTTAATAAATTATCAATAACCCTTTTTATTTTATTCATTGTGGCATGTGCAATTTTTTTTTATATAAAAAGAGGGATTGTGAGAGCTCAATTAATTATAATTACCAGGGCTCGGATTTTTATGCAAAATCAAGCAAATGTTTCTCCGTCTGTGGCTCAAGTGCCAATTTTGAAGTAACAATCCAGTTTAGATCAACCAAGAATTATGGTTTTTCAATCGAAAACACTGGTTAGAGGCTGCAACTTTCCAGTTGACAACTTATAGTAACTAGACATCTAGCCTCTAATCATCTTTTTTGACTAGAAAAAGCTTAATTGTAGTTGCTTTAATGATAATGATGATGGTGATGATTACTTAACAATTGGCACTTGGGCCACACGTTGAGAAACATTTCCTTTGATATTGCACAAAAATCTGAGCCCTGATAATTACTTCTACTCAAACCAACTTAAAGAAGCATATTTTTTGTTTGTAGACATTTCATTTGCATTATTGCAAATGCAATGAAAACATTGTTGATTATAATATTGGTTTGAGTATTTTTTTTGTTGCACGATTTGCTCACCATGATTAGCCGATGTGACACACGTGCTACTTGTTGGAGCCTTTTTGTAAGTTGCCGAATTCATGGTTAACTTTCGTACATTCTTGTCCGGATGGAAGACAATGATGTAGATTTTTGGAGAATAGAGACACACCAATGCTACTGTAGAGCTAAGACTAACAGAAATACACAACGTCGTAATTTGAATCTGGAAAATACAAGAAAAAGAAAAATACAGTATACAAGTTTCTGAATTTTTTTGGTTAAACATTCTATAAATTTAGGGAAGAATCACACACGCTGAAAAACCACCAGAAAATAGAAATACAAAATTCTGTGTTTCTTCTTTGCACTCAAAGATACACTTAATAAGCACTTGGGGTAAATGCATTACACAGTGAAATTTTTTTCAGCGTGTGTGATTCTTACCTTATTGTTGTAAAGTTGTAATTATTTTGTAGATTGTGTGTGGTTTTTTTATATTGTTGTTTTAACCAGGTTGGAAAAGGTTGTTTTAGTTCGCATTAGATGTTACAAAAACATTTTTAAAAGAACAACATTATGGTAAAATTCAAGTTGTTTACAAAACTAGAATAGTAATAGTGCTTTTTCATAGCAATATTGTTTTTTTAAAAAATAAATATTTTACAGTTGTTTGAAAAGGATCCGTACTCAGAGTTTTTTCATGAATAATTCGCCTTTTTCAAACTGCCATAAAAGGTTTATTTTGAAAAATATTATCATGAAGAAAAAAAAACTTTCAGTAACATCACAAACTAATGGGGTATTCTAGTTTCTAAAACACTTTGTATTTTTTAGTAGTGTTTTTTATTTGAAAAAAAAAAAGTTTCTTGAAAGATTTCTAAATTTTCTCAAAACTGCAGGGTGGGTAGGGAGTACAATAGAAACCGCTTAAAACGAAATGGAAGTGAAAAAAAATATTTATTCGTGTTAAACGAATACCGAATATGACAAAGAATTTTTTGTATTAAATTCGTTTTCATGTTAACTGGTTTTCACTGTATCTCGAGCACGTCAATGATTCGTCATCGATCTCGTTTTTTGTTGTAGAGATTAGAAGAAACATTGTGGGGAAATTATGAACTTGCATCTAAGATTATAATATTGATCATAGGATGCAGTTTAATTAATTAAAATATTTTGTTCTTTTGTTATCGTTTTTCATCATCTAATCATTAATTACTAAGCTATTTGTATTATAATAGGAATATTATGACGCAAAAGATAACCAATTCGGTTTTGTGTCATTTATTTTACCATGTTTTATACATAACTTGGGCTACATTTGGAGAAGCTTTTTTTATTTAGTTAATGTTGTCTATGACTACAAGGTGTCTCATAAGTTCGAAATCATAGAAACAGTCAAAAATAGCAATACGAATGTTTTTATTAGAGGTGGGACGAATCCTAAATTTTCTCGAATCCGAATCCTAACAAGGTTCTCGAATCCCTCGAATCCTTTCATATAAGAATCCTATATTATTCATTAAGAAGATACAAATAAATGAAATAATATTAAATATTAAATTATTAATAATACAAAAAACAGTCTGGCACTCAGGACTGCCACAAGGTGATACTGGTGATCCGGGTCCAACCACCGAAATTGCAACAATCGCCGGTTTTTTTTTGTTAATGAACGCTTCTATTGGAGTCAATGGAGTTAAAACTAATTTTACCAAAGTTTTGAACCGTTTTTTTTAGGTTAGGAATCGAAAGCGTGAAGATTCGTGTTTTCGAATCTCGAATATTTTTTAAGATTCGTAAGATTCGAAGATTCGAATGACCCATTTCTAGTTTTTTTTTATTGCCACAAAACGTGCTCATTGTGTCCACCATTGTTCCTAATACGCAACACACCTAATAGTCAAAACAATGCATTTTATACTGCTTTTAGACTAAATTGTCCCTGTGTTATAGGCCATCTTGGTTACTTGCTTAGTAAGTTAATCAAATTGAAAACGCGCACTGTTCCAAATGTTCAACAATCTGAATTTTCTAGATTTAAATGAGCGCCTGCCTATACAAGTAAGTGACTTCTGAGATTAAAAATCGAGTTTTGTGAGATCTGATCTTCTTGATCGGGCCATCGAGCTTTTAGGACCTTCCTCCTTATGAATTCTTGACTTATGAGACACTCTATATATTTAAAATTAACAATAGTTTATTATTCAAAAGACTCAGAATTTAGAAAACTTTGAGAAACCGTTAGTGATGACTATTTGTTTTGTTTCAAAAAATACATTTGAAATGTCTAGAATGAAAATTGTACATGTCCATGCATTAACTATATTGTATTGTTTCTATGTACATTAACGTCTGGATTTATTTAAATTCCATGCAGACCTACTTCAGTATATATTGAAAACATGAAAATGGAGATGTTAAAAGATTTGTTTTTTCTCTAGAAAATCGTAGTTCAGACTGTCCTCTTTCTCTCTATACAGAAACTCAGAAAAAGACTGTCAAATTTGGAAAAGGACACACAAAAAAATTGAAGAAGAATAAAGCCATCTTCCATTTAGAATGACAAGTTTAATGGCAAAGTTTTACTTTGACCTGCCTTGAAATGCAAGTAACCTATATATGTATGAGATACGTAGACCCTATTTGAAATCTGTATAAATGTAGGCCCTATTTGTATACAGTTTATACACAATACCTAGAAATGAGATTGGTTTCCGTTATTTACTTGCAAGTTGCAACACAAAAGTTGGATATATAGTTTTGTACACTTAACACTTTTTATAGTTTGGACATGGAGGAGGAGTACGATCTCGCATTCATGTTGAAATGTGTAATAATGTTGGTTACATTATGTCCTTCTTCAGTATGTAATTTCTGGTAACATGTTCTCAGATTTGATTTTTATGAAACTATTCTACTATTATGTTTCATATGATGATCTTCTAGAGAATGTTTTTGTTACATTTACAGTCTGTATTTCACACACTGACGTTGTCCTCATCTATTCAAATTGTACATGTACATACATTAGGTCAGAAATGACACAAGCAATGAAATGCCGACTATAAACGCGGTATTTAGGGTTTGGATCCGCACTGGCTAGGTGCACGTGTTTGCTTGTAGAGATATTTGAATATAAATGCTAAGCCAATTCCTCTTATGAACTATTCTTTCATCATAAAAATACATCATTATATGCTTATATTTTTTGGCATTGTTCATGTTATACAATTGGATTTCATGTTGTTGTTGTTGTTTTTGTTTTTGCTGACCAATAAAGTTTTATATGTAGGCCTATGTATCTTATTTCCAATGTGTGCACGCACGCTCTTTAGTTGTGGATGGTTTTATATATTGCCATTTCATTTTCATGTCATCAAATAACGTTTTTTTTTTACCAAAGAAACAAAACTATTTTCACATGAGGTCATATTATAACATAACAATGTATATGTTAAGAGAAGTTACGATTACGTTTTTTTTTTGTGTGTATGAAAGTTTTTCTTATCTTTTCTCATCACCCTATTTTGCTTTTTCATCATTGGTGAATGATACATAAATATGAAGTGGCACAAGGCTTTGTTTTGATATTTCTTTTTTGTATCATCAGAAAAATCTTTTACCAATAATTATTTGTTTTTGCTGTTCTATTAATAAACTTGAAGGACTCTTTGAGATGTGATAGTCATTATTTATAATG
This sequence comes from Brachycybe producta, assembly GCA_036925085.1. Taxonomy (NCBI): domain Eukaryota; kingdom Metazoa; phylum Arthropoda; class Diplopoda; order Playtdesmida; family Andrognathidae; genus Brachycybe; species Brachycybe producta. Next base: position 19,567 of record JAUPFP010000143.1, on the reverse strand, counting down.
ACTATCACAACTCAAAAAGTCCTTTGTATATATTTTAGGGCCTTGGCACACAGAACACTTTTGGTGGTCGATTTCAACTGCAAAAAAAAAGGGCACTTGTGTGTCATGGTCCGGCTTCTTTTCATTGCAACCACAGTCTAACTTTCATATTGCAGTGGAAAAGTAATAAAAAAAAAGTGGTCTGTGTGTCCTTACCCTGACAGTGTACGAGACTATTAAAATTTTACTTCGAAATCTTGTTTTAAAGGGATACTTTAGTAGATGTTATTGTATTTTAAGTTATGTTTATCCTGAAAAAAAAATGTCTCATGGTAATGTTACTGGGGTTGTTTGAGAAGATTTAACATAGAATTAATGACAATTAAGAAAGAAAAAAAAATACCCTTGGTAAAATGACATTAATCTTTAAGAAAATACCTTTTCGTCTCCACTAAATTTTGTATGTCCTGCCACGGGATGCCAGATTCTATCAGTCTATAGGGATACAGGAAGTGAAGTACTGTCGGCAACTTAACATGCACAAATACATGGTTTTTTTTTCGATAGAGAATTTGAGAGAAAGTGCAATCGGAAATGAGGTTTTCTCTCGAATCAATCAAAAGTGACTTACCTCAAATGAGTTTCCCGTTCCAAAATAGATAGGAATAAATGCTAACCATATAATACACGTGGTGTACATTGTAAACCCAATGAATTTGGATTCGTTGAAGTTCTCTGGAATTTTACGAGTTTTTACTGCATAAACGGTGCAAGTCGTTATGAGAAACATGTTATAGATAAGTGACACTAAAAATGAAGAATCTTCTGTTCTACACTTGAGTATGACCCGGTCTCGACGACCATCTGGGAAATACTGCCTAGTGTCGGGCGGTTCTATGATGAGCCACACCACAGTTCCGATCACTTGCACTGAAATAAGGATAAGGGTGATGATAACTTGGGATTTTGGACTTATGAAACTCGGCCTTCTTGCCGACCTACTGGCACTGTCAAATATGCGCGAAATTCGATTGGTTTTTGTGAGCAATGCTCCATAGATAACAGAAAATGCAAAACCGACACCAAACCTTTGAACACCGCATATGATAGCCGTCGGTTTAGCCAGCAGTCCAAATGTATTCAAATAGCAAAGGAGAATACCACCGAGAAGCATGTAGCTAAGTTCACGTCCGGATGCCTTAACAATGGGTGTGTCATTGTTCTTGAAGAACAAACCTATAACTGTTGACGTCATAAGTATGCCAAAACATGAGATACCCATCGGAACAATGGAGAACACGGTGTCCCATTTCATGTATTCTTGTTCTAGTTCATAGCAGCTCAGTTTATGCTCATATGGCCACATGCCAGGACCGCAATCTTTACAAGTGAATTCGTTGTAAACGTATTCATAAGGCGCACATTTTTGACATATCCAACAACATGTTTCTCCCTCCTGCATTTTCTTAATGGAACCGTTCTCACATGGTCGGCTACACACTGACACTGGTATTGCGGTGCTCCCACTTGCTCCAAAAACCATGTCGTCTGTTTCTATCACAAGTCCTGAAGTCCATTTGCCTGCACACCGAAAAATATACAGTATATAAAAGTTTGATTTTTGTTGTTGTTATTGTTACTATGAAATTAAATTGTGGCAACTCACCAATCAATTTGTACTCATATGCTCCAGTGTTACTAATAGTGTTACGTTGATAGTTGTAGATGTTATAGACGCCGAAACCATCTCCGTTTTTGTCAAACTTGACTTCACTTCCGGCCATGTCTAAGAAGAGACAAATGAATATCATTCAGACATTCACTGAGACAGACATACTTAAAAGCTAATGGAAAAAAAACATTGAAAAGTTGCAATTATTTTTATATCCAATCAGCCATTATATGAGGGGCGGTAATAACGTTATCTTAATTTATTTTATGAAATATATAAGAAATTTTGCAAATTTCTATATTTTATTAAGTTTTCAAGATTTACCAAAGGACAGCAGAAAAATACACTGAAATGATGAACAGAAATGTCAGTGTAGTGAACATTTTATACGTCGGAATTTATATAAATTTAAATGAATAAATGAACCGCTTTTTTTCTCAAGGTCAACTATATGACCATGATATTAAATAGGAGCGGGGGGGGGGGGAAGGTTGGAAAATGTAGAGGGGGAGAGAGAAATGTGGAGGGGGAAAAAGTGGAAGGGGGAAACTGAAATTGAAATGAAAGGAGTAAAAAAAGGAAGAAAACGACGAGCATGCGCACAATTGCCTGTGAATTTTGCTCCCGTCATTTATGACGGCTTACCCCACTAGTTCTTTAAAAGTAAATTAAGTAAATTTTGATAGAACATATAAAAAAAATACTTGAAATTCAGAATTATTTCAGAATCATCTCTCCTTTACGCCATTGTATTTTGTGAGGCTCTGTACAAATATATCACTATTCAAAAATCCCCTTTTCCAAAAAAAAAAAAAAAAAAAAACTGAACAATTTTGCAACTATTTCTATCAATTACTAAAAATCATAAGAATTTCATTTACTACAGATATCTACGCTCATATTAATATTAAAAATCTGCAAATTATATATTATTTTGTCAAGAAAAAAAAAATGAATTCTGTAAGCTTCTCTATAGTATCTTTTATTTTGAAAACACCCTGTATATTGTGTCAGGTGATTTGAAAAGAACTTCAAAATTCTGTGGATTTAGTCTGATTAATTAATTATTCATATCTATTAACGTAAAGTGGGAGAGGAAAAAAAAGAGGTTTCTACTTGATTTGTAGTGTTCTTAATAATATAAAAAAATTAAAAGCAAGAGACTGAATATTGACTTTTATTTTACCTTTCTCTCTCTCTCTCTCTCTCTCTCTCTCTCTCTCTCTCTATTAGATAGATCTCGCTTCACAATATAATAATAATACTAATAATAATAATAATAATAATACTAGAATTAATATTTGAGAGAAGGTTATGTTAGGTTGGGATTATAAGTGGGCGGAGAATTACTTATATAATAAAACTAAGTGAGTGGTACTCAAATTATTTGATCTAATAACGATTCTCAGGGTCTTTTCAGTGTTCATTGTTGGGGGGGGGGAGAAGAAGAACTTTTTCATTGATTAGTATCTAAAATTGAATGCATTGTCACGTATTTTCAAGTCATGTGTTTATTTTATTTGCAATGTAGATGATGCATCATTATCATTGATGATAAAATCAAATTCTTCTTTTGAATTATCACTGAAATAAATTAACAACCTTATATTATTTTTTTAAAAAAATATATATATTTCTTTCAATTCATCTTTTTATTTTTGCTGTATTATTTTGTTCAAAACAAATTTAACCATATTATACGCTTTTAAACCTTATTTTTCTTTCTTTCTCTAAATTGATGCTTATTTTATTTAAAGCTTGTTTTTTTGTGTGTGTTGAAATTTAATAAAACTATTTTTTTTTTCTTTTCTTTTCTTCTTAAAAGGTTGTTGATTTTCCCTTGAGATGATTTGCATCTGAAAAATACAGGTTATTTAGGTATATACAGATAAACTTATAATGCGTAAGATTGAAAATAACATGTTTGTTTCTTATTATGAAAATTGTTATTTACGGGTTTTGCTTTTTTTTCTCTTCTTTTTTTTTTCTTCATTTTATAAATAGAATGGATATAGTAACCCCTAAATATAGGCAATCACTGCGAGCATAAAAACTGTTCTTCTGATTGTGACACGTTTTCTCTCCTCAACTAACAACATGTCGTTTTTCTCCACTTTCATGAAATGTTGGAGCAAATTATTATTCAAGCGTGTCTTACTTAGCCTATATTATCGGTCTGAAGGCGTTTCCCCCCTCCCCCGCTAATAATATCGATAACATTTTAGATCGATATATACATGTATAAAAGGCCTAAATTGGCACTTTGCAACAGAAAATCGAGACAACTGGATTTGGTCGCGCTCACGTGCACCGCCGCCGCCGCCGCACCCATTAAACATCCTCCACAATAGAAATCCCAACATTGTTCAAATTAAAAAAAAACCCTTGTTTAGTATTTTTATTTATCTTTTACTTACATGATATAAGCCTTGTTTATCGATCTAAATAGTGATCGATATTTTATTGGTGGGGGAGGGAAACGACTTGATACATATATGAGAAAGATTACGCACAGGCAATTAGAAAATGGGATAAACAGACGTTTGCTCCTCCCTTTTTATGACGAAGTTGCAAACGAAAGCAACTTCTAATTGGTTGGTTATGTAGTCTGACGTCACATGCTCCGCCCTTTTCAACGTCGAACCACACAACAAACCAATTAGAAGTTGCCGTTGGTCATAAACAGGGCGGAGCCAACTTCTGTTTGTCCCGATTTCGAATTGCCTGTTGAATCATTTGCCCCAACATTTGTCAAGATAGTAGGGAAGGGAAGGACACTGTCCTGGTTCCGTTTTTCTATTACCTTTTTATTGTGTTAAAAGTTTTTTTTTAAAAAAAGGGAAAATCAGTTATTTTATAAACAATAATAATTACTAGCAATCTGCAAAATCACCTATTTAATAACAAATTTTCACATTTACTATACTTTTAGGCAGTATTCAAAATGCTTAAAACAATATATCAATGAACAGAATGTTGATCTACACATTTCTGTACATTGCCTAGAACTCAAATAAAAGTTTGTATTTACTACAAATTTGGATGGCACTAAATAAATGCCAAATTAAACAAACTGAATAACTTGCCAAACTGATGAAACCCATTGCCAAACTGAATAAGCGCCAAATTGAACAAACACCAAACGGAATTCAAAGCCAAAAATTTTGCAGTTTATTCGGTTTGGTGTTTGTTCAATTTGGCGCTTAGTCAGGTCGCCTCCAAAATTTGGTTGTTTTACAAATTGACTAATGAATCTTCAAAATGATTGATTGTCCACTTTGGTGGTAACATATGTGATCGTTGATAAGAAATTAACTGTGAAAACTTTGAAGAAGAAAAAAAACGGTACATACTTTTTAATCAAAGGTTTGGTTTTTCATGCCACAAATGATACAAGATCCTAAGGGAGTTTGTTGTGCTTTCATTTGAGAACGGGATAAATTGAGGAGTTGGACGAGAGAGAGAGAGAGAGAGAGAGAGAGAGAGAGGATATAGGAAAGGGAGGGCAAAGACCAACTGTGATCAAAAGATTAAAATTTATATATATATATATATATATATAGGGCCCTATATAGAAAAAAAGTAGAGTTATAAAAGCCAATGTTGGGGTTGGGTACTTTTCTTACATTTTCAATGAAAGAGAGGCGGCCCTAAGAGTAATTTCTTTTGAAAGAAAAAAAAAAGGGGGCTAAAAAGAATTCGTTTTCATCTGAGAAGAAGATCACATACAAAAAGAAATTCAACATTCTTCGAAAATATGATTTTTCAATCTTCTGAACAAAAAAAAAATATGTGTGTTTGCGTGGGGAGGGTAGGAGGTTGGTTAGTAAGGTACAAAGTAAAAAGAAAAGGCTTTTTTTTTATAAGTCGATAGCCCAACAACACATTTTTTTTTGCACTTTTGTCACCTTTTCGGGGGTGAAATAATTATGTTGGAACTACAAATTTTTCTTCGAAAAAAAAATTGTGTGTGAACACTGAAGTTGATTATTTTTATCGTCTTTTTCTTGTGTTGTGTTGTGTTGTGTGTGTGTTCAATATTTCTGAATTTACGACTGATGAGTTGTAATTCAATTTTCTTCATTTGACCATTGAAACTTGTTTAAAACTTTTTTTTTTCGATAACATTTTTTTTGTCTCATGTACAAATAAATTCTATTAAATGTTTCTGAAAAAGAAAAAGGTTTTTTTTTATTAGAAGACGGATGTGTGGGGGGGGGGGGAGAAATGGATGTGAGTTAAAAAAAATGACCAAGGAAAGGATAGAAGTCGCAGGTTTACTATTGAAAAAAAAACACACAATAGGAAGATATAAAGGGTTAAAATCTTACGTTTTTTTAACTCCATGTTAAGTCCCATAGGAGCAAAAAACCGACACCCAAACATTTGAAGAACTCCCATTAAGACTTAGAACAATCACATAAAAATTAGCACGTGCATTAATCTATTGGCTTCACGATGTTTTATTTTTATAAGCTTAGCACGCGAAATTATTTTTCTATTAATTATTATGTGACTTTGAACTGGGAGAAAAAACGTTAAAAAAAAACGTTTTTCAATCAACAACGATCGCAGCGCCTACATTCGGAGAAATTTTGAACTAAACGCAGTATCTAGGCTCCTTATTTTAGTTGTCATAAAAAGAGATTTGCTTTGGAATTCTATTGAGAGATCTCAAGTTGAAGTTCAATTGCTAAGATTTCTTCTTAAATTTGGGTCTAATACCACCTAATTACTGCATTAATTAATGCATAATCAACTCATTTATTATAAAGCATCTGTTGAAATTCATCTAAATAAACAATGAAAGTCATTCGAATTTGTACAGAAAGATAAAACAACTTGTAATAATTAAGCTGGTTTTAAAGTGTAAAACACCCATCGAATTCAGGTTATCTATCTTTCAGAAAGTAAAATTAAGAAAAAAATTGAAAGTGTTTTAGAAACTAGAAGGGTGGTTCAATCACATAAGGATATTTTCATATTGACATATTTTAAAATAAGCTTTTTGTGTCAGTTTGAAAATGATTTAACTTTTTAAGCAGATATGTTTTTTAAACTTTTGTCCAGAAAAAAATACTTTTCACGTAAACGCCTCTTTATGGTTGTATTTTTGCTTCTAAAAAGTTAATTTTGAAAGATACCAACATGGAAATACTATGAAGTTAACTCAGCTACCGTTCTAGTTTCTAACACTTTAAATTTCTCCTTAGTGTTGCTCTTCTGAAACTTCAAAATAATCACAGTTCGAAGACTATTTAGAGTCTCTAGAGTCTCAGATAGTAAAATATAAACGAAAAAAAAAAACTAGAAAAGCAAAGTGACAAATATAATAACTAAGCTATCCAGAAAATCGTACCTTTAAAGGAGACATTCAAAATGTATTTTCTGAATAGTTCTCCTCCATCGTAAAATCTCATTTCTGGACAAACTCCTTTCATTTCCGGACACACATCCTTGTAAAGATTATGTAGAGCGTGGGCCAAAGCATAGACTGCATTCATGACGAATTGCACTTTGGACTCTTGAACATACCCACTTCTTTCGTCCATTCGTAATGTATCTGCACAGCGAGGAACAGTCGAAACATTACGAATGAACATTTCGGCATCGTCATTAAGGCTGCATGCAAAAAATTCTTCCCAGAACTCTGAAAACCAAGGGTTTCTTAAGTTATTTGCCGGTGTCAGAGCTTTTATGTATGCATCAAACTCTGGAATGTGACGTGATTCAAGCTCGACTGTAAAGGCCCCATATGCTGCTTCTTCGACGCCTTCAACCAGTTTAGGTTGAGTTCCCCATGCATCACTTGCAAGGAATGTGAACTGATCGTAGCTACGAGTACGTTGAATGGCCTCCATCATACCACGAGCATCGTCCGAATTTAGAAACAATACGACACCTTTGGCACTAGGTTTTTTCTGAAGGTTAACTAGGATCTGATCGTAGATTTGTTTGTCCACGGATCGTGGAACTTTCTCTGAAATGGCGATGCAAATGTTTCTTGCTCTTGCCTCCTTGTGGAATGAATCGATACCGGCTTCACCGTACTGTCCAACCGAAGCCACTGTCGAAATGTAGGACCAGTTGAAATATTGAACGAGATCGACGAGAGCTTTCGTTTGAAAGTTGTCCGGTGGCACCGTACGAGCAAAGAAGTCGAAACGGCTCTTGTCACTGAGTGGTTCTCCGGTCGAGGCAGGACTTATCTGAGGAATACGAAATAACCTCAATAGGTTTGCCACTTGCATAGAAACGCTAGTGATGGAAGCGCCAATGACACCAGAAACTGTCATCTTTTCTGAACGTTGAATCGGTGTTGATCCATCTAAACATTGAAATCCAGCTGCATCCAGAGTACTGATGGAGGCACGAATGAACTCCAGAGACTGATTGAGGGCATAATTGTCCAAGGAGCATGTGTCCATGATGATACCTCCTAATTTGATGTTGGGCAGTAAGGTTGTGTCGTTATTAATACGATCAATGGCAAAAAGCATAGCCTCTAAACGTTGTATTCCACGATCCTTATTAATGGCACCACAGAAAGTCTTTTCACCTCGGATGTGAATTGGTACCAATCCTCCCAAGATGATTTCACCCGCTTCGATGGCTGATTTCTGTGGTTTCACTTGAGGTGGATTATGGATATAGGAACTCACAGATCTTACAATGGCTGCCAAAAGAAGATAAGTAAACAAACAGTATTCTGGACGGTAAATCCCTAATGTTTTTTGGTTCCTCATTTTGAGGATTTCTTTTCTTTTCGTTTCTTTTTTGGAAACAAAAAAAATGTTCAACCTTCTTCTTGTCGACGAAGGAGATTTTGAAACTTGAGATCACCCATTCAGCAAGCAATCACTTGTTGGGATTAGCTTCACTTTTAACAGTTGAATGTCCATGGTTTCCAAATGGAGACAGCAGCAGCAGCCTCAGCAACAAAAGAAGTAACAGAAACGGAAGTTTCACATATCTTGCAAATTACTATCATCATCATCTTTTATTGGAAATGATAAAAATCCAACCAGTTTGAAATCCTCTCTTCTTCTGCACAGAAAAAAATAAGACAATTTACAAGGATTAATTCTTTATATATATTTAAAAAAAAAAACATTTTAAAAAATAGCTCAAATTAAGAAAAGGATAAATTTCTAGCAGTCATTCAGGATGATTAGGGCTCGGATTTTTATGCTATATCAAGCAAACGTTTTTCAATTTGTGGCCCAAAAGCCAATTGTGAAGTAACAATTCCGTTTAGATCAAAAACATTGGTTAGAGGCTAAAACTCTTAGCTGACAACTGATAGTAACCAGACATCGAGCTTTCTAACAAGTGATGAAGTAATTCTGATTAGAAAAAAAAAGCAATAATTGCAGTTGCTCTAATGATGATGATTATTTCACAATATTCACTTGGGTCACAAATTGCGAAACAGTTGCATGATATTTTGTATAGAAATCCGAACCCTAATGATGTTGTTTGCAAACATTTTTTGACAGTTAATCGTTAAAGAAGTACACCACACTATTTTGATGATTGACAATATTTTCAAATATTATTATTGAATATATTGGTAATAATAATAATAATCCACATACCAATTATATTTGTAGGAATAATATACAGTATATAAGAAGATAAACAATAAATACAATCAAATAGACTATAAGACACCAAGTAAGGTTATATGTGGAATATATGCACCATGGAGTTTTTCATTTTTTTAAATTGCTTGAAATTCTAGCCCCAAATAATAATAAAAAAAAAATAAAGGTTTGGGTTTTTGAAGAGTTTTGGTTGATCGGAGACTGACGTTTTTTAGCCTTTCTTACAAGCAATCAGGCGTGTGAAAGAGCTCACCCAAGTTCAAGAGATAGCAACCAAAAAACGAAGACTTGTTTTTGACGTCATTCTGCAAATATGAGAAACGTCATTATCGAACGGGAAGAATTCGCCAAAAAAGAAAAACCTAAATGCTGTACTTTTAAGAGAGAACAGATGAAGAAATGAAAATAGTTAAAAGACCAAAGAGAGAGAGAGAGAGAGAGAGAGAGAGAGAGACAAGAAAAGACTTCAGCTCTCTTCATTTTTCCGTTTGTCCCAGGCGTCCGGCCTTCCTTCTGTAATTACACTCATCAAAACCCAATTCTATTTCTTTATGCTATTATTTAAGGCCACACTTTTTTCAAACATATAAAGGGAAAACATATTTTCTACATTTGTATATTGGTAAAGGCAAAATAACAATATTATTATTCCAATTTCATTGATCACAAAGAAAAGTAAAAAAAAAAGACTTATAAGTGCCTTTGAAGCTCTTCAAAATACATATAAATATAATAATAATGCTTGTAATGGTGTAAGTTGGCAAAATTATCTCTTCATAACAATAATTATGCTTAGCATTTTCAACTAGTGTGGGCGAGACTTAACTCTTAATTTAAAAAAAATAAGTAGTCATTGTAAAATATGTAAATGAAAGAGAACCCAATGGGTTTGATTAATTATTTAGCAGTTTAGAGACAACATTATGGAGAAATTGAAACTGTTTTAGAAACTAGAAGAATAAATGGATCACTTGAGAAGATTTTCATGTTGATATTTTTCAAAAAAAAAATAAATTTCAATTTTTTCAATTTAGGGTTTCACTGAAAGTTTGATCAAAAATAAGAAAATAAATCATTTGCTAATGCACAAATGGTTTATTTTTAAAGATATCATCATAAATAAGACCAAATGTTTATGTAAAATGCATAATGACGGTTCCAACACCTTTTGGGTATAATCGCACCTCGATGATAAAAGTGGCACAACTCAAGAAAACACTTTTTTGGGGGGAAAATGAGTTTAAAGTTGTATTTTTTTCTATCTCAATCTATTGTAGGGGGAGCCAAATAAACCGATATTGTAAATAGTTAAAACGGTTTTTGGACACTTGAAAAGCTCAGCAAAGTAAGCCATGAATCTTCTATTAACTTTAAACTCAGTTTCCCATAAAGTGGTTTTTCCATGAATTCAAATTAAATGTATTTAAGTAAATTATATGGAATCCAGTTAAGGACATGAACTAAATAAAAATTGACTTTATTATTAATATTTTAAATTGAAATACTAAATCAATATTTTTATCTATAGTTTACATATTATATTTAAGTATTAACTCAATATTTTCAGATTAATTAACTGAATAACTTGAATTCGACACATTGTTTGTTTGTTCTTCACAGGGCTCTGTAGAACACGTTTATTATTTAAATGCATTTAAATTATCAGGTTTGCATTTTTATGAAGTTTTTTATTTTCTGAAAATTTATAATTTCTAAAACAAAAACAATTTGCACATTTTTAAATTATTTTTTGGCCTTTAATCGTCAAATTATTTTTCTAATTTCTAACAAAAATCTTGAAATTCATTTAACCTCACGGTCTTGATGAACAATTTAATTTAAGTAGGTTTCAGAATTTTCGATTTAATTCGCCATTTAAGAGCAAACTGTGTTGACCCACTTGATGATCATTCCAATAAATTTGGTATTTCTCAAGAAAACCGATAATAACTGAGGTCATAAGTATGCTTATTGTTAGAGGGGAGATCTCCCAGATACAACATACCACACACACACACACTCCCTTTATATAACGTATATTCCCTCATTCCCTGCTTTAATAACATCAAATACGTTTTTTTTTTCATCATCATAATATAAGTCTGCAATGGTGGTCGTCGAGACTGTTAAATTGCCTAAATAATATAGCTTGAAACAAAACAAAAAAAAAAAAGGTGACAAATTCTACTAGTTTTTGGCTGACATTTGGAAAAGGGAATATTTTCTTTTGTTATATCCTTTATATATAAAATTATTTCTCATGTCATCATTCTGTCTTGTGTGTTATGTGTATGTGAGTGTGAAAATGAAAAGTTTCATTTTATTTTCTAGAAAGAGAATGAGAGAGAGAGAGAGAGATGAAAAAGGGATTGTATAGTGTGTATCAAGGGGTGTACATAAATGCACTAAAGTAATCTGTTTTCGGTGATGATGTCCACAAGTCATCCATCCAAAACGATTTATAACACCAAGAAAAGAGAATAAGACTGGGGAATTACATTTCTGCAGAAATACAATTCCAAGAGAAGACTATAATATAAGAAGAATATGAGTCCGACCTCAATTTCACGGGTAAATACGATATGTGTTATATAAGGTCCTATATAATGTATACAGTATATATATATATATATATATACACACATATATATGTATGTATATATATATATATATATATATATATATATATATATATATATATATATATATATATATATATATATATATTTCATGCTTTTGTATATGTATTTATTAAAGGCAAAACAGGAGAGACATTTGGGGTGCGTTTGTGTGGGTGATGAAAATACTTCAAGCTTTATATTATAATGAATGCGTATTTCAAGTTGTGACATTTTAAATACATATACAACATATGAAAACAGAGGATTTAGTAAAAACATAGCTTCAATTTGATTGTTAAGCGAGAAACCAACCTTACAAATATAAATCCTGATTTAAGGTTCTCACAATATTCGTTTTTTGTTGTTGTTGTTGTCGTTGTTGTTGCGAAGGTTTCAGTTGGTCTCTTTCTCTCTCTCTCTCTCTCTCTCTCTCTCTCTCTCTCTCTCAAAGAATAACATAGAGACCTGTACACGGTAATGACTTTGTCATTATTGCAAAACGGTAGAAAAAAGGATTTTCAAAATGCATGACACAACTTGCACACATCAAAGTAAATGGGATTTAGTTTAATGCAAACAAAATTATATGAAAGTGAGGTCATGGAATACTATGTTGTTTGTATTGGAATGGGTCGACCAGAAATGATTTTTCAAGTACGGTCTTTCTCTTTGGTTACTTTTCCTCCCGTGTGGGTCATAAATGAAATATATAAGACAACCACCCCCCCCCTCCCCCCTCCTCCACCTCCTCCATTTCGATTTTTACTTCATGCCATTTATATAGGTGAAGTGGATACTTGACCATCTATTCCAATTTGGATTTAATTGTTGGTGGTGTTGGTGGGGCCTCTCTCACTTTTACTGCAACTTTCTTCATGTGTTACTGTACGTGTATATACAGTACAGTAAGTATGGGTTTGGTACAGTGGTGGCGTGTAAAAGGGTGTAGTTTATGTGGTAATGATATTTGATGTCGAAGTTGACCAGTCGTCTAACCTTACCTATTATTAATACCATCATACTATTGATGTTAACTGTCTATTTATAATGGAAGAAGCTATTTTTTTCTTAGTCCAAGATAATGAGGTGTTAAATCAAAGACAGTAAACACTTGGTTTTCCCTTTTGTCTTTGTAAGAACTGCCATAGGCCAATAGTCTCAGAGCTTTTTTAAAGTACATTACTAGTACTACTGTAAGTACTATGGTTGCATTTGGAATCCAAGAATCATTTTAATATTGTAATCTACAACCCCCGAATTTCTAAATTATTTCATTTTATTCATTTGTTGTTATATTTTAAATCTAAGTGGCATTTATCAACGTTTTATGTTGAAGCCTGAGTCCAACTGTGTGACAGAAAATGGTATCAACAACCATGTAAGCTGGTCAGTTTGCATGATTAGGTATGTTTTTTCTGCACTTGTGGTCGAACCATTAATGACCAATATGAAAGGGCTGTTTTTGGCGAAATTGCCGAATTTTGAATTACAGATAACCACAATTCAGTTATGGATATCTACAATTTAAATCCATAATTAAATCATGCAATATTTGAATTGCAGATATAAATATTGGAATTATGAGTACCCATAATTTTGACATTTTGATATAAATGGCTGTTCATAGTTGTCATGAATGGTTCGACCAAAAGTGTAGGAAAAAAAAACACGCCTACTGTCAGGTGTTTCACTAAAGCGTACATGTAGATCACACTGTAAGTTTGACTGCAAGAACTGACTTGTGAGTCAAATGTTTTGGTAAATATTTCAAGGGTAGTCTTGCATTGTCAATGGCAATTTTTGAGGTGGGTATAGAGATTGCAATGAATATTGCTGTAAATATTGCCAATATGTGAGTGCAACTTAAGATTGGCAATTTATTTAATTTAACCCAGGACTAATGCATAAGTAATTAACTTTCTTGCAAGTGCTTTGAAGTTGTTTTCTTTCATCTAAGAGATAAATGTTCAGGATGTTGCATACAATTCATTCTAAACAAATGCAAGATATATGTATTACCCGGTATTGCAATTCTTTTCACTTTTGAATTATTTGGATAATTCTTTTTTTTTACTTATTCCATCATTCGTTTAAGCCTTTTAACCAACATTTGTTTATTCAAACATTGAAACATTCGCATTTTATCCAATTTATGACAATTTTGTTGACATTTGTCACCGTCAGTTATAACATTTTTCAAATTTTTGTGTAAACAACTTCAGGCCTGTCAAGAAGACTTTTTCAGTCCACACAAATCAACAATGATTCAAAAGTTTCCTTCCAATCTCTTGTGTTTTTTTTTTGCCTGTTTTGCTCCAGGTTTTTTAACACTGTCTCTATAGAGACATTGGAAATTATTTCTACATTTTCTGTTTGTAACATTACTAATATAGGCCTACTAAAGCTGGGTACAGACAGCCAATTCTGGCTTGTCAATATTTTGTGTTTTCTTTTGAAATATGAAGTGGTTAGTGCCTATTTTCTTTCTCCTTTTAACAAATTGCTCATATTCTCATCATTGCAAAACATTACGATTTGAACAAATGTGTATATCGTCATAACCAGGATTGTCAAGCCAGAATTGACCGTCTGTATCCAGCTTAAAATATGACGCGCGAAGGACCAAAGATCAGGGGCTTTATTACAGAAAAAAAGGTCATAAAATTGTGATAGTCATACCTTATAGTGTCACAGCTTATGCTCCATTAATTTATGACTTGTTATTTTATACTGTGCACTATTCAGTGAAAGTCACATCACATGATGACAATATTTGAATTTGAATTAGAAAAATGATTCTGCAAGCAGAAAAGAAAGTCTGTGGCAGAGGGATATCAGTCCAATTGCAGTATGCGAAATGCATTGTCAATAATAAATATTAGTATATTTGTCATATTAATATTTTGTAATTTGCTTTTGTGACAATTACAAAGTTATGACCTGGATATGACAATTTAATATCATAGTACAGTCTTATTTTTTATGTAATGAGGCCCCAGTATTCTTTGACTCCAAGTATTACACTATACTGTAAATGGTCAGTGGTTACACCCATGATTAATTAATAAAAATTACATTATATTCTGACAACTTGAGTTTGTCTTGTTGACTATTATAATTGCGTATACAACAAAGAGAGTAAATAAGTCATGTTTTTGTTTACTAATTACTAAGCATAAGAAGGAAAAACACAAAATATTTATAAATTTTCTAATATTGTATAAATTTTAATGGTATAAAAACCAATAAATCATCAAGTTCTTAATATTGTCACCAGGTGTCTCAAGGACACCATCATAACAACATTCTCTCAAATAGTCTATAGAAAAATATGTGTTCTTTCATTATTTGTTTTGACAGTTGGAATTTTTTTCTTCCTCTCTTTCATCCTTATTTTCTTCGTTTGACTTGATGTGTGTTTTATTGATCGAAATCTTATTATTTAGGGCAAAAAAAGGGGGGGGGGTGAAGTCAGTTAAGGGAATGAAATCAACTATTGGGCACAGTGGAAGAAGAAAGAATAAGAAAACACAAGATGAACCCTCATGTTTTGTATATGAAATTCAGGAAATGACGTCATTTCATAGAGATTAATAAAGACTAGAAATGACTTTTCTTGTTTCAAGTCTTTTAAAAGTTGGTTTTAAAGAAGAATTTTGACTATTCTGTCTTTCAGAAGCAAAAAATTAAAAAGAAACTCAAGTGTTTTAGAAACTAGAATGGTAGCTAAATTACTTACGATTATTTTCATGTTAATATATTTCAAAATAAACTTTTTATAGACACACATTTCAAATTATCATCTGTTTAGAGTTAGGTGATTTTCAAAATAAAGCTTATTATGTGAGTTTAAAAATGATCTAACTTTATTTTGAAAGATATCCACACGATAATGCTATTAAGGGATTGAGCTACCTTATCTTTCTAGTTTTTAAAACACTTTTTAGTTGCAATTAACGTTGCTTCTTGAAAGACATAATAATAAAGAGTTTGAAAATCAGCTGTTTGTAAACCATCCTAAGTAATTAATTTCTAAGTATATAATTGCACTTGAATCGAAGCTATTTAGTGAACTAATTTTGTTCTTGCTCATTTTTCTATTATTCTTTTTGTTTGAACACTAATGTTCATTGAAAAATAAATTGTTTTTTGATGAAGGAGTTTTTTTTTTGTTGTTGAGTGAGGGGTGAGAGAGAAACATTGAGGGACGTTCAATCTTTTCTGACCTCGAAAACAATAGGAAACAAATTACATTCTTTGTATTTTTATAGGTGTTATCATTTTTTTTGTTCCTCATTAAAAAAAATTGTGGCATTTGTGTTTTTTGCTGAAGAATTTGTATCTTATGTGTAAAAACAACACATAACAATAATAAATTAAAAATCTTGTACATCAATTTGTATTTCGAGCTTGTAATAAGTTGTACTTCTTGAAGAATGTTTACAATGTATTGTAATTTTATTGTGTTGTAAGTTCTAGAAATTCCATAGAACTTTTATCTAAACATTGCAAACAATATTAAAAAATTATCAGGTAAACTTGCATCATCGTAAAGAGCTTTGTGAGGTCAGAAGAGTTGACGACAATTTTAGGTTTGTGTCATTTTATATCAGACTAAAGGACATAATCCTAAATTTTACGTTAACCCCTCTGACGTCACAAGTTTCTTATAATGAAGGTAAATCTACTAAGGTAATATATTTTTGAAAAATTCTCTACATTTTTTCAATTATCACACTGGTCCTGGAAGTCAAGGGAAGGGGTATTTTGGAAATGGGTATTTTGTCAGTGAAAGTCAGGAATATTTGTCATTTTTTTTGTTAAAAATTCTGGAAAAGTCATAGAAAATTAATATTGTAATTTTTCACCCAGAAGGTATTATTTTAAATATTATTAACTAAAGTGCTCATGTTCCTATCATTGCAAAACATATACTAATACTATATACTAATGCGTATGTTCACACGTTGCACGGATTGTCAATCGATGCCAAACACCAATAAGTTTCTTTCAACTCAATCCAAAAGTTGAATTGAGTTTTTTTAAAAAAGTAATTGCAAACTCACATATTGAATCAGTTGCAATAATTTTTTAGGAAATTTCTCTTATGAAGCAACTGTTGGTCAAAGAAATGAACCAAGAATGGTCAAGGAATTTCAGGAAAAATGGATTATCTGACTTGGGTATGAACCATTTTCAATATTTTTTTATTATCATTTCTTCATTTTTGTGTACTAAAATAGAAGAAAAATGTTTGATGATATTTCTCAGACTGTTGAATATATTATTGAAGTCTCTCTGTTTACGATCGATAATTCATTATATATGTATAGGTTCTTTACTTTTTCTTTGCTATACAAGTATATTTTATAATGAAATACATCCTGGATCATCAATATATAAGGTAAATGGTAGTAGTACTGTAGTAGTAGTAGTAGTAATGCCTTTATGTTTGACGTTTCTTGTTTGAGAGAGGCTCCCACATTGAGTGTCAGTGAAATAATGTTAGAAAAGGAAGAATGACAAACATTAGAAGGATGAAAAATGCATACATACATGAGTATGTGAGACATGAAATGGAAAGAAGAAAAAAAAGGGTTTGAGGTTGGGTTAATTTGCATATCATCGTAGCATTTTTGCAATGATTATCACAACAACAACAACAACTAAGTTCATCAGATAAATGAGTATGAGGTTGTTGTTGTATTCTCTAGTGATGTTGGGTCTATTTGTGTTGTTTATCTGTGACAAATCAAACACATGGTGATATTTTAGATTTCCCAAAAGACATTCTAAATGATCCAATTAAATAATGGGATATGATAAAGCCTTATATTCTCTTTCGGAAATGGTCAAACATAAAAATCATAAATATATATGGGTATTTGTTGTTGTTGTTGTTTTTTAGAGAAAAAAAATACCATTGCATTTAGTTTTAATAAGATAATTAATATGTGTAGATTTAGAGAGACACACCTACAGTTTAGTAATTTAATAGAAGCATTAATGGTATATATTACACCATTAATGTTTATATAAAGCTTAAGTTAACACCTGTTTTTTTTTTCTCTCTCTTATTTTATGTAGGTTTGTTTGTCTTACCACTTAATTTGTAAATAGTTTAGGCCATTTAAAATGTTGTTTCCGTAGGCTGCTGCATTGCGTTTTTGCATTTAGATTCTACTTTTGACAGTTATTTTATGTTATACAGTTATAAACTACACTATAACTCAAAACATTTATAGGTTTGCTTTAAAAAAAATACAAGCGTTAAATTGGGGGCTTGTGAGCTATGTGTAATATTTCGCAATTGATGTTAAGTATAACTAGTCTTTATTGTACACATACACAGAGATGCCTGTAGCTTTTAGATAAATATTTTATCTTGTTTGCTCTTTTTTTCTTCTTCTTCTTCTTCTTGTATATTATTGGTGCCCATTGCGTTTCTGAGTGAAATAGAGGTTCAAAGTGTCCAAAACGTTTTTATCATTGGGCATGCATGTCACCCGGTTGTTGGAATGCTCACAAGAAGAAGAAGAAGAAAAAGAAAAAAAGCCTCTTTGAATGAATTGGTCACTGGTCAGTCAAATGTGTCTCTCTGAACGACAAAATCCAACACATACAAAAATAGACATCTCAAAAGCTATCTTCTTAAAATAGGTTATACTCCATTACCCTTTAAGTCGATTGAAAAAAAAAGATGACGCTTTCTTATATATATATATATTTGTTGTTATTGGCCTTGTCATTTACAGTATTTTCCTATATATATATATATATGTGTGTGTGTATTTGGCCTGAAGGTGAAACTATAAGGTCTACGTGTGCAATTGCCTTTTCAACCTTCTGCTGAAAACCCAATCGTATTAAGTGTCATTGGTCATTTAAGATGACCAGAGAGAGAGAGAGAGAGAGAGAGGCTAAAGAAAACAATCTTAACCCTAAGAGGAAAATGAAGTACAAGTTGGACTTTATATATAGTTAGTTACTATAGAGAGAAAAAACTACTCTTGTTGATTGCATCCTAAACAAATCGCCTTATTTAAAGTTTTACTGAGTTAAAGTTTTAAACTGATCTCAAGAAAATGTACCATAAAATGCAATAGGGACCCTGCACAAGACAAAAGTCTCCACCTGGTTGGAAAACCCGCAAACTATCAAATACATCAGGTGAATGAAACTCATGATGTAATAAACTTCGATATATCACAATTTAACTGTTATATGAATGAATGCTCTTAAGAAAAGACTTGGCTGAGCGTGGAAGACATCGAATCATTACGACAAAGCAATCGTCAACTGGCAACGGGGCAAACAGAGACAGCAAGTCCACAAAGACCACTGGTGCTTGCATCAAAATATATGTTTGGATGGCAGTTACGTTTTTTTTTGTGAGAGGACATTTTTTGCTGTTTTTTTAGCAGTAGTTATTTGGTAAAAAAAGATGGATAGTACGTAAGCCCGGACTGAGCCACAGGGAAATGGAGAAATTCCCTTCAAAAAAGTGTCAAGTGTCATAACTGAAAATGTTAGTGATTTTTGGCAGTGGTACAGGGGGCAGGCGCCCCCGCAAGTTGTTCCCTTTAACATTTTACAAATTCAGTCTGGGCCTGATAGTATGGAACGTTACTTGTTACATAAGCATGACGTCATTCAATAAAACGTATTATAGATTTAAATATCTATTG
>JAUPFP010000142.1:0-158838 GCA_036925085.1 Brachycybe producta | reverse complement strand
GAGGGGAACAAGCAACCACTTCGTCACGTGATCATGATTTTGTTGTCGGTTGCTCGCTCATTTGGTTCCCCAATTTGCGCCCGGCCTTAAGGTGGAATTCCCTAGAAGTGACCACGACCAGATGTGATTCAATAGTTCGGTATCTGAGCAGTTCCTTTGATACGACGCGACCGGCAACAGAGTGCGCGACCGGCGTCTGTACTGTGCGACTATACTGCTAAGAAATCAGTCTGGTCGCAGTCATGGTGGCTAAAACGATCACGGTGAGGTGCAAATGCGACTATGGTTGCAAAAGACTACAGTCGTGGTCGCTCCTAGGGAATTCCGCCTTTATTCTTATTTTTTTTAATTTCTAATTCTAATTTCTGTTGGTTCTTATTCATGTGGTGTTTTTTTTTCTTTAAGAGTTTCAGCTAATATTTCTGCTTTAGGGAAGAAACACACATGCTGAAAAAAATCTCATTAAATTTTATTTCACCTTTCTATTAGCTAATAAGATTTATTCTGCATTTCAGATTTGAAAAAAAGTTGAAATAATTTTAGCTGTTTTTTTTTCTGCCTACATTTTGCCAAATAGAATAAAATTATTGTTTAAATTATTCTGTTGTTAATTTTTTTTTCTGTATGTGAGACCTTGGTCTAATAGGACATAACATTTGATAGAAATTGAGAAAGATGGTGCAAACGTTCAAGACTTTGGTTGGTTTGTTAAGAAAAGGGCAAAACCAAAAAGCCATAAGGTCCTCTCTTTCTCTTCTCACTCTCTCTCACTCTCTCTCTCTCTCTCTCTCTCTCTCTCTCTCTCTCTCTCTCTCTCTCTCTCTCTCTCTCTCTCTCTCTCCAGTAGCAAAAATGTAATGCCTTCTTACAGCCATTATTCATAAAATAGTGTGAAGGAAAAATAAGAAAATAAAAAGAGAGAACTTTTAATGCCGAAAACCATCTTGGCAACGGAATTAAATCAAAATATAAAACTGAAGAGGGATTTGCTCTAAATAAATGTTGATATAATGATGGGAAGTTGTAACTTCATCTAAAAGTCTAAATACATAGCAGCCTATTTAAATAAAGTACACAATGTTAAAACATAGGCCTACATAATAATAATAATAATAATAATAATAATAATAATAATAATAATAATAATAATAATAATAATAATAATAATGATGACTGATTCTCTGTATGAGCTTTTAAATGGTTGAATTCGTTCGTTTGCAAACTAAAGGATGGTTCACACATGCGGAAAAACCAGCAGCCTATCATCAGGAAACGGTTTAAAAATTGAATAACATTTTTTTTTTCAATTTTTATTCTTGATTTTGGAAATTAATCACGGAAAAATTCACAACTGAATAAAACACTCCTTATCATTTTTGGTGAATCTTTATGACCAGCTGCTAACCTGATGTGAACCCTCCCTTTTGTATCCAGGCTAGGGACCAGTGACCAGACAATGGCGGGGTGCGGTTTTAGACGGCGGTTGTTGGCGATAGCTTTGGGTCAATTTGATTTTGGTCAATAGGAACGCAATAATTTTTCCCCCAATAAAAGTAGCTGTGAACAGTATTTTCCCATTTAGTAAAAACAGCTGTGAATGCCAAGCTTTAGCAATATCCAAGGTTTGATGAAATATTGATAAAACATCATTTTTTTTTAAAATGTGTTCTTTTTATTATTTTTTCTTCTTCGCCATTTTCATTATTATATTTTAAATTTATTAAATTTATTATTTTTACAGCAAAAAGCAGCTTTAGTATTCTATTTAGAGTAGGTTTTATATGCTGCAAGAATAAAATACTGCATTCCTATTGGCCACAATCAAATTGACCAAAGCTGTCGCAACGACTTGTGTTTTGGACACAGACAAGTGTGCAACAGCAGTACAATTTTTTTGCCCCGCCATTTTATGAGCGTCATCAATTTCTAATTGGTTTGTTCCTTGGTCTGATGTCTCATGCCCCGCCCTTTTCAAATTTAATTGGTTGATATTTGGGCTGACGCTCATAAAAGGGCGGAGCCAACAAAATTTTAATGCTGGGCATACTTGCCTGTGTGTTTTGGACTGTCTGTCCAGCGTATTTATTTCCTCAGTACCTTCCATAGCTGGCGAGTGAGTATTCCCTATCTGCCACCTGGAGAGAGGCATCCAATGAGGGACTCAGCAACTCCACACGGGAAATAAAATGAATAAAAACTTCATTTTAAGTGGGATTTTTTTTTCTCCTGCATGTGTGACCCCCCCCCCCCCCCCCCCCCCCCCCGATCTCTAAATATAAGCGGAAATCTTTCTAGCTGAAGCTGACATAATCTGCAGTTAATAAGTTCAATGTTCTTTGTTTATTTGAAGTTTAAAAGACAGCATGCGATCTATTTATTCATTTATTGTGACATTGTTGACGAATAATTACGTTAGGGATCATTGATATGTTTTGTGTTCTTTAATTCAATCAGGGAGAGAAAAAAAAAAACGACAAAAAGAAAATGATTCTGTTTTTTTTATTATTATTATTATTAATATATAAAAGTCTTATTTCCTCTTACCGTTCATAAATCCAAACAACAACAACAATAATAACAATTAAATAATAATTGTCTGAACAAAAAAGAAAACGTTAAAAACAGGCGAAATTAAATAAGATTTATTATAGAATAACTAGTGGGGTAACCCGTCATAAATGACGGGAGCAAAATTCACAGGCAATTGTGCGCATGCGCGTCGTTTTTTCCTTTTTTTACTCTTTTCATTTCAATTTCAGTCACCCCTCCCACTTTTTCCCCCTCCACGTTTTTCTCTCCAACCCCCCCTCTACACTTTCCAACCTTTTCCCCTCTCCAATTTAATATCATGTGGTTCTTGAATGGGAAGGGTGCAACATATAGTTGACCTTGAGAAAAAAAGCCGTTCATTTATTCAAATTTATATAAATTCCGACGTGCTTCAAGGTTTGTACAGCGTTATCTCAGACAGATATATAGCCACACAGACCTGGCATAATATATATATATAATAGCATGAAATCGAACCAGTCAGTCATTGTAGCAATGGATCATTTTTATCCAAAACGAAATTGAACCAAAATTGAAACATTTTTTTATAACAAAATTTATCACAAACTTTAAATAAACATCGTTAACACGAAATAAAACAGATAATTTCAACGTTTACCATAAAAAAACTTTTCATTTACCAAGCAAATTAAAACAAAGTGTGAACCTTTTTTTAAAGAAAAAAAATTGACCACGATAATTGAATCATTTTTTTTTAGTAATTTTTACCATAAAATTTGTCACAAAAATGAAAACATTTCCCCCCCCCCCCTCTTTCCCGATAAATTTATCATAAGTTTAAACATTTTCTCTCCAAGAAATTTACCATAAATTTAAAAATTTCTTTACCATGGATTTACCATAAAAATTACTTACCACGAAATTTTTACGAAAACTTTTACCTCAAAATTTGCCTCAAAATTTACCTCAAAATTTACCTCAAAATTTTTACCTCAAAATTTTTACCTCAAAATTTTTACCTCAAAATTTTACCTCAAAATTTTTACCTCAAAATTTTTATCTCAAAATTTTTACCTCAAAATTTTTACCTCAAAATTTTTACCTCAAAATTTACCTCAAAATTTACCTCAAAATTTACATCAAAATTTTACCTCAAATTAAACCACAATATTTCAACATTTTTACCATAAAATTTCAACTTATTTACCACACAATTTGAACATCTTTACCACAAAATATTAATATTAACAAAAAATTACGATGAAGTTTTAAGTTAAATAATTCTATTCTTCCTCATATGAAACCTATTAATTTAATCAAAATCTCATTTGGGTTTCCTTGTATATTAAACACATTTGATTGTTTGATGGGGGGAGGACTAAGGGTGCTGAAGGGTCACTCAGTTTTGGATCTTTCAATTTACTGTGAACCACATGAGGTCGCGTTTAGGTGAAGGTTCCGTTTACAACTGAAAATGTCTTAGTAGAGATATGAATTTAATAAACATTTTAAAGTCAAGCTAACATTTAAAACAATTTTGCTTCCTTCTTATTTCAATATTTTGTTTCTCTTCTTATTACACGAGAAATTACTTTATTTATTGACTTTTGACAGTTGTTTCATACAAATCTCACAACTACGTTGCCTAATTTTATTTAAAAACTGGTTTCTATAAGTACTAAAGTGTTAATTGTTCCAAGGTAGAGGACATTTAAAACTAAAATTGACCCTACCCTCTGACAAAACATGAAAACAACAGCAATTTACTCTGCAGTTATATTTGTAAAGGTTGCGTAGAAAAATAAAACCCTCTCCGCAAGTGCCACACCCGATTTAGGAACGTTCAGAAATCGGGATGTGGTGCATGTGTAGAGGGTTTTTTTTTGCAGTGTTGGAACGAATTACTTTTCTAAATGTAATACTCATAATATATTTATACAGGCAATTAGAAATCGGGACAAACAGAAGTTGGCTCCGCCCTTTTTATGACGAACGCCAACTTTTAATTGGTTGGTTATGTAGTCTGACGTCACCTGCTCCGCCCTTTTCAATGTCGAACCACACACCAAACCAATTAGAAGTTGCCCGTCGTCATAAAAAGGCCGGAGCCAACTTCTGTTTGTCCCGATTTCTAATTGTCTGTTATATTTATAAATTAAAATTAGAGGTGGGACGAATTGTAAATTTTCTCGAATCCTAAAAAGTTCTCGAATCCCTCGAATCCTTCCTATAAGAATCCTATATTATTCATTAAGAAGATACAAATAAATGAAATAATATTAAATATTAAATTATTAATAATAAAAAAAACAAGTGTGGCTTCACTCAGGGTCACTGCCACAAGGTGATCCATTGGTGATCCGGGTCTGACCACCAAAATTACAACCATCGTCGGTTTTTTGTCAGTGAACGCTTCTATTGGACGTCAATGGAATTAAAACTAATTTTACCAAAGTTTTTAACAGTTTTTTTATAGGTTAGGATGCGGAAGACGAAAAAAGCGCGAAGATTCGAGTTTTCGAATCTCGAATATTTTTCAAGATTCGAGGATTCGAATGTCCCATCAATAATTAAAATGATTTTTATGCCAAGGGTTTCAAAAAAATAAATGCTGCATCAGTCATAAACAATCATTAAGGCTAACACTTTTGGGTACACAATAGTATGATACAAGTGCATAGGTGCAATAATCAGTTTAATCCATACTCAAATTTTCAACATTTTATTTTTAAATTTGCATAAATTTGCGTTTTGATTTTGTAATTTTTTTTTCTGGGGGGGGGAGGGAGATGGGGAAGTTTCTTAAATTTTTTCTATTTGCATAAAATGAACAATTTTTAAAGACGATTTGCACATTTTGAATTTTTATTTGCATAAACGTTTTTTCCTTAACAATCATATGCCATAGGACCAATTAAAATAAAGCC
Source organism: Brachycybe producta (assembly GCA_036925085.1). NCBI lineage: Eukaryota > Metazoa > Arthropoda > Diplopoda > Playtdesmida > Andrognathidae > Brachycybe > Brachycybe producta. The sequence continues at coordinate 153,400 of JAUPFP010000142.1, read as the reverse complement.
GGGATTACACCAAGGAAACATTGTGCTACATTGTAGCAGGCGACATGATGCACAATCTCGCAAGATTCGGTGCACGAAATAAGTCAAATATTGCTGTAAAAATCTTGCACAGTTTCTTGCCGAAAAACAAACGAAGATCAGCATTTTCTGTAAAATGGTGTGTGCAAGAAACCTCTTGGGAATGCAGATGGCAGACAGTCTTGTCACAGACTAAATTGTGGTAAGGTCAGTGCACACGACAGTCTGAGGCCGACAAAATGCAAGTGCACACGACTGTCAGCTTGTCCGCGGCAGTGCCGCAACTAGGAATTTTGTGCTCGGAGACTACATTACTGTGAACGCCCCTTACCTCTCTGCAGGCTACTCACACAAATGTGAGTAGCTTGTACAGTGTGAATAAATGTGAATTTTTACACTTGCAAGTGTTAGCTTAAAATAAAATACTACTATACTCTTTAGTAGGTACTGCTTTATAGCACAGCCTACAACTTTTTGTAAATTTTGCAAATTGCACGACGGGTTTACTAGTGGGATTAATTTGCACAATACATGAAAACTACTAAATTAAATAAATGTGCAATTGGGAAATTAGTCGCAAAAAAATTGACTTTAAAAATTTGTCTTTTTTTAAATTTTAATTTCTAAACGTTTGGCGCCCCTGCTTGTTGGCGCCCGGAGATTAACTTTCCCCCATCCTCCTCGTTGTTGCGCCACTGTTTGGCAGCTGTGCTTGTGCGTGAATGCCTGCCATCATGCACGCACACCGTCCACCACCCTGCTAATTAGTAGTTTGTGTGTGCATCCATGACCGAGTACAGGTTCTCCATTCCACCACTGACAATCGGGTTGGTTGGAAAAATGGGACATGTCCCATCTTTTTTTATCAGGATGTCTATTTATTCGGATGTGTGTGCATTGCCCTTTAAGAAGCCATATTGTTCGTTCTGACAGACTGAACTGTCTGGCATTATCTGCCATCAATTGTCTGTCATCTGCGCTCTTTAGTTTTGCAAGAGTATTTATAAACACTAGTGGGTTAACCCGTCATAAATGACTGGAGCAAAATTCTAGTTTAAGTTTGCTACTAAAATTATTTAACTATTTTATGTAAATACTTCATAAGCACCCTTACTATTGTTTGGGTTCTTGGATCGGGAGAGCGCAACATAAAGTTGATCATGAGAAGAAAAAAAAACCAGTTCCTTTAAATTAAAATAAATTCCAACGTGCTTAAACGTTTTCGTTCTTATTTGTACAGCGTTATACACAGACAGACAACCAGACAAAGCTTAATATATATATATATATATATATATATATATATATATATATATATATATATATATATGTATATATATATATATATATATATATATATATATATATATATGTGACGAAACGGGGTTTTCTATTTTGGGCTCAGATGAGTCACAAAGAAGAGCGGAGATTGCATCGGTATAATCCGCGATTTTCGAACAAGAATAAAGGTGCTGGACACTAAATGATGAATAAATAGAAATGTTTATTCATCAAACAAACGAATATTCTTTCGTTTGTGTCCCCAGAAGGATGGATGGCAAAGGATATAAGGCGATTACATACAGTTGTTACAAACGATGAAAGAAATACACTTTAAATATATAAAAGAAGCGATCCTCTCGGATAGAAAGCAGACGACCCCTTTAAGCTGTCTGCTGTAAAGAAGTCAAGAGAAGAACCAGGAGAAGTAGAAATGGCGGCTTTATATATGCATGCTTGGCTCCGCCCCCTTTTACCAGGGACGCAGCCAAGCATGCAATTCTTCTTGCAGCTTCCATCTCCCAGGTCTGCAGTTGAAACATCTTTGCAGACACGCGGACGTGAAAGAAAATAGAAAGAGAAAGAGAGATCAACAAAGTTGGTTGATCCCAACGAGACAGAGTGATGCCAAAATATAAGCCCCCGGTATATGAAAATACCACTTTGTTACATTCCCCCCAACTAAAATGAAGCTCGTCCTCGAGCTTTGTTTTAAAACGAAAATACAGGTATGTGTAAAGAAGACCGGTTTCATGAATATAAACATAGAAATTGATGTTAACTCACTTCGAGTTTTGAGCAAAATAACATGAGGTAAGTATCCTAATCCATCCTCCGGAGACACAAAATAATATAACCTTCTTTTCAGATTTTTGGAAAGTTTTCTCCGGCCGAACCAGGTCAGAGCTAGCGGCTTCCACCATCTCCATCCTAGCCCAGTCAAAGCCAACTTTTACAATTTTTTTATGTAATTTCTTATGAATAAAATATATATATTCCTTTTAAAGGCATATCTCTGACTAGTTTTTTTCTTACATACATGACATAGACATACATAACTAGTCAGTTTTTTTTCTTAAAACAAACAGGGAAAAGAAAATGGAACATAAGCATTTGATAGTACGTAAACGAGCGAATGACAAACGCCGTAATAAATTTCTTTTGACTGGTTAAGATTCTTATGCTTAATTTGGGTAAATTCTTCAAACATTCGAACAAATGGGTTACAACAAAGTAAACTTATTATCAAAGTAGCACATTCATATATATATATATATATTCGAATGAGGAACAAATTTTGAAATATATATATATATATTATTTTTTTTTTAAGACACGGCCAACTGGCAACTCACAAATTTTTCCTTTATATAAAAATAAGCAACAAGAAAGAAACAATCGGGTGAAATTCCTCCAACCGCTCGTTTTTTTTTTTTTATATTCTCTTGTCGTTTGGAATGAACACCTTCGAGTATATATATATATATCCTTCAACAATTAACTTTTTCAATAATTTTTTTACAGTTACAACTACATATATATTTGAACGAGTTGGTTTTTTTTTTATTATATTATTATTTCTATTATTAACAAATATATTTTTCTCTTTTCAACAAGAATTTTGAAGATCAACAAGAGTTTGAGCGAGTGATTCTTCTCACTCGATCGCCCTCTTGCTAAACCACTCTTTCATATATATATATTATTATATTTTTTTTTTAATAAAAGGAGGAACAATTATTTAGCAGTCACGTCTGGTTCGTCCCGCCGCTAGTAGTCTGGCTCCATCCACTTGTCCACTCGGCCTCTTAGGTCCCGCCGGAATAGGTCGTTGATCTTGATGTCGGTGAGGTGTCGTCGCGTGTTGCTCGTCTGCTGCAGGTGGCATATAACGGCGTCGAACAGGACTGCTGGTTGTAACTTCTCCTCGGTGACACGGAGTGAGTTCCCTTGAACACAATACTTTTCAACACGGCCATGTTGAAAATTTACCGCGCAGAACTGCCGGAGGCTCACTTTATAGGCAGGCAGCGTTACCTCCCCTGGGAAGTAGAAGACCTCGACGATGTGGCACCCTGGAAAGATGATTGCCGTCGCTAACTTCCCACAAACGGTGACGTTGACAACAAAGCGCCTTGGCTCCGCAGGTGGAAGAAGTTTCGGAGTATGTTCCTCTAGATCAAATAGTCCCATGTATAGAGTCCCTGTAGCCCTGACGTCCCGTTGCCAAAGTACCCAGCGATTGTTCAAGAGAAGTTCCAAGGTGGTTGTTCGTCGTAGAGGACATCTCCTCCGAGGAGATTCAGCTGCCCTAGGAACGGCTCCCGCCCCTAAGTCAGCCTCTTCCCTTCGAAAAGGAGCGCGATGACGCTGGTGTCGATGATCTTCAGGTAGATCCCGATCGAACGGGATGACTGGAGGCCGTTCCAAGCGGGCCCTTGTGTCACGAGCGACGATGCTCCGGAAGGGGTCTGGTCTAGCCTCTTCATCTTCAGTCGCTGTAGAATTGTCCCTCTTCAGGGTTGAGGTAGCGCTTCCGGTAGTGACATTGGTTGTGGTGTTTATGGTGGCCTCTTCTTCGATTCGGCGGTACGTTAACACAAACCCGGCCTTCTTGGCCCTGAAAAGGACGGCCCGGGCCTGGTCACGATCCAAATGGCAAGGATGACGTTTCTTTTTCTTTTTAAGAGGCTGGTCGATTAGGCTGACCAACGATGAAGCCCGCTTGCTGATGCTATCGGATGTATCTATGTCCATCGGCTCAAGTTCTCCTGATGAGATGTCTTCCACCCCACTAGTTGGGATTGGGGAACTTTCTGTCATGACGATGTCCCCGTCCGGAAATTGAATGAGGACCTCCTGAGGATGTTCCGCCGGTTCATCGAGAAGTTTCGGTAGTGTGGCTCCCGCATTACGGACCTCTCTGCAAATGGAACGAAAGTTCTTTACCTGAGCTTTGAACAGCTCCCTCTCCGCAGCCTCAGCAGGGCCCATTAGTTGTGGTGGTTCGGCGACAATAGCAGTTGCCGTCGTCTTCTTTTTCTTCTTCTTCTTTTTGTTCGGTTTTTTAGGAATTGCTCCAGTTGATTCCACAGTGGCTGGTCCCTCTGGGGTGGACCCCTCCGTAGTTGGTACCTCAGTGATTGATTCATTCGTAGTTGTCGTTTCAGTGGTGAGTTCCTGAGGAGTTGGTTTCTCGACTACAATCGGCCCCTGTTGATTTGGTTTCTCTGACACATTTTTCTCGTTAGTGGTTCTCAAGTTCCTATCATCAGCAGAGGGGGTGGGTCCTCCGGAACCCGGAAGTCTCGCCTCCCCATGCTTTCGATAAGCCTGGCGAAGATAGCGGAGGTCATAATGATACTGCACCCGCTCAGCTAGCAGGTGCTTTTGGATGATTTGTTCAGTTTCTTTATCCTCCAAGAAATCATTTTGCTTGCCTTTTCCCCAGCCAGGAGGAGCTGCTCCACCAGGGTAGAATCTGTTGTCCGGGTGCAATGACTCCCGGAACTCTCTAGTCATGCCCAAGGGCATAGTACTCACATCGATATGGTCCTCACGCTCCTCCCGAGCGTGTTTCGATTCGTGCAATTGCATTGGTCTCATAGAGGAAGGCACCTCTTGGCAGTTGATTCTCCTGCCTCCTGGTCGCAACCGCTTCCATCCTGAATCGGATCTCCGACCTCCGGATCCCAAAAGCCTTTGATCCTCTTCAGGCTGGTCGCAGCCACGCCCAAAATGGTGATGGCGATGGCTCATCCCTAAAGCCTGCAAAAATCGCGATGAAAAGTTTTTCTCACCACCTCCTGTCCGATCGATGGAATGATCCTCTCTGGTGTAATCTTGAAAAAAACTTTCCGTTGTTGGCCCCTGGGTCTTGGTTTCTTTGCAAAGTTTGTAGTCCTCAGCAGGGATGACGTTCTCTCTGAAGATTTTCAGTACCCACTCGAGAGGGATGGAAAAGTCCGCTTGGACAGAGTTTTGAAAAAGACTTTTTAGCTTCTGTCCAAGAATTGAATTTGGATTCTCCGTAGAAGACACACTCAGCGTGATTTTCGCTGCAAACCGACTATTTCTCACCAAGATTTTCGATAAAATCCAAAACTTTTCCGTTATATTCCAAAAAAATTCCAAAACAAGAAAAACACCCTCACGCACTGGATACCAGAAGTGGAGTGGCGCAGCTGTTGGAACTAATTCCAAACAAAGAGATGGAGCGTATTCCTGCGCCACTCCTTGGTTTCTATTAGCATTTAACCCTATTTCTGACATCACTACCACGTGGTGTTGTTTGGCTTGTACCCTTCCACATGGGGACTGTTTTTTCCGCGCCAACATGTTAGATTTCCATGGAATTGGATTGACGTCAGTTGGATTCTTTTGGCCGAATCCAAGTCGTTTGTTATTGCAATCTCCTAGCGGATATTCTTTGGCAGATTTTGGCGCTCGATTTGAATTTTTAATTTCTCTTTTTGTTACTTTTGGATGTGTTTCTATGAAACGAAGCAAATTAATTTGCCGATAGTCGTCTTGATGATCATTTTCATCCCAAATATCGATGGTAAGGAATCCTTTTACTGCTGTGAAGAGTTTTAAATCCATTCTATTGGTATTTAAGTTTGAGACTCTGATGACATCACTGGGTAAAGAAGTACTTTGAAGTGGGGACATACGATTCTCGTTAATGTTAACATCATTCCCCCCAACTACATTGAGCACATTCTCCCGACTGTAATAAGGGCGCATGTGCACAATGTTGACATAATCTCTGACTGTCTTTCCCCAGCCATCAGTGTATTGTAGTTCATATACAGTGTCTGACACTTTCTTGGTCACCGTATATCCATCTCTATAGGAATAGCGGAATTTCCTGACTTCATCAGGCAAAGGTCTTAGGTCCTTGACCATCACTTGTTGTCCAATACAGTACTCTATCGGTTTTTTCCTTCTTTCATCATAGTACCTTTTCTGGCGCAAGTGGGCTTCGTGGAGATTCTCTCTGGTTTCCAGAAGGACGTCTCTCGTTTCTCCCACCTCTCCAGAGTCATGGACCACATCAGCGGTTTCTGGAAGACTTGGGACCTCGTTGTCGATTGGCAGCCTGGCTTCCCTACCGAACATTAGTCGATATGGCGTGAATCGCGAAGACCCATGTTGCGAAGTGTTATACGCAAACACCGCTGGTACCAAGTGAAAGTACCAGTCTTTCTGCTTCTTGCCTGGTGTTAGGGCCTTTTTAACAATCTGCATGACTGTTTTGTTGGTTCGCTCTGCCAACCCATCCCCTTGAGGGAAGTAAGCGGTGGTAGTGGAGTGTTGAATACCCAATTCGGTGAACAATTCCTCAGTCTCCTGAGCGGTGAATGGTGTCCCACGGTCAGTCAATATTCGTACTGGGGTACCGATCATGTATATGATGGTGTCCTTGATGAAATTTTTTGTCGTTTTTGCATTTTGTCTACAGACAGCTCGAGCAAAGCAATATCTCGTGGCATAATCCACAGCAAGGATTATATGTTGAACCCCTCCTAATGACTTTGGTAATGGCCCTATGTAGCCAATTCCCCATGTTTCCCCAGGTCTTCCAATGCCCACTTCTTCTGTGGTGGTGTTGAGGATTTCGATGTTGAAGTCTGTCTTTCCTTCCCCCTGCATAATTCCAGGGGTCATGAAGATTCCCTTCCAAGTTTTCAATTTCTCATCTGGGACCACTACAAAGATTTCTTCAGGTCCCAGAGACTTGTGAGCTTCCACTCGGAGGATTCCAGTTTGTCCTGGAGATATGACAATGGCTTCTGCTGATCGAAGAGTACATGGATCGTCAGTTTCGAAGAGTCCCTTGACTGCTGGTGCTTCGGCTACAGCCTCCTGGCTCGTCTCTGTAGGTTTCGCAGCAGCTTTGCTAGTCCCTTCGGTCGCACTTTTCAAGTAGCTGTTGACGCATTGTTTATAGATACGTTCATTAAACATCGACTCTCCGAAGTAGACTTTATTAGTCTTCATCTCCACGACGAGATTCAAAGCTCCTCCCAGATCACGTCCTAATATGGCTTCCCTCTTGCCTCTAATGATGATGAAGCAAGCCCTTGCAGATCTCCCTCCGACTTCTACTGTAGCAATTATCTGGCCAATGACACTGAGCTGGCTGCCTCCCACAACTCCTACTGTGGGAGTGGCGGAGACTGGCTCAACAGGCCAACCCATTTCCTCAACCAAGGATTCGGATAGGACACTGGTGAATGCTCCAGAATCCACTAGCAGCCGGATCTCGCTCCGATTGATGATAACGGTAATCCTTGGTGCACCTTCATTGGCGTTGTGGTCCCCGATCTCCTTGGGTAAGCATTGCTCTGCTACATACTTCCAAATGTCGCTCATGACCTTGCGACAACAAGCTCTTCCTTTTGTGGGATCTTTCCCAGGCTTCCGTACGGTGAGACAGTTCGTCCTGTCTCTAGGAGTGGTTAGATATGTTTCTCGGCATCCATTGTCGTAGCAATGCTGCTTGTAGCTCTGCAGCATATCGTACCAAGTCAGTAAGTCGTCAGTGGTCCATTTCATCTTCTCCACTGTCTCGAGGATGGCTATGGTATTATCCGAACTTCCCTCTTCGGTATTTCCATCTTCAGAACTTTCTTCTTCCGTCGTCTCCTCATCCGGTGTTGGGGGTTCGCAATTTTGTTCAGGTGAAGGTTCCCCCTCTGTCTCCACCTTGCTTAGTTTAACCCTGCGATGAGGCTTCCCAAAGGAACGAAGCTTATACGGTCCCCCAGATAGATGACAGCAAGCTCTGCTCCCTCCGCTGTTACAACTATATCCGGGTAATACAATTCCTCCATTCCTTCGTTGGTCAGTTCGTTGACAGTGTTTCTTTCAGGACAGTTCCTCGAGAAATGGCCTAGTTTGTGGCATCGAAAGCATTTAGCTTTAGCTTCATCGACCTTCCTTCTTTCAGTGCCCTGCCCCCTTCGGCTATTGTTATTGGTTGCTCCTCCAGCCCCACGTCCCGGCTGAGCGGCTCCCGTCCGGTCGGTTCGTGTGACCGGAGAATTGTTGGTATTAACAGAACTGCTTGGCCGGTTATCATTCTGTGGACGTGGATTGTTATTTGCAGTAGTTCTGTTGGAGTTTCGATGGGATCTGGATGAACTTTCCGTTTCATCATCCTCCTCTCTCCTCAAATTCCATTTTCCAGCGAGATATAAGGTGCATTCAATGTTGACGGCGTAGTCGATAAAGGCACGAAGGTTGGATCCAGAAGCAGCTTCTACAGCTTTGCTCATTATTGGATGTAATGCTTCCCTTAGTTGTCCAATGCGTAGGTCGTCAGCCATGTCCGGATAAAGTTTTTCGGAGACTTTAATGAATTTCCGGATGAAGTTTGGAGTGGGCTCGCCCTCTTCCTGTTTGAGTTTCTTGAGATCCTTGCTGAGCAGTAGATTCTCACTTGGCCGGCCAAATTCCTCCATCATCCTATCTTTCAACCCCCACCAGTCCAGTCCAGGGTTGCGGAGTCTGGTTCTCGACAACCAGTCCCAAGCATCATCCTTAACGCAGGTGGTGATATAAAAGTAACGATGATCAGGCGACCATTCATGAAGAGCTGCGATAGCCTCGAACTTCTCGAGGAAGGTGCTGATTTGTCCCCTCCCTGTGAATGGCTTAAGATGGTCTAGAGGGTGGCGATGACCATATCTTTTATTGAGCTCTTCTATTGAGAGCTCATGTGTGCTTCGTGTGGTCATAGCCCCTCTGTTCTGCTGATTCCGCATTGGTAACTCTCTTCCCGAAGTCCCTTCATCAGGGCTACGATGGTAGACAGCATCCTCTACTGCCCCTCTGGCATAGGCCGGTGGTGGCTGTGGTACCTGTTGTACACCTGAAGGATGCTGTGAATGTAGTAATGGCGGTTGTGCATGCAGCTGGGTCTGTGTGCTCTGGGCCTCAACCAATGGATAAGGTCTATTGGGACCCCCCTCACATGGCCCCCCACTTCCCCATGTCCGATAACGGGCCCCACCATCGGCCACAGGCATATATTCAGACGATACCGCTGGATAATGCGATGGCATCATATGTTGTTGTGGTGGGTTTAAATTTTCCCGCCAAATTTGCTGGGTCTGCGAGTGTGGGAGGCGTGTGCGCTGAGGTAGCATGTATGCTGGCACTGTTGTTTGGTTTTCGCGCCGAATCTCAGGTTGAGTTGATGAAGAAACGGAATTTGGATGTCCCTCTGACATCGGCCGTATATTCGGTCGTGTGGAGAGAGTAACAAAGTTCCGATGTCCCTCTGGCATTGGTCCCATAGCTAGTTGTGTAGGTAAAGGGACAAAGTCTTGATGTCCCTCTGACATTGGCCACATAGTCGGTTGTGAGGGAGCAAAGTTTGAATGTCCCTCTGACATTGGCCTCATGGTTGGTTGTAAGGGAACAAAGTTTGAATGTCCCTCTGACATCGGCCCCATAGTCAGCTGTGAGGGAACAAAGCTCGAATGTCCTTCTGACATTGGCCGCATGCTTGGTTGTGAGGGAACAAAGTTTGGATGTCCCTCTGACATTGGCCTCATAGTCGGTTGTAAGGGAACAAAGTTTGAATGTCCCTCTGACATCGGCCTCATAGTCGGCTGTGAGGGAACAAAACTTGAATGTCCTTCTGACATTGGCCTCCCGCTTGGTTGTGAGGGAACAAAGTTTGGATGTCCCTCTGACATTGGCCACACAGTCGGTTGTGAGGGAACAAAGTTTGGATGTCCCTCTGACATTGGCCACACCGTCGGTTGTAAGGGAACAAAGTTTGAATGTCCCTCTGACATCGGCCGCATGGCTGGTTGTAAAGGAACAAAGTTCGAATGTCCCCCTGACATTGGCTGTATGGTTGGCTGGGATGCTATGGAGTGAGACATAGCATTACATAAACTTGGATTTTCCCGCCAATTTTGTTGAGGAGTTGGCATAGAAGATGTGTTAAAATTTTCCCGCCAATTCGATTGCATAGATAGAGGGGGGGTATCCAAGTTTTCCCGCCAATTTTGTTGTGTTGTTTGTATAGGAGCAGATTGAAAATGCAAATTTTCTCTTCTACCGTCGTGTGCATGTAATGTGTATTGCGGAGTGACGGATAGAGGAGGACAGGAGACACTTTGTCTGACCTGGCTCGATACCTGAGGGACAGATGTCACCATCACTGCGGCTTCCGCAAGAGGAACACTGACCCCTCCTGTCTCCGTCACAGCAATAGGTGTTTGTGATCGTGAATTCCCTCGAGATCTCTCACCGAAGTTTCCCCCCTCCGGCAAACCAGAAGGGAGACCCGTACTTGGCTGCTCGAAAGTGGGAAGAGTGTATGTCATTGTTGATGTTGATCCGCTAGAGATGTTGGTCTGACCAGTGGTCAAGCTCTCTCCTCCGGCATTTCCAGAAGAGAAAACTCCCATCTGGCCAGAATGATGTAAAAATGTCGGAGGTGTTGGATTGTAAAAGGTGTCAAATTCAGTAGACACATTTGGATTATGAAGTAAATCCATTTGTGGCTGCATTCTCAAGGAAATATTTGGATTCCTTGTTGTCCTTGGGTTGGAAACAACCCACCCCCCAATGGAATCAAGTCCAGGGGGTCTTGTGATGTTATGTTGGTACATATATTAAAAGAAAACACTCACCAAAAATTTCCTCTTCGAAATGCGGATTTTCGTCGGTGCTACCCCGCACCTCCACCAATTGTGACGAAACGGGGTTTTCTATTTTGGGCTCAGATGAGTCACAAAGAAGAGCGGAGATTGCATCGGTATAATCCGCGATTTTCGAACAAGAATAAAGGTGCTGGACACTAAATGATGAATAAATAGAAATGTTTATTCATCAAACAAACGAATATTCTTTCGTTTGTGTCCCCAGAAGGATGGATGGCAAAGGATATAAGGCGATTACATACAGTTGTTACAAACGATGAAAGAAATACACTTTAAATATATAAAAGAAGCGATCCTCTCGGATAGAAAGCAGACGACCCCTTTAAGCTGTCTGCTGTAAAGAAGTCAAGAGAAGAACCAGGAGAAGTAGAAATGGCGGCTTTATATATGCATGCTTGGCTCCGCCCCCTTTTACCAGGGACGCAGCCAAGCATGCAATTCTTCTTGCAGCTTCCATCTCCCAGGTCTGCAGTTGAAACATCTTTGCAGACACGCGGACGTGAAAGAAAATAGAAAGAGAAAGAGAGATCAACAAAGTTGGTTGATCCCAACGAGACAGAGTGATGCCAAAATATAAGCCCCCGGTATATGAAAATACCACTTTGTTACATATATATATATATATATATAAAAATTGGCAATTGCAATTAATTCAATTGTATATAATTGCAGTGAATCTTGCTTTAAATATTGCCAATGGTGGATCGACACTTTTTAGTTGAAATGAAAACTTTCAACTTATGTGTTTATTTCCGGTCAACATTTGCCTATAGTAGTTCTAATTAGCTGTAATTGTTTTAATTATGGTGAATTTGGTTGGTTTAGTGGGCGAAAGCAAAAGAAGGGGGACGGGGGGGGGGGGGGGGGGGGGGGTGGGGCAGGTCATGCAATTCATTTTCTTAGCTTCAAAAGTTACCGTATAGTTTATACGACCCAAAATTTTGGTAACTTATAATTTTTAAGTTCCTCCAACTTAATTTGAGTTGCAGAACCATTTTTCATTTTTTTTATGAGTTTTGAAATTGTTCACGGTAAAAAATAAAATAAGATGCATTTATGATTTTGAAGGTCCTCCCCCTCCCTTCTTTCCTCCCCCTCCCTTCTTTCCTCCCCCTCCCTTCTATTCATTTACAATAGGGACGCTATCCTCTTCCCACCCTCACCCTAAAAATCTTCTATGTGAGTTGAATATATGACGGCGACATTTTGCTTAAATAATAAAAAAAAATGCACCAATATTAAATTTTATGCACGTTCTTTATTATTGTAAGAAAATGGCGCCAATTATGTTATGAGCAAAAATGAAGCAGAACAAAAAAAATAAGCTTTTATTATATCTATAGATTTTTACAGTGTTTTTTTTTAAAGAGAGTTTTGCAATTATTATTACTATGGAGGCGCGTGATATCGAGAAAGAATTATATATTGGCATTTTGTAGCTGGAAAAAAAAAAACAGCATCAGTAGCAGCTTGAGATTTTTCACCGATATTTTTTTTTTCATTTCATATCGGAAGCTAAGAGCTAGTAATAGCGGGGGTGGTGGATGTCGGGTAAATGGGTGGTTGAATCACCACACACACAAAAAAAGGACCAGGTTAGCTGGCGCCGCTAATTCTTAAAGAGCTCCCTTGGGGGCGTTAGAGTAGCGGTCTATACCATATAATATTATAAAATATTTGTAAGATTGGTTCCAGTATACTCATTGGGTTTGTTCAATTTACGTCATCTGTGGAGCAATATTCAGTTTCTCTTAAATTTTAGATAAGGAATAAATAGCATTTATTTCTATGTAATGGTAGAAATCGCCTCCCAATATTTTAACAATTTTCAGAAGTTACTTAAATACAAAATTTAGTTATAAACTAGAAGAGTAAAGAAGAAAAATGAACGCATAAAAATGTAATTTAAGATATTTTCCAAAATAAGCTTTCATTTCATTACAAAAATAGTCATAAAAATTAAAATTATTAAACGTTCATTTTTAAAATTTGATTTCTAAATTCTAGAAAAATAATGAATAGCATTTATTTCTATAGTAGAAATAACGTTGTCATTATTTATCAATTTTCAGAAGTAACTTAAATTTAATTATAAACTAGAAGAGTAAAGGAACAAATATGATTGCATATAAAAGTTTAATAAATTTATTCATAATGAGCTTTTTATTGCTTTTTTTTTCAAATAAGCTTTAATTTCATTTTTTTGAAAAAATTGTCATCAAAATTCAAATTATAAAACGTTCATTGTTGAAATTCTACGTTCATTGTTGAAATTCTTAAAATACATTCTTTTTTCTGGTTTTATATAAACTAATGTATTTTTCTGTGGATATCTTTAAGCTTTAATACAATTTGAAAATATTCGATTTCGTTTATAAAAAAATTTAATTATTTTCAAATTTTGATTACTTTACGTTATTTTAGATGAAATAATTTTGAGAAATAGTTCTGAAAAATCGTTTTAAACTTTAAAAGAAATTATTTTTATGATTGTTTCAATCAAAACTATTTCTCAAAATTATTTAATCTATAAAAGAACGTAATGTATCTACAATTAAAGCAAGAACTATTCTTCGTAAACTTAGTATTTTGCTTCACAGATGATGAAATGCGCAAGAGAAACAACTAATTCCAATCTCTGCGCATCTTTTATGCACCCTCTTTTTTTTGTCATAGATCTCCCGTTCTATGACAATGACGTAGATAGAGAGAGAGAGAGAGAGAGAGAGAGAGAGAGAGAGAGAGAGAGAGAGAGAGAAAGAGAGAGAGAGAGAGAGAGAGAGAGAGAGAGAGTGAGAGAGAGAGAGAGAGAGAGAGGGGGGGGGGGAGACTTTATGACGTCAATACAATTTCTAAGGCTCCTTGATCTATACAAGCTGGCGCCAGTGACATTTTCGGACCAATTTTAGCTTTACAGCTGTATCGTAAACATTTGATTTGTAGGTGTTATTTCATAAAAATTGAAATAACGTAAGAATGAGTTAAAATATAACAAAATATCATCAGACTGAAAATAATCTACACAGTCAATTGATGAAGGTGATGTAGTGTATATGTTTCTGAGTCAAAGGATGTGTTAGTTATGTATCTTTTAGTTTCTCAAAAGTTTCATTCTCACTCTTCTCTGTTAAGATAGTAACAATCATAATGAGGTTCTATGGGTTTAAAGATTTCAAACGGCCATAAAAAATTTACTTTTAAAGTTATCGTCATGAAACTTGTTTTAAAAACTATCACCTACTATTCTAGTTTTTAAAACAGTTTGAATTTTTTCTTAATGTTGCTTCCGAAGAAAGTTATCGTAAAAAAATGTAAATTTTCTCAGCACTTCCTATGTAAATTTAACATACGAGCCACTAAGCGGTGGTAGTAAAATGGCAGCTCCATAAGTAGTATTATTGTGGTAGTCTGGTATAGCTATGGGATCTCTTAACAGTTTTGAGTAATGTTTCGAGAGAGCAGCGAGAGCGGATCGTAAAGAGCGTTTGGATAGCTATAGCCTCAAAGACAAGTCGATTTGTAACTTTTGCAAGCAGAAGAGAGGAAAGGAGAACACCATGATAGATAATGGAGTCGTCTTGAAGGCGAGGGTCGTTCGCGAGTGTATCTGAAATGATTCTATGTATTTCTTGTCATTAGTCGAATAGGAATTATAGGTGATAGAGTCGTCAGTTTAGCGATCGCAGTGATCCACTAGCCAGCAATCTTGCTGCTGTGCGCTGCTCTTCCTCTTTTCCCCCCTTTTGTAGTAGTGTGTCTGTAGATATAGTGTTTTACTATAATAAGTGAAAAACCGACCACAGAAAAAAAAAACCGAGTCTGTCTTGTCTTATTTTTCTGTCTGTCTCTCTCTTCAGGATTAATACAAAAAAGTAAATAACCAACCTCCGTAGGAATTATTATATATTATTATTATTATTGTTATGGAAGCTGAAAATCAGCAAAATAATTCGGGCAGTCCTAGTGAGGTGCCCAATGATCCAGGGTACGTAAATTCGCTGTGAGTATCGTGACAATTTTTTTTTTCTCTCTTATTCACGCGCGCGAATTCGGCTGTGATTTTTTTGTTTGTTTGGTTAATATATCTCTTCTCATGAGATAAAAAAGTGCGGTTTTTTTCGCCGATGATGACGAACATGCCGCGTTGAGTCGTTCTCATCTGCGGCATGAATGCCGGCGTTTTGCGTACTTTTGTTGTTTTTTGTTTTTCTTCACGTAATATCAAAAATATATTCTGAATCTTTGTTTCTTTTTTGTCTTTTATTTATTTATTTTGTAGGAAAATGTTTATAGGTGGTCTTAGCTGGCAAACCTCACCAGGTGAGATAAATATATTTTTTTAAATATTCATTTATTAATATTTGTGATGAAATTTTTTTTTTGGCGGGGAAAATCGGGCCATGGGAAAGGTGGGGGAGGGGGTTATTTTAGCGTTCTGATCATGATCAGATGATGATAACACAGTGATAATAACGCGGTATTGGTCAGTAGTCGCCGCCGCCGAACGGGGTAACAGGGGCGACGGCGGCTGTTTCGGGGTTTTAATCCGGGTCGGCGTCATTTCAACGTTGGGGTTCTTGTATATATTTATATATATATATTTATATATATAAATTTATATATATAAAAATATATATATATATATATATATATATATATATATATATATATATATATATATATATATTTATATATATATATATATTTATATATATATATATATATATATATATATATATATATATATATATATATATATATATATATTTATTATGAACCATATCTGGTCGTTTGTTACGCATGGAAAGCAATCTCTTTTTCGCGGCTCGGTTCACTCTGATTAAAGTGAGGGGGTGTATGGGTATACTTTTAAAAGAGATCTTCGGTGAAAGTTATTCACGGAAGTGAATTCGTTTCTTAGTGAATTGGAGCTCATAGAGCTAGCTCTGATCGATCTTTGATTTTTTTTTATGGTTCTTCGTTCACTGCTATAAAAAAAAAATTTGTTATAAATTTTTCCAATACTGATCCGAATATTAAATACATTTTTGTACCTGCAAACTACCATTGAATAATAAATTTAAATTAAAAAGAACAATGGAATAAATAAAACTCTTTGCTTATTTCTGTAGTTTTAAGATTAATTTAATTAATGACGAAGATTTTTTAAAAAAAATACTAGAAGAGTAAAAAAAAATTATTTAAGGTGATTTTAAAGTGTAAATGTCTTTCGAACTTTGGTTATTCTACTTTTTAGAAGCAAAATAATGATAATTTGTTTTAGAAACTATCAGGGCTACCCTTCTAGTTTCTAAAACAAATTTTCATTATTCTAAATTTTCATGTTGATATTTTTTTTAATAAAAAGTTTTGAAAATTACCAAACTTTAAGATGAATATTTCATTTTGAAAGATAACAGAAGTTCGTTCAAGTTTCTAAAATACTTTTTCAACTCAAAAAAATTAAAAGTTTGAAATTTCTGAATTTTCTGTCGAAAATTGGAGGTGACAAATTTTAAATCTCATCAAATTTCCAAATGTGTGTGGTCAATTTGAAACTGCAATTTTAAAAAAAAAAGTTTTTATTCATAAAGTTATAATTTCACTCTTCTAGTTTCCAAAAAAAAAAAAAACTTTGTTTAAATGTTCTCTTAACATTTACATATTTTTAGGGTTTTAAATGAAATTCCCTTAAAGTGGTTTTTAAAGTGTAAAAACGCCTTTCCTTTCGAACAACAGATTAATCTACCTTTCAGAAGAGCAAAATTAATCAAAAACTTGAAAGTGTTTTCGAAACTAGAACGGGTAACTGAATAAGTTAATTACTTATTTTCATGTTGATTACAATCTAAAAATAACCATCGCCTTTAAAGTTGGGTTCATTTTTTTTTTTTAAAAATTGACGTAAAAAGCTTATTGTGATGGAGTTACTCTTCTAGTTTGTAATATTTGAGTTACTCTTCTAGTTTGTAATAATTTTGGCTTCTAAAAGGTAGAATTGACGAAGTGTCTAGAAAATTCACCTTAATGTAGTTTGAAAATTATTAAATGTTTTGCATTTTTTTCATGTTTTTTACGTAAAAAAAAAATCCATTTTAAAATTATTGGCATAAAAAGTTTGGCACATTTACTTAAGTTATTTGTAGAGGTTCGGATTTTTATGCAAAATATCAAGCAACTGTTTCTCAATCCGTGGCCCAAGGGCCAATTGTGAAGTGTAACAATCCTGTTTAGATCAACCAGAAATTGTTTTTTTGCAATAAAAAAACCCCACTGGTTAGAGACTAGAACTCCGATAGTCAACTGATATATAACCATGCATCTAGCCTCTAACCAGCCTTTGTGATTAGAAAAAAAAAAGCTTCACAATTTGCACTTGAGCCATAAATTGAGAAACATTTGCTTGATATTGCATAAAAATCCGATCCGTAATTATTTGTAATTTAATTTTTTTATAAAGGAAAAAAAAGTTGATTGAATTTTTTTTTTTTTTAAAAAAAAGGACCAAATTCAAGTTGAAACTTTTTCTCTTGAAGTTCAGCTTTTTTTAAATATAAAATAATCCTATTAAATATCCATTAAAATGGATATTTAATTTTCTCTATGTTTGAACCCTGCATAGAGGTTTTAAGTTGAAGTTCAAGTGGTAAGTTTCCTTCTTGAATCTGTGCCCTAAATCTTCGAATCGCGTGGGTGGCTTTTAACTTTATAAACTGCCGTAAACAACACAAGATTAGAAAGATCGCTCGGAGTTCGCTCCATTTGCTCTTTAAGTTAAGGAAACGGATTCGTTTTTAAATGTACTCTGAACACTCCTTCTTCTCCTCCTCCCTTTGAAGGTGTGTAATTTATAGGAAAAATAAAACCGGTAGAGTTTCTGCAAACATTAAGCTCTTTCATTTCTGAGTGTTTGGTAAACTTTCTCTTTCTCATATCTGTCTAAAATGCAATTATTGTTTTGATTGAAAATTCTCGTTATATAAACATATTACATTGATTTTTTTTTTCGCTTATTCTTCTTCTTCGAAACACTATCCGAGTGCTCCATTTTTTTTTAATAAAGAAACGCACGCACGCTCGGTGGTTAGGGAGTTGTTTTGGAAGAGAAAGGTAGCCACGTACACTCAAAAGACGCTGTCTGCAGACACGGTCTTCCACAGACAAGGTCTTTCATTGAAATGAACTGTAGTTCTGTCTTCCATATTTGTCTGCAGACTCTCCCCCCCCCTCTCCCCATCCATACACTGTTGAGATAGGTGAGTTTGAAAATGGCCCAATTTTAGGCAGACAATATTTTTTTTTTTAAATTTGTCTATAAAAAGTTTATTTTGAAAGATATCAACATGAAAATACCATTAGAGACCCATAAACCTCCAGAAATTTCTTGCCAAAAAGATTTTTAAAACTTAAAATACGTCATTATTCCCATTAATATAATTTAAAAAATTAAAAATCAGTTGACTTCATCAGATAGAGGGTCGTACTAAAAGGCGTGATGGACGTGTTTAACCTAACCTAACCTATAGGTTAGGTTAGGTTAACCTACACGCCCTACACGCCTTTTAGGGTTGGGGGTCACTACAGCTACCAAGGCTCACAAGCGCTACTAAGGGGAGAACAGCTACTTGGGTCACCAAAAAAAATAATAGACCTTTTGTTCATCAAAAGGGTCACTACAGCTACCAAAAAATAGGGGGACAAAATATAGGTCTTTTTTTATCACTTTCTCGTCACTACAGCTAAAAAAATAACACTTTCTCCCTAACCTAACCGAACTTTACCTAATAAAACCTTACCGAACCTTACCTAACCGAACCTTAACGATCCTAACCAAACCTAACCGATCCTAACCAAACCTAACCGATCCTAACCGAACATACCGAACCTAACCGATCCTAACCGAACCTTACCGATCCTAACCGAACCTTACCGAACATAATGAAACCTAACTGAACCGAATGTAATCTAAACTAAACATATTGATAAATAAAAAGGCCTATATTTTTTGGTAGCTGTAGTGAGCCAGTCCCGCCTTTTAGTACGACCCTCAGTTAGATGCACCACCAAACAACAGACATTGTCATTAAAGAAAAAACTCAGATGCTGATGTTGGCACCTCACATTACATGTATTCCCTATTCATATCAAAGTACTATGGATTAAATCCCACCTGCCACGTGGCTCTCTCCAGTTGGATTCAGTTGAATATGACTAGAGAGGGAATACATGTATTTGATTAAGGAATTATGGAAATGTGAGTTGGGAACTGAGTAGAAAGGGGAAGACTTTAGTTTTTTTGAAATTTAAAATGGCGTTGTTTGATGACTCATAAAAGTCACTTCATTTTTAAGTTTTTTTTTAAAAAGGATTTTTAATGAATTATTTTTAATTTTAAAAATTATTTTCGGGAAATCTTGAATTTTTTGGGTAAATCGGGACAATTAATTCCTGACGGCAATGGTCTCTTAAGTGATTTTTTTACCCTTCTAGTTTCTAAAACACTTTTTAGTTTCTCTTCATTTTGTTCTTCTGAAAGACATAGAATAATCAAGAGTTCGATGATACAGGCAATTAGAAATCGGGACAAACAGAAGTTGGCTCCGCCCTTTTTATGACGACTGGCAACTTCTAATTGATTTGTTGTGTGGTTTGACGTTGAAAAGAGCGGAGCATGTGACGTCAGATTACATAACCAACCAATTAGAAGTTGGGTTCGTCATAAAAAGGGCGGAGCCAACTTCTGTTTGTCCCGTTTTCTAATTGCTTGTTTCGATATATAATTGCTGTGGCGGAACCATTTTAAGAAGGGAGTGCACGTGACAAACGCACGCGGCGGTGTTTTGAGAAGGAATTGGGTGGAGTTTAGACCACGTGACTTAATTGCGAACGATGATTTTTTTTCCCCCATCTGACGTCATTTTTGACGGGTAACCCAGACGTAAATAACTGATGATAAAAAATAAAAATGTAAATAAAAGGGGAATTTCTCTGGTTTTTATCAAAGTTTTCTTTGCAGGTTTTTTCTTATTAAGGTCCAAATTCAATATTGACAATTGACACCTCAACTCGAACTCTCTAAACAGGGTTCATAAGAGGTGTTCATAAGTGTTCAATATGGGAATCAAGAAAATATGGGGGTTTTTTAAATGTTAAAACCATTTCCTCAAAGAGTTAAAGTTGAAGTACTTAATTTCTTTCTTGAATTTGTGCCCTTAGTTACCCTTTTTTTCTATTCGTTTCTCGCCATATGTTTACTCCTGTTTTTACTTCATTGTAGCCTCCCTCTGAGTCCCTTATAGGATTTTAAACCCCTACTTTTGTCTGTAAATTACAAAAGGGGACGATTTATTTTTAAATTTTATTCGTATTGAAAAGGCCACTAAAACTAGTTGTGATTCCTACGTTTTGAAAACAACTTTTAGGCCTTGTTTCCACTGGGACGAAAATGTGAACTTTTTTGAAAATCTCATCTGGTGAAAAATAGAAGAAACGTGGCTCCTTCCGCCTATGATAGTGAATGGGCGGCGAGGCCACGTTTCTTCTGTTTTTCACCAGTTGAAATTTTCAAACAGTTCAATGGAAACAAGGCCTTTTAAACAAAAAACTTCAGTGTTTTAGAAACTAGAAGGGGTCGGTCTATCAATTAAAGGCCTTAAGATGGTTTATGAATAGCTGATTTTCGAACACTAGGGTTATTTCAGAAGAGCAACAATTAATATAAACTAGAAAGTGTTTTATAAACTAGAAGGGTAGCTCAATCACTTAAAAGTTCATCATGTTGATATCTTTCAAAATAAACTTTTTATACACGTAAAATTTAAAAAAAAAACATTGCTTAAAGTTGTGTGTCGATTTCAAACTGACTTTAAAAAGCTTATTTTAAACGATATCAACATGATGCACTTTTAAGTGATTGAGCTACCCTTCTATTTTATAAAACACTTTCTAGTTTATATTAATTGTTGCTCTTCTGAAATAATCTCAAAGTTCGAAAATCAGCTATTCATAAACCATCTTTAGGCCTTGTTTCCATTGGGGTGAAAATTTACACTTTTTTTTTTTTGAAAAATTTGAACTGGTTAAAAATAGAACGAACGTGGCCCCACCCTCTCCCCTGTCTATAATAGTGAGTAGGCGGGGGAGTGCCACCGTGTGGTTCCATTTTTCATCAGTTGAAATTTTTCTACAAAAAAAAAAGTTCAAATTCTCGTACGCCAGTGGAAACTAGGCTTGAACGAATTTGGGTTACAATTCCATCTAATAAGCAACTAAATCGGCCATTGTTGTTGACCATAATGATGTCTCTTCTAGTTTCTAAAACATTTTCAAATTCTGAAAATGTTTCGATTTTTGTGTCATTTGCATTGTGTTTTTATTTACAAATTTGGTTTTATTTACAAATGTTTCATTAATATATTTGTTTATATAGAGGGCCTTAGAGAATACTTTAATAAGTTTGGAGATATTGCTGAAGTTATGGTAATGAAGGACCCAACAACCCGTAGGTCAAGGTAAGATCTGATCTGACCTTCCCTTTCTTTGTCTTCTTCTTCTTCTGCTGCTGACCAGTGTCCAATCTGATTGATTCTCCTTTTTTTGTTGTTCCCATTTTTTTTTAAAAAAAAAATCAATGAAAATAATTCGAAATTGATGTTATTATTGGTACTTTTTGCTCTTCACACAAAACTACAAGTTCTAAGTTTTTTTTCAGTTTTTAGGAATTTTAAATTATTGAAAAGGAAGTGAGGCGCAACTATAACTGACCAATGGTCAAGCTATTGTAAGAAAGAAAAAAAACCCGAAAACTTCAATTATGCAAAAAAAAAAAACAACTCAAACAATTGTTTGCTACCATTTATTAAAAGTTGTTTTACTTTCTTTTATTGACCAGTGGTCAAGTTCTTGAATTTTGGTTGACCCCTGTGGTCAAGAGTTAAGATTTTTATTATATTGTATTTATTACCTTTAAAAAGCAATTGTTTCAAAAGGTTTAAAATTATATTTTTGTGAAAATTTATGTCTTATGAGTCGTCCAACTTGTGGTCAGTTTTTTTTTACAACCACGCCACAAGTGACCAGTGGTCAAGATACCGTTTTAATCTTATTATTTGTGTTTGAGCGGTTGTCTCATATAGGTTTATTTTTATTATTGTTTGATATTTTTTTTTTCTTTTGAGTTATGGTGAGGATTTTTACCTCACACAAAGTATTGGCTACGGACACAACCACGCTGACCAGTGGTCAAGATAGCATTTGCAGATTGAAAACAGTGGAGCATGGGACGTCAGACCACATAACAAACCAATTAACAGTTGCCAGTTCTCATAAAAGGGGCGGGGCTAACGACTGTATCACCCCTTCGGGGTGGGTGGGGCGTAGAATAATTCCTGTCTTTACTTGCCGTGCTCTTTAATACCCTTCGGGGTGGGTGGGGCTTAGCCGCGTAGAACTATTCCTGTCTTTACTTGCCTGTATCAGGAATTCAAAACCAGGAAGTTTAGGGAACGGTTAAGGACAGGCGGTTGGGGACAGCATTAACGGTTTTCCTTCAAACCGATATTGCCGTCCCTAATAAGGGCGGGGCATATGACATCACACCAATATCAAACCAATTAGAAACGGGGAAAATGAATTGTTAATGCTGTCGCCACTTGCCATACGATTAAAGTCGCTGTAATTCTGATAATCTTCACCGGTAAATGACCATAACCGTTCAGTAAACCATAACCATTCAAGAACCATAACTGTTCTCGTAACCATAACCGCAGAAAACTACAAGCACGGTTATAAGTTATAACCGTTTCTACCCTTATACAAGTTTGCGGTTAACCGGTTGCTATTATTGTAACCGCGTGCAGATGTTTGGTTCAAAGATGATCATTGGTTTGTTGTCACTTTATTTGTAAACTTTTGTCATTTTATACCTAACTTTTCGTTTTATTTTGTCTTCCATCGTTTTTAAAAGTGAGATATTTTTTTTTATATAAAATTTATTGTAACTAAATAAAGTGGCTCGCGAGCCACCCATTGTTCAGCTTGATAAGTATTAAAATGGCTCTATACAGTAAAGAGATTGGGTATCCCTTTTAGTCAGAGCTTAACTGTTAGATCGGCTGTGAGCCCGTGACTTCAATGCATTTGGATTGAACGTTTACATTTCATCTCAACCTCCTCCTCCTCCCCATCACATACACATTTGTACTGTGAAATGTGCGTTTGTATGTGACGTATACGAGTGATCGTCGTTTCCATGACAACCACGTTAAGAACTTCGCTTTTTTTTAGTGTTTGACGTCATAAGGCGACGTCACATTCTCCCCTCTCTCTCCACCTACACTGAATTGAGAGAAAGGGCTTAGGTTACTGCCAAGGGAGCTAAGTAACATTTCTTAATATAAAAATGGAGATAAGTGCCACATTTGGTCAATGAAATAATTTGATACACGAATTCGGTGGACAGTAGTGAGGCACGAAGAGAAATAAATGAAAAAGCCGCTCGTGAGCGCTCATGACGCTTTAAAGCTGCTAAAAAATGTAGAACTATAACGTTGATATCTATGAAGGTCTCTTAACTTTGAACTCGAGATTTACTCAGAAACCATTATTTTCGTCACTTATTCCTCTTGGCTTTTCTAAGCCTTCCCTAATTACAGGGTGGCGGTTTTTTTTGTTTTTCATTTTTGTTCTCGCTTTTTTTCTTTCAAAAGAACTTTTTCTTTATTTTTCATTTATAAAGAAAATGTTTCTTTACCTGTCAGCAAAATTGGAAAACCTTTTCTGAAAAGGATTTTTCTTTTCAAGTGTTTTTTTTGCTTTCTTTCTCTTCCTTCCTTTTATCCCTTCCTTCATCATCATCATCATCATCATCATCATTTTGGTTGGTGTCCTTCAAGAATCCTTTTCGTTTATTTCTTTTCGTGTGTCTGTTTGCGACCTTGTACGTTGATGATGATGATGATGATGAATAAGTAGAAAAAGTTTAGCCCCTTGTATGGGAAGGAGAGAAAAAGCTTTTGTTAAACAAAAATTCTCTCTCCCCCTTTCCTTTCGCTTCCTTTCCTCTCTTTTTCCTCATATTCCTTGCAATTTTCTATTGACAATGTGTGTGGTAATGGTTCACCAATTTTTTCGACTACCTTTTTCTGGGGGGTTTCCTTAAGAAAAAAACAAAACAAAACAGATGGACCCATCATGAGCAACTTGGTCAAGAAAAAAAAGGTTCATATAGAACGGAAAAATCTCCGTATACTTTGTATAGGAGTGTGTAAGACTCATGAGCAGGTGGATGAAAATGTCATATTTCAAGGTGAATGAAGTGACAGTGTTGCTCTTTTAAATGTGTTGGAAATTACCACTGTGCTCTCAGGTGCGCGGCACAGCTTGACGCAGCTACCGCAACGTTGTCGTTGTTGCTTTTGTATATAGATAGCGATGTCAGTTTACAGGCATCTCTGCCCAGCACTAGCTTTTCGTTTGTTCCGCCCCTTTGATGAGCGTCATCAACTTCTAATTGGTTTGTTATGTGGTCTGATGTCACGTACCCAGCCCTTTTCAACTTCTAAGTGGTTGCTATTTGGTCTGACGCTCATAAAAGGGCGGGCCATGTGACAACAGATCAAATAAACTAACCAATCAGAAATTGATGACGCTCATAAAAGGGCGGGGTAAACGAAAAGTTAGTGCTGAGCAGAGATGCCTATATTAGTTTGCAATCTACCAATGCATTGCAGAGAGAGAACACAATAGTTTGTTCTTCTGTGAAGGGTTGCTTGAACAGAAGCAGTTGTATCCAGCACAACAAATTTGTTTGCCCCGCCCTTTTATGAGGAGCGGCAATTTCTAATTGATTTGTTTATTTGGTCTGATGTCACATTACCCCGCCCTTTCCAATTTCTAATTGGTTGATATTTTGTGTGACGCTCATAAAAGGGCGGGTCAAACGAATTTTGTTGTGCTGGATCCAAACGCTTGTGTTGCTTGATGCAGAGGCGAGGTGTGTGTGTCTTGGCTGCATTATTTTTTTATTCTTGATGCCTTGTTTCCAATGGGGCGAAAATTTGAACTTTTTGAAAATTTCAACTGGTGAAAAATTGAACAAACTTGGCTTTTGTCTATGATAGTGAATGGGCGAGGGCCAAATCTTGCGCCCCCTTTCCGCAGTCATGAGAGCTGCGGGTCCTCAGCTACGCCTCTGTTTGCCACATCTTAACGAATGTGCTGTGGAAATTTGCTAACGCATATTGGGAACCGGTTCTGATCAGTTCATTAATCTTGACGAACTGATTCAAATGAATGAATGAGCAGATTTGCGCAGGAAATTATGAGCAGATGCGCAATATTGTGCATTTGCGCATAATTTGCTGCACAAATCTGCGAGTGCATATTGGGATTCGGTTCTAACAGATTTCGCAAGATCGACGAAACTGATCAGAACCGGTTTCCAAAAAAATCGCTGAACCCGTTTCGAACCGAGTAGAACGGTTCAGTTGTAAGCAGTTGCCACCTCTTATCTGATACTCTGAATCAGAGAATCTAATAACCTATCAGATAATTATTTATTTTAATCAGATAAACTTATCGATTATCTGATAATAGAAAATATGTCAAATGAGGTCAATTGGAAAGATTTGTGTTAGGCCCCCTATCGAGTGAAAAAAAATTCGGCAGAAATTTTATACGGAATTCCTAGAAAGATTATTGATTGATTTCATTGATTGATTTCTGTCAAGTGGCTTTTTTTGTTGTTGTTGCTTCTCGAAGCGGTTTTGAAGTGGACTGAGAATGGGCTGAATAAAGGTCATTATCGAAATCATTGCAAGGAATCATATCTGAGCCCGCTATTTCAGGGCCATGAGTGGTCTCTGTATTCTCAAGAAAAGAGGGTCGCCGCCGTTTTAGAGTAATTGCCAAATATAATAATAATTGGCTTCTATTCCTCAATTGCCATTTTTAGCAATTTGTTTCTTTTGATTTATTATTACTACGGCTGTGTACGTGAGAAATGATGATTTATGAGTCGTTGTTGCTGTCGACAAAAAAAAATCTCATTCTATTTGATTGGAAATGTATTGATAAAAAAACGATCTAATCTTTGGGCCTTGTTTCCATTGGGGCAAAAATTTTCGCCGTGTGTCCTGTGGAGAAGTGAGCTAATGCGCATGTCTTATTAGTTGGCCTAAATAATGTATAACATCACCGATAGGAGAGAAAAGTTATTCAATATAACCGCCCTAAATTCTCAAAAAAGCACAAATATTCGCCAAAAAAAAAAAGAGGGTGAAAAAAAGTTGGAAATTGATTTAACTTTTGTTTAAACCTTCTTTTTGGTGAATATTTGTACTTTTTGCGGGTTTTTGAGTCGCCATCTTTGTTTTTTTCTTCTATTTCTCATCATTTCAGGTAAATTAATGTATTTTAATTAGTTGTAGAATATATTTAACTATAGTTTTACAGAAAAATAACGCCGTTTTGATGTAAATATTGATGGCAAACCGAACTTTATCGTCTTACTAAAGTAGGTAGAGCGAATGTGGTTTTGTCACTTCAATTGGCCTAACATAATGAACCAAACCATAATAGTGAATAAGTGGGGGCCACACACATTTTCTCCATAGGAAACACTTTATTTTTCACCATTTGATATTTTCACAGAGTACAAATTTTCGTCATGCAGTGGAAACAAGACTTTACATGCAAAAAATTGACGAACGCCATTTTTATACTGAATTCTAGAAACGGTGTGTTTAGAAACAAGCAGAATGTGTAAAAGCAAATCAAATAAGGATGCGATCAAGACTGGAACCGAACATCGAACAAAACATGTTCGCGAACATTTCCAAAGAACATGTTCTATGTTCTGTTCCCTGTAGCCGGCGTGTCAAAACTTGAGCAGAACATGTTCGCAACACGTGTTCTCAAGTTGGTAACCTAATAATTTTTCCATCTATAGCTCTTAAGTATGTTCGGAGAAATGTTCGCTCGAGACGTCCAAACTACTCCTGGCCCGAACATAAACATCCTTTTGTTGTAACGGACAAAAACCAATAACTGTGGTGGATCGAGGCCGCGAACAGAACAATGAACAAATTTTCTTACAGAGAAAAATGTTCGAAAAAACCATCCACACTGTTCGCGAAAAGTGCAAAAAAAATCGAGCAAATGTTTCTCAATTTGTGACCCAAGTGTCAATTGTGAAGTAATCATAATCATCATTAGAGCAATTGCAATTATGCTTTTTCTAATAAAAAAAGGCTGGTTAGAGACTAAAAAACTCTAGTTGCCAACTTATAGTAAGCAGACATCTAGCCTCTTATCACACTTCTTTGATTAAAAAAAAGCATTACTTGCCAATTGGCACTTGGGCCACAAATTGAGAAAGCTTTTGCTTGATATTGCACAAAAATCCAAGCCCTAATTATGACACTGAAGGTCATTAAACCGCGTCGACCACTGGCGTTTTTTTTTTGCCCCGATTTTTGAATGGCGCGGGGTTTTCCACGCCGACGCCGCCAATAATTTTTTATTTCGCCCGCCGATTTCATTAGGCTGTCGGCTCTCACCTCTAGAATAAAATGAAATGCCTAATACCTCAGTACACACATGAGCTAAATGAATTCAAGTTAAATGTGTTTAGGTGAATTATACGGAATCCAGTTAAGGACATGAACCAAATAAAAATTGACTTTATTATTAATATTTTAAAATTGAAATACTAAATCAATATTTTAATGTCAATAGTTTATCTGATTATATTTAAGTTAATTAACTCAATATTTTGAGATTATTAACTGAATAAATTGAATTCGACGACATATTGTTTGTTTGTCCTTCACAGGGCTCTGTTAAACACGTTTGTTATTCAAATGCATTTAAATTATCAGGTATTATTAGGTATTAAGTCTTGTACACACATGAGTTAAATGAATTCAAATTAAATGTGTTTAGGTGAATTATACGGAATCCTGTTAAGGACATGAACCAAATAAAAATTGACTTTGATTATTAATATTTTAAATTGAAATACTAAATCAGTATTTTGTCAATAATTTATATTATTATATTTAAGTATTAACTCAATATTTTCAGATTATTAACTGAATAAATTGAGTTCGACATATTGTTTGTTTGCCCTTCACAGGGCTGTGTAGAACACGTTTATTATTTAAATGTATTTAAATTATCAGGTGTGCATTAAGTATTATTACTGTCCTTACATAGAGCAAAAGAGAACTACTGAGTCTTTCCTTATTAGTATTTATTTATCACAAAGTTTTAACTAGTTGTGTAATTAATTAGAAAAAAAAACTTGTTTAGAAAAGTTGCGAGTGTAGAAGAAAAAAAAACATAAAAATAACGTCGAAAAGTATTTAATGATTAGCTTTTAATATATAATAATCCTAGAACTTGTAGTTAGTTTTAATAAACCCATAATTTCAAATAATTTAACATTACGAATAAAATAATATATATATATATAAATAATTTTCTTTGAAAGATCGACTCTTACTTAAATTGGGGAATAATAGTAAAAAAAAACCCCGTTATTTTATTCACGGAATTGTTTCTGTTATGCAAGTGTTGAATATTTAATAAAATAACAGCATTGGAACCATTTTTATATGGAATGAATATTTTATTTTAAAATTGCTGTGTTTCTGAATTTTTTTTTTCTTTCTCTTTTCTGTTTTATATTTAGAAGAAGGTTTGGTGGGGGGGGGGGGGGGGGGGGGTTGCGAAGGTGTCCAATTTTAAGTAACCTTTCTCCAATTTTGAATCGAAATTTTTTTTTATATATTTATGGATCCTGAATTGCTTATTTTTGAAATATATAAAATGAAAATATTAGATGCACCGAAGAAAAAAAAAAAAAAGATAGAGAGAAAAAGAGAGTAAAATTTTCTGTATTTTTCAGATTTCTTTTGAGTTCGATTTCTTCAAAATAAACCAAATACTGTATATATATGTATATTATAATATGAATTTGTAGGTTAAAAAAAAATAAGGAAATTCAAAATGAATTTTATTTTGAAAATATGGGTTTCTTTTTTTTAGGTCTTTGTTGCCAACTTTTGTTGTTGTTGTTGTTGTTGTTAGAACAGATCGGGAACAGATTTGTTAAATTTGAAAATATGTCTTGAAAAGTCTTGAAAATGACATACAGTTCGAACAAGTTGGTTATAAAGCTCTGGTTATTTAGGGCTACAGTCGATCGTCGATTATCGGAACTAATATCGGACATGACTAATTCCGATAATCAAAACATTTCATATAATCGAACTCCCAATTAAAAAAAAAAGTGGAGAAAAATTAGGGAAAAAAACCGATTGCAAAGACTTTTTTTTTGCATTTTCATTAGTAGTTTTCACTGTCCGTCTCACTGTCAGTTAATTATGGATCAAGTGAGCTCCTTAAGACCTCGCCTCAATCATAAGAATTAACTGCAGTTAGATAACCAAGGTTATAGTTAACTGCAGTTAACTATAACTTTGGTTATATAACTGCAGTTATATGACCAAAGTTATAGTTAACTGCAGTTAGATAACCAAATTTATAGTTAACTGCAGTTAGATAACCAAATTTATAGTTAACTGCAGACAAGCTAGAAGTGGTACTTTAGTGTGTTTCCATTTAAAAGAAACTTAACCGTGGTTAAATGATTGTGTCACTTCCTGTTCAATTTCACTTTCCGTTAAATAGTTGCGCATTTTGTGAAATTTTCACTCATTCAGTAAAAAACTGAGTGTTCTTCCCTATCCGCCATTTCGTTTGTAGGCTAAATTTGGTTTAAACATAGGAAGTGACGTATTTAACTCCTCAATGATGTGGTTAAAACCACACTGTGTCGATGCAGTTGAGTTAACAGAGTTTGTTCAGAAATTTAACCGTGGTTCATTAATGTAACCACATTCGTTTCCACTAAAAATTTAACTGTTGATTAACTTTTTAACTGCTTTAATTTTTGCACTGAAAATGAGGTATTAGTGGGGACAGACTAATTGTAGGTGACTAGGTGACCTACACTTTAGAACTGTAGGTCACTCAAGGACCAACTCTTTAGAACGTTTTTATATCGGTGATTAGGTGTGGTTATGTTAAATTAAGCTTGTTGCAGGGGGTCTGGATGCACAGCTCCCAAAAGTGACCCACAGTTCATATCTGAAAGTGTAGGTCACCTAGTGACCTACGATTAGTCTGTTCAACCATTTTTCAGGTTTAAGTTTGAAATTTGATCAGATCTGTTTAGTAAGTTTGAACTGAATGTTTTGGTTTTCGAATTCATGTCTTTTTCTTTTATCTGTCTTATCAGATTGAATAATTGTAGATCTGTAAATCATTGATGGTATTATAACTTGTAAGTTGGCAACACTGAACTAATTTGAGTGCATAAATTACAATATCTCGTAGACAAGTAGTTGTTTTTATTGATAATGATGATGATGATGATCCTTTAATAATAATCACACCTCCTCCTCCCCTCTTCCCCTTCATAAATCCATCTCCTCCTCCTTTTTTTTTCCAATCCTAAATTTCTCTCCTCTTTTTACTTTGTTACAATTCCTTTGTAGTTTGTATGTGAGAAATACTTTTTGCTGTTTTACATTTAGGGGCTTTGGATTCGTGACGTTCTCTGATCCTGCTAGTGTAGATAAAGTCTTAGCCCATGGCACACACGAATTAGACGGGAAAAAGGTGGGCTATATAATAAAATAACCCTTTCTTTTTCCTTCTCTTTGTTATTTTTTTTTTGCCTCCTCTTTCTCCTGTTCAAAAAAAAAAATTGGATGACAAGTTTGTTTAATGTGAAATCTTGCGAATTTTATCTTTAAAAAATTTTGATGATGTTTTTAATTTAATTGGTGGTTTATTTTATTGTTAATTTGCTGCTAATTGTTTTTTTTTTCTCTCTTCTTCTTCTTGTTTTTTCGACACCAGATTGACCCGAAAGTTGCCTTCCCCAGAAGGGCCCACCCAAAGGTAAGAACGAGAAATTGATTTTTATTTAAACTTAAATTTTAAGTTAATATTTTTGTTGGAAAAAAAATTTCATTGAAATGTTTGGTAAGGCCTTGTTTCCATTGGGGTGAAAATTTGAACTTTTTGGAAAAATTTCAACTGTTGAAAAATAGTACACACGTGTGCCACCCCCCCCCCCCCCCGGGGCCTGTTCACTACCATGGGCGCTGGGCCACGTTTGTTCTATTTTTCACCAGTTGTAATTTTCAAAAAGTTCACATTTTCACTCTAATGGAAACATGACCTAAATAATGAATACTATTAAACTCGTCGTGTAAGTTGCACGAAATTAAAAGGCGACTATGACGTAAGTGAAGAGGCATACTATAGATTGCCAGAGGCCGTGAACCAGATAGATGGCGCTGTTCATTGAATATTGAAGCTCTCATATAATTACATAATTCAGCGAACCTAGTGTCTGAAATGAGCAAAATCTCCTCTTATCTAATATAATAATTTGATTGAAAAGACCCGACTGTCCCGACCATAGTAACCCTATAGCTATTATTGGCTACTGCGGGAATGCTTTCATGTGCGATAGCGAAATAAAATTCAAGGTTTTAACAATCGCACAAGTCTTTAACTGCTAGATTGGTGTACTTTGTACTGGCTTATTCTAGCCCCAATGGAAACTAGGCCTTATGTTTTTGGAGGATGAAAGGGGAAAATATTGTTTACTTTTGTGGCATTCTTACTAATCTATGCCTGTGTTTGCAATATAATAGGATATAGTATTGAAAACAAAGGTGAGAAAGGGGGGGGGGTGATAAGGAAAGAAATAAAGAGAAGGGGAGAGAGAAAAGGCTGGTTTTGGTGCATCGATTTATCGATGAGAAACATAATTGCAGCGTAATGGGAGATAGGCTTTTATAAATGCCGAGGTTTTCAAGAGGAGGAGGAGGAGGTTTGTTTGTTATTGTGTCTAGTGTTCCACTCAAGTTACCGAACACACCTTACAAACAAAATCCCGTCCACCCCATAATTTTGTTGGAAAAAAGAGACATTGGCAGATTTGAGTGCGGATTTTATCCGCGGTTATTTGATCAATCAATGATGATCATCATCAATGATTATGATTGTCATTACTAGTTATTATAATAGATGAATCGAATAATGTCTGCATTGAAGAAAGTGATTGGTTGGATGTTTTTACGTCCAACCAATCGGTTTTCTGCACACAAAAAACTCTTCAAGGGGAGAGAGGGGGAGGGGGATAAAAGGTGGGCCATGGGGGGAAGTGGGTGTTGTTACTCTCGTGTGTTTGTCTCTCGTGAGAGCTTATTGATCGATGGAATGTGAAAACGTTAAGCAGGAGATCGATCGATTTCTTTTGTGTTTGAGAGAACGGATCGATGGATCGCCGCCGCCATCAGAAATGGGCGCGGGAAGGTGAAGTGACTGTTTGACGAGTTAACTTTTATATAGAGTTTTAAAGGAGTAGAGGGGGGGGGGGGAAGAGGCGTTGAGAGTAAATGGAGTAGGTTGGAGAGAGAGAGAGGGCTCTCGAGAGTTAATTTCTAGATGTATTGATATATACTCTATATATAAAGTGGACTTCACAGATTTCTAGTAGCACCTTTAAGATGGTTTATGAACTGTTGGTTTTAAAAGATACTAGAAAGTGTTTTAAAAACTAGAAGGGCTAGAATTCTTTCATGTTGATTGATATCTTTCAAAATAAGCTTTTTATGTGAGGTTGAAAGTGACCCAGTTGTTTTAAAAACTAGAAGGGTAAGTCAATCACTTAAGAATTCTTTTGTGGTGATTGATATCTTTCAAAATAGCTTTTTATGTAAGGTTGAAAGTGGCCCAGTGTTTTAGAAACTAGAATAGTTGGTGGTAAATTGACAATGCTAAGTTTATTTTTCATGATATCTTTCAAAATAAACTTTTTATGATCATTTTGAGAGAGAAAAAAAAAGCGAAAATAGTTTTTCAGTGAAATGTTTTATTTTTTAAGATTATTTAGAAACTAGAATAGTTGGTGAAAAATAATTATACTAATGGTTTTTTTTTTCATGATGATATCTTACGAAAATAAACTTTTTGTGAAATGCAGGATTAACACAACATTTAATAAGGTTTTTGTATCTGTTATAGTATTATATAGTTGAAAACAATACAATAATGTTCTATAGGATACCTCAAATTCCTTGTTTAAGATATTGCCATGAAAAAACTGTTAACATTATCTTTTACCCTTCTAGTTTAGAAAAACGTTCTATGGAGCATAACATTAGCCACTGCAGTGGCGCCGTCTGGAGAAAAAATAAGCGAAATGAATATCTAAAAAGCCACTTTAAGGGTATTTTTCGGTAAGATGAACTGCAAAATTGGTCGCAGAAAGTCGACTCGAGTGGTCACACAGGCAATTAGAAAACGTGATAAACAGACGTTGGCTCCGCCCCTTTTTATGACGACCGGCAACTTCTAATTGGTTTGTTGTGTGGTTCGACGTTAAAAAAGGGTGGAACATGTGACGTCAGACTACATAACCAACCAATTAGAAGTTGCCGTTCGTTATAAAAAGGGCGGAGCCATCGTCTGTTTATACCGTTTTCTAGTTGCCTGTAGTTGTCACAGGCTGACCATTTTTTGCTGCCCGTGTTGACCACTAAATGTCGCTCATTTGTAAACAACCTAAATCACTATCATTTGCTTAATTGCGATGTAATTGCGATTATAGACTGAAAATGAAACATATTATCTAATTAAAAGTTGGGTAATTTTCAAACTTACATAAAGAGTTTATTTCGAAAGATATCAACATGAAAAATAATCTTAAATGGTTGAGTTGTGTTACCCTTCTAGTTTGCTAAAACACACATTCAAGTTTATCTTCATTTTACTCCTGAAAGACAGAATTAAGCAGAGTCTGAGGGCCGTTTACACTTTAAAAACGTAGTTTTTAACATTTTAGTTTTTTTGTTGTTAGTTTAATTTAGCTATTATTCAGGTTAGTTTCATTAAAATTTGGCATTACATTTTTTACATTTTTACATTTTTTTACGAAATGTTGATAGGAAATGCACCGAGTCAAATTAAAAATAATTTTTAGTTTTTAACGATATTTTTCTTTTTACAAATTTAATAAAAGTATTCAAAGTTCAGTCAGTAACGACACGAGCGCCATAACTTTGATAGATGGCCACTTAAAACAATTTACAAAAGCCTTGATTATTCCTCATCCGTAGTTACGTGAAAATAATTTTTACAGACAGTTATTCAAATTACTGTCAAATTAACATTGTTACTTCATAGAAAATGAAGAAAATATTAAATTAACTTTTAAATTTTATTACAGATGTGGATTTTTTTTAGAGTTTATTATTTAGAATGAGCGTTGCGCATGCGCGATTGCGATCCTCCATTCCACCATAAGATTTGCCTTTTTGAGTCGCTCGAAGCGCTCACACTTTTTGGCGCTCAAATTTAGCGCCAAAATGTCATCTCGATTTGCACTTTTTTTTCTCCGTTTCGCTCGTTTTTAATTGTGTTTTAGTCGGTTTTTTAATTGTTTTCATTGACTTTGACCATCGTGATTAATTAACGAGTTGTTTATTGACTTTGTTTGTACAGAACATTGTTGTTTTAACTTAGTTAGTGAAATTTCGCGTTTAAAGTGAGTGAACTTTGTAAGTGTTAGTGCGGTTATGTAATAAGTTTTATTGTTAAAATCTTCGTTTTACGGCCCCATAAAGTTCATAAGGTAAATAATTTCGGGTGTTTTTGTATCTTTTGATTGTTTTTCTGCACGAATTGGAGCTCGAAATGTTGGGGTTTTATTTAAATTAGGGAATTTTTCGATCAGAAGCCACTAGCCTCCAAGCCAGTCTGCGGAGATGTTTATATAAGTTGTGCCGAAGGTGCGAAATACGGCCAAGAGCTGTAGAATCTCCTGCATAGAGGCTAATCGGCTTCTAATCGAAAGAATAACCTCTTTCGCCAAATAAAGTGGTCGTTTTTTAGTAGACCACTAATTGTACATGTATAAGGGAGGTTCACACGAGCCACCGTTTTTACGCCACAGTCAAAAAAGTGGCCGAGTCCAGCCACAAGTGGGCAAACAACGCCTGTTTGTGAATACGAGGTGATCAAGCATTTTACATCGATGTCATTCCAGTGGAAAGGACTGACGGCATTCCATTGTTTTCAATGGCGGTCTGTTTGTGTCAAGCATAGACCTGTGCGCCGTAGCATATTGATCGGCGGCGACGGGCGAGGATAAATACGAGCAGCGGCGACTACCGGCGTCTGGAATTGAACATATCGAAATTATATATCGATTTATCGATATATTGAATGTGGTAATTATCGATATAAATTGAAATCGATAAATATCAAATGCGGTATCATTTCATTCCTATGGCAGATTTTAAAACAAAACCAAAAAAAACAAATTTGAATTCGGCGGCCGCCGGTCATACACCGGCGGCGAGTGGAGGCGGGTTTTTAAAAAAGTACAAGCGGCGAGCGGCGGCGTTTTTAGCTTCAAAAACACCGGCGGCGGCGGTTTCGCCCGGCGGCGCACAGGTCTAGTCAAGCAAGACACGTCAACCACTATGTGGCGCTACGTTGTGGAGACATAAAATGTTTTCATGATGCCGAGTCTTGTATGAGTGGAAACTATTGTAGATGTGGGGACGAATCCTAAATTTTCTCGAATCCAAATCCGAATCCTAAAAGGTTCTCATATCTCCCGAGTCTCGAATCTCTCGAATCCTTCATATATTCATTAAGAAGAAACAAATAAATGAAATAATATTAAATATTAAATTAATAATAATAAAAAACACAGTGTGGCTTCACTCAGGGTCGCCACAAGGTGATCCATTGGTGATCCGGATAACCACCGAAATTGCAACAATCGCCAGTTTTTTTTTGTTAGTGAATGTTTCTATTGGAAGTCAATGGAGTTAAAACTAATTTTACAAAAGTTTTTAACATTTTTTTTAAGGTTAGGATTCGAAAGATTCGAAAGACGAAAAAAAAAAGCGCGAAGTTTCGAGTTTTTCGAATCTCGAATCTTTTTTCAAGATTCGTCGGATTCGAATGTCCCATTTCTAGGTTATTTGTGTGTGCATATTTTGCAGTATAGCGGCTTCATAATTGGCCCTTTTATTTAGTTTGTCGTGACTCATTAAACATTTAATTGGTGATAATTATTGTTGTAAAGACAAATATTAAGTTTTGTTTCTAACTTATGAAAATTAAATTTACTCTTTTTTTTTTTTTTGCTACTCCACCCACCACCACCACCAACCACTACCTGTTTTTTTCAGGGCCATATTTTGAACAGTTTTATTTTAATAATAATGAATAATGATGTAAGAAAAGAGTAGGAGGAGGTTTAAATAAAGGAGGGTTTCCTTATTTTGTATTTTTTTCACTCTTTATTTCCGGGCTCATCAAATCGCGTCAATCAATACATTTTATATATTATTCAATTATAATATAAAAATCGGTTTTCATTTCTCGAGGTCTTGTTGTTTTTCTCACAGGCAATTAGAAATCGGGACATACAGAAGTTGTGGCTCCACCCTTTTTATGATGACCGGCAACTTCTAAATCGGTTGGTTATGTAGTCTGACGTCACATGTTCCGCCCCTTTTCAACGTGGAACCACACAACAAACCAATTAGAAGTTGCCGGTCGTCAAAAAAGGGCGGAGCCAACTTCTGTTTGTCCCTATTTCTAATTGCTTGTGGCTTCGCCGGTCAAAACGTTTCATACAATAAATAATCACAGGCAAAATTAGAAATCGGAACAAACAGAAGTTGGCTCCGCCCTTTTCATGACGACTGGCAACTTCTAATTGGTTTGTTGTGTGGTTCGACGTTGAAAAGGGCGGAGAGCATGTGACGTCATACTACATAACCAACCAATTAGAAGTTGTCGGTCGTCATAACAAAGGGCGGAACCAACTTCTGTTTGTCCCGATTTCTAATTGCCTGTGTTTTACTCAAAATTGATTGCGTCATTTAGGTTTTTATTTGTGTGGGAGAAAGTATAAAAGTGTTACAACATTAGTTTCATAAAAGATATAGACAGACAGACAGACACACACGCCGAGTGTTTTGTTTTTTTGTCTGCGTTGCAAAAAAAGAGAAAAAAGGAAATTAATTGCCGGCTTATGTTTTTTTTTTAAATAAATATATGAATGCTTTGGATTATGGATTGACGACAGGTAGAATTACTTCATAGTCATACCATCGTAGCTATTTTAGGCAATCTTTTTATGATGGAAATTTACATTGAATTGAATAAATTGTGAAAGTGTTGCCATCTAGTGCGGAGAAAATAGTCGGGAAAAAAAAAAGTTCCGCCTAATTTATATTTGTTTTGGGCATCATTTTCGGCCATGAGTTTTTTTTTGCGTGTGAGAGAGACCTCCTGATAGTTAAAAAAGGGTTGAGGACACAGGCAATTAGAAATCGGGACATACGGAAGTTGGATCCGCCCCTTTTTATGACGAAAGGCAACTTCTAATTGGTTTGTTGTGTGGTTCGACTTTGAAAAGGGCGGAGCATGTGACGTCAGACTACATAACCAACCAAATTAGAAGTTGCCAGTCGTCATAAAAAGGGCGGAGCCAACTACTGTATGTCCCGATTTTTAATTGCCTGTGTGGTGGTTGAGATCGGCACCTATAGGTTGAAAAACTGGTGTGAGTCGCACTTTAGGAGCTTCAAAGCTTGCAATGCAAATCTTTAAAAAATTTGGAGTATCCTACCTTAAGCTAGGTTTATACTCTAAACTTTGCTAAGATTCACAAGCTTTTTGAAGCGCCTAAAAAAATTAGCTCCCCAAAGCTTAGCTTTAATGAAAAATCCACGTTAATAGTAGAACTTTAGACAATTTGCTGAGTTGTCAACATGTTTCTGCTAAGTAATGCCTGGCTAAGTACAGAACCTTCGCGGGTTCCTTCCTCTCCCCATTTTTTTTTTGTTTTAGTTTTGTTTCCTTTTTTCGGAGACCTAAAATTACCGGGGGGGGGGGATAATGTTCACTGTATCCGGCAGTCATACTGAATGGATTTTCACGTGCAGACCACATGATGAAAGGGGAGGAGAAGAAGGGGGTCACCCTCAACCCCGTCACTCACTGATGATGGGTCTTTTCCTTTTTGTGGACGAGATTAGACAAGGGGGGGAAGAGAAGGATTTGTTCAATTTGAACGGTTATTTGGGTCGCCTGGAAGTCTGTACATCACAATTTGAAACAAATTTGTTTCTAAGTTGAAACTTATGAAACTAGAAAAATGTCTCAATTTTTATTGACGCTTGATTGGCATTTATGGAAATTACTGAATTCCGGTTGTTAACATTTAAAATTGTTTTTGTTGATATAATGGCAACCTATTATTGGACATGGGTTAATCTAGTTCCAGACTGAATAATTGGCCAATTGGAATATGCGAAAATTGGAACAAACGCCAAATTGAACAAGCGCCAAACTAAATAGCCATCGACCCCCATATTAACTACAAAGTTGTCGTATTGGTGTGACCGTGTGGCACGTGAGTGCTGCCATGCCGAAGGCTGTACATAGAGGCTAAAATTAGCACTACAAAATTCAATCGTATTGGATTTCTCAATGTAGAAAACTGAATAAGCGCCAAGCTGATTAAACACCACGCTAAATGAATAAACAATTCAGTTTGGCGTTTGTTCAGTTGGTGTGGGTCCAGAAACTCCGAACAGACTATGTTCGCGACCATTTTCAAAGAACACATTCGTTGTTTTGGTCGCTTTGGCCGGCGTGTCCAAATATGAACAAAACGTATTCGCACTTGGTGACCGCATAATGGATGTTTGGGGAAATGTTCGCGGAGACGTCCAAATTACTTCTGACCTGAACAAGATCTTTTGATGTGACCAGCAAAAACTGACAAATGCGAGGGATCGAAACCGAACAAAACAAACAAACAAAATTTGTTTCGGAAAAATGTTCGGAAAAAACGTCCACACTGTTCGCGAACGGTGTTTCGGTTCGTTGTTTTGTTCTAGTCTGAGCCCACATTTCGGCGTTTGTTCAGTTCGGGTGGGTCCAGAAACACCGAACAGACCATGTTCGTGACCATTTTCAATGAACACATTCGTTGTTCTGGTCCAGTGTCCAAACATGAACAGAACATGTTCGCAACGTGTTCGCACTTGCTAACCTCATAATGGATGTTTGCGGAAATGTTCCCAAACAAGAACATCCTTTGATGCGACGAGCAAAAACTGACAACTGCGACGGATCGAAGCCAAACAATACAACAAACAAAATTTGTTTTGGAAAAATGTTCGAAAAACACGCGGACGGTGTTTGGTTCGTTTTTTTTTTTCTAGTCTGGACCCACATTTCGACGTTTGTTATGTTTGGCGCTTGGTTTTTAGTAACGTCATTACGTATTAGCTTTTATGTTCAAGTTTAAGTCTTGTCCAGTTTTGTTGTTGTTGAAGGGCGGGGTTAAGAGTGTAAACCCGATTCAAAAAGTGGGGGGGGGGAAACATTTTGTTGAGGTGAAAAAAAGGACCCACGTAGTCAAGTAATCATTAGGTTTGATAACTGAAAAGTTGTTTGTGAAAAGTGAATTTTCTCACACATAAAAATTGCATTTGAAAAGCTTTTTATTTTCAAATAAAAAAATTCTGATGCGGTTTTTTTTTCAATCTAAAAGGAACTATTTCTTTGATGTGTGTTCCATCTCACACGATTCCATCTTATGCGAATCCTATCTAACACGATGACGACCAGGGTTGGAGGTGGAGACTAGAAAGAAATGCTTCTTGTTAATGTTTTGGAGCAGAGGTTGTAACTAGCTAGTTTTGCATCCGAGGCTAGAGTAAAACTGCCGCCCCTTTAAGCGGCAGTCACACTAGGCTGGTTTACAAGCTGCTGGTTGCTGCTGGCTATTAGCAGCAACAGCAACCAGCAGCTGCTTTGGGTTCACTCTTGTCCAGTCACTGCTGGTATTAGCAGTGCAAGTCATCCAATCACCATCTTGCAAAAACACAAACTAACAACAACCAACCCAAGCAGTGGAGTTTCAACTACCACTAGTGCCACTACTAGCAACAAAAAGTTCACACTAAATGGCAGCAGCAGGGAGTCACATGATCAGCTGGTAGCTGCTAAAGTTGGACATGTCCAACTTCACCAGCCGCTGTTAAAATCACTAGCGTACTGGAGAAAGCAGCTGCTAGTAGCAGTTCAGACTATGCTGCTAGAGCGCTACAACCAGCCAGCAGCAACGAGCGGCTGGGAAACCAGCCTAGTGTGACTGCGCCATTAGGTTGTGTTTAGACTAGCTGTGTTCGTATTCGTGCCCTTGTTGCATTGTCGGGCTCGTGCTCTTGTCAACTGAGTGTTGAGAGTTCAGTTACAGTGACTCGTGCGGATCCAATGAGCGATGACTCATTGGATTGCACCCAATTGTTGAGAGAAATGCCACTAGTACAGTGGAGTCAACAAAACTGTGCTGGTCCCCGTCCAATGACTTGCAAGTCTTTGACAAAGTACCACTTTGGTGTACCAACACCAAGCGGAGCCAGATGAGCCCCTGGCTTGCATTGCCGGTGCTACTTGTATCGCTACTTGCGAGTCCGTCCACACTACTCGGACTTGTTGACGAGCCACCTCACTGATTCCAAGTATGAGTACGAGCACGTTTAGTGTGAATTAGTGATATTACTGATATGAACAGGTAAGTGTGCTCATCAGAATACAGTCGTTTGCTCCGCCCTTTTATGAGGACCGGTAACTTCTAATTGGATCGTTACTTGGTCTGACATCAAATGCCCCTCTCGTTTCAATTTCTAATTGGTTGATATTTGGTCTTACGCTCATAAAAGGGGCGGGGCAAACGACTGTATTCTGCTGAGCACACTTGTCTGTTTAATTTGGAGGATTTTTTACATGAACGGTGCAAGCATTGAACACGGTAATACCACAGAATGAGGAGAACATCAGAAGGGAAACTGAGCAATTAACTTGTGACAGAATATTTCTGCGCATGTGCGGCGCCGCCGCACATTGAAATATATTACTTTCACATACGCAGTAATACATCCCAAAATGGCGGCTATCAAGTAACCGGTTAAAATAAGAGAAGCTTTCAATCCAAGGTCATGAAATTCTGTTACAGCAACTTCAAAGGCGCCGCACGAGAGTTTCCCTTTTGTACTTCTTATTCTGTGGTAATACCTAGTATACACCTGATAATTTAAATGCATTTAAATTATAAGCGTGTTCTACAGAGCCCTGTGAAGGACAATACAAACAATATGTCGAATTGAATTTATTCAGTTAATAATCTGAAAATATTGAGTTAATATTTAAATACAATCAGATAAACTATTGACAAAATATTGATTTAGTATTTCAATTTAAAAATATTAATAATTAAAGTCAATTTTTATTTGGTTCATGTCCTTAACGCGATTCCGTATAATTCACCTAAACACATTTCATTTGAATTCATTTAACTCGTGTGTGAGTACAAGGTATTAGTTGAATTATATACGGAATCCAGTTCATATTTTAAATTGAAATACTTAATCAATATTTTGTCAATAGTTTATCTGATTATATTTAAGTATTAACTCAGTATTTTCAGATTATTAACTGAATAAATTGAATTCGACATATTGTTTGTACTGTCCTTCACAGGGCTCTGTAAAACACGTTTATTATTTAAATGCATTTAAATGATCAGGTGTGTACTAGGTATTAGTCATGTGTAGTTAAATTTGTGCAGTTAAACGTTACATCTAGGGTCGGCCTACTAGCTAGCCTCCACGTTTAAGCCTGCCTCGTCATCGCACGACTAGAGATGGATTTCTTGTGAAATGGAATTGTGCGAGATGGATAAACCAGCCATCATTTAAAACCCGTCTCTCCTTTTCTTTAGTTGAAAAAAGTGTATTACTAAAAGGAAAGAAAGAAAAGAAGGAAAATAAAACCCCCCCCCCCCTGCTTTTAAAAAATTTATCCTTTACAAATACAACATTTTACTTTTTTTTTAAAGAAGAAAAATAAAAATCTGACCATCAAAACACATTTGAAACTTTTACTTGTGTGTCTTTCTTTGCCTTCTGTTCAGAGGTAACTTGTTTTTCATCGAAAAAAAAAGTCTTTTCATGATGTTGGTGATGTGGAATGAAAAGGGACTTTTAAGTTGGGGAAGTTTTTTTTTGTTGAGATAGGGAGGGAGGGGGTGGTTTTTATGGCGATCTGTCATGTCTCAAGATCTCTCTTTTGCACCTGTTCATTGTAAAGGTGGCAACACTGTAGAACTACTACTATTACTACCCTATTATACTACATTTTTTTTTGGGGGGGGGAAGGAAAAGAAAAATGTAGAACAGGAAGAGAAGAAAGAAATAAAGGGAGGAAGACAACAACAACAACAAAAAATAGTAAATCCCTTATTTTTTTGGGGTTTTTCTATAGTTGGTATTTTATATTATAAAGGTAGCCTTAGGCTTA
This sequence comes from Brachycybe producta, assembly GCA_036925085.1. Taxonomy (NCBI): domain Eukaryota; kingdom Metazoa; phylum Arthropoda; class Diplopoda; order Playtdesmida; family Andrognathidae; genus Brachycybe; species Brachycybe producta. The sequence goes on along the minus strand of JAUPFP010000142.1, from coordinate 110,921 downwards.
ATTTTTTATGTCTGATGTTTGTAAAGGTTTACCACCAGAGGCGCTGTTGTGACAACATGCCACATGCCACAAAAAAAAAGCGTCATTACGTTTTTATTTACCTTTTAAGAGGCTACATCACCAAATTACTTAGAAAAATCTCCGCAAAGAACGCTAGCATCGTTTTTCTATCGAGCTCATAGACCCAATGTTAAAGAAAAAAATGTTAATTTTTAAAATGCACAATAGTCGCGGCGGCAATATGTTTATTTTTCATATTTAAACTCATCCAATTTTGATGGTTCAAAGTGCAAGGTGCACCTTAAATATGATCCTGATCGAGTGATAGAATGACAAAAAAATTGGTAAGTGCGGTTCTTTTTTTAAAAACTATTTCAAAATCGCGAATTTATAACTCTTATGTTAAACTCCATTGAGTACGCCCAAATAATAAGAAAAAAAAAAACATCCATTAAAATGTTGGTAAAATGTCTAAAAATAATTTAAAAAAGCACAATTAAACCACAGTGAAGCCAACACATTTTTGCACGTGCTGATTTTTTTCTGGGTTTTTAAAAATTATTTTTACGAGCATTTTAATGGATGACGTGTTTTACTTACGAGCTATAAGAGTTAGAAATTCGTGATTTTGAAATAGCTTTTAAAAATAGAACCGCACTTACCAATTTTTTGTCATTCTATCACTCGATCAGCATATATTTAAGGTGCACATTGCACTTTGAAAAAAAATTAATATTGGAAAACTTTAAATATGAAATAAACCAAATTTAGCTGGGATTTTTGTTGTTGTTAAATATTTGTAAGTTTTTCCTTATGAAAATTAAAACAGCTGCGGTATTCTAAGTTCTAATTTAGAGAAAGGGTGGCTGTTTTTTTTTTGAACTTGATTTTGGCAGATGTAACTTTTTTTTTTAAAAAATAAAAACCAGTAACGTGCCCTTACTTCACCTTTTTCTTCACCATATGTTAAAACTAGGGATGGGCCATTCGAATCCCGCGAATCTTGAAAAATATTCGAGATTCGAAAACTCGAATCTTTGCGGTTTTTTAGTCTTTTTTGAATCTTTCGAATCCTAACCTTAAAAAAAACTGTTAAAAACTTCGGTAAAATTAGTTTTAACTCCATTGACGTCCACTAACCGAAGCCGTTCACTAACAAAATAATCCCGGAGATTGTTGCAATCCGGATCTCACCAATGGATCACCTTGTGGCGACCCTGAGTGCCACATTGTTTATTATTATTAATAATTTAATATTTAAGATAATTTCATATATTTGTATTTTCTTAATGAATAATAGAGGATAATTATATTGAGAACCGTTTAAGGATTCGGATTCGAGAAAATTTAGGATTCGTCCCACCTCTAATTAAAACTGTGAGGTGCAGCGAATCCTCGTGACCTGAGGTTTGTTCGTATTGCCTCGGATTGACGTACAAACTAAAGCATTCGTGTGTCCTCATCCTTCTTGGTTCGCATTCGTGCTCAAATGTGTACCCAGCTTTTAGAGTACCAAGTGTGCCAGGCACTTGTCTCCGGAAAAGTAAATAAAAATCCTCCACCCCTCAAGTGAACAAAACAAATGGCTGCCAGTATGAGTAATGGTACTAGTTTGAGAAAATATGCTTGTAGGAAACTGATGAGGGGCCAAACGTGCCGGATACCACACGATCATACTCCATTACATTAACTAATAGAAGCATCCCTGATTCTCCTCGACGTCCAACCCCCAGTTCGATACGAAACAGGCAGTTAGAAATCGGGACGAACACAAGTTGGCTCCTCCCCTTTTATGACGACCGGCAACTTCTAATTGACGTTGAAAAGGGCGTAGCATGTGACGCCAGACAACATAACCAACCAATTAGAAGTTGCCAGTCGTCATAACAAGGTGCGGAGCCAAAAAACACAACCATTTTAAAAAAATACGTAAAGAGAATTTGTGACCACTCTGTATTATTAGTACTCTTGTCTACAAGTAGGCTCAGTTGACCCTATGACAGATGGACAACATCCGGTCCAGTTACAGTAAAAAAAAGAGCATTGTCAATACATGATTCTATGGACCAAAAACAAACAAAATACTAGAAAAAGAAAGAAGTGAGATGTGGTGGTGTTGGCGTTCAGCGGAGAAATACCGTATTTCATAATGTTGGGCTGTCACTTTGAAAGTGACTTGTCCATATGTACAACTCTTTGAAACAGCTTTTATTTTTATTGCACTGGTGTTGTTGCATCAAGTGCTAATGTGTTTGCTCTCTCACTCCTTTTTTTATATATATTCCTCCCCCCCCCCTTCTTTTCTATATATTTCCCTTCTTCTTTACTCTTGAGTTACTTACTCCTTCTGTTCTTCCTTTATGAAACCAGATGGAAAAAGTCTGCTGTGCAAAGATACGAGCTTATGCTTTTTTAGCTTGTTTTTTAGCTCTTTTTTTATCTTATGCTTGGCTTCCTGAGCTTTTTGCATGCATATATATATCTTTTTGAATGAATATTGGGCCCTGTTTTTATTTTAGGATATATTTGTCAGATGTTTAAGCACGTTTATTGCAGGGTTATTGGGCGGATAACGTGTTTTAAAATAGTTTGATGATGATGATGATGATGAAGAAGAAGCAGTTTTACGGAGTTTTGCTTTGAACATTCTACCAATTTTGTTCACAAATAGGTTCATTCAGAAAGGACCAGTGAGTATGTGTGTGTTCTCTGGCCCGCTTCATAAACATATGGCCCACAAGTCATAATTATGGGTTGGGTTTACAAACAAGTGATGGTTTTTATTTGGCATAAATAACCCACCTCTGCGTTTTTTTTTTGAGAGAGGCAAAAAAAAAAGCTAAAATTGGCTTGGCTCACACCTTTTACAAGTCAACAAAAGTGCTCAATTAGCCTCTTATTATCCTCCTCTATAAAGCCGGATTTTTCACGATACGAGTTAACTATGACCCCGAACAAACACGTAACGAGCAATTCGAAGCGATGGTTGACACGTCATCGTTAAAAAGGTGACCGATCTCGTGTTGAAGGGTATCGGAGCTGTCGTTAATATCGTTGTTGAAGGAAAGTGATACCACGTAATGATACGATACATAAATCGCACCTCGGCTGAAAGAGTGGCATAACTAAAAAAAAAACACTTCTTTTTTTTGGGGGGGGGGGGGGAGGGAAATGAGTTTAAAGTTGCGTTTTTTTCCATCTCAATCTGTTGTAGGGGAACCAAATAAACGGATATTGTGAATAGTTAAAACGGTTTTTTGCACTTGAAAAGCTTAGCAAAGTAAAGCCTCGTTTTCACGATAGTTGCTGTCATGAGAGCAGTGACTATCGCGAGAACTATCATCGTGAAGATTACATGGTAGGCACTGTCGTGATAGCACTATCGCACTATCTCGTCTGACTAGATAGTTGATAGTACTGTCGCAATAGTAATATTATTAGTTGTTGAGTGAACGGTTGTAGGGAAAAATAACCACTTTTGTAGGGAAATTTGGCTTCTGGAGGGAGAGAGATATCTGTGAAGTAGATGTCACACTGTCACGTGACAGAACTATCACGTTACTTCAACACATGTAGACAGTTGCTATCGTGAGAGTGAACTATCGCAACTTTCATGACAGCTACTCTCATGAAAGAACTATCGCCTTGAAAACGAGGCTTTAGCTATGAATCCCCCCCCCCCCCAAAAAAAAAAAGTTTTTTTTTTTAGTTGTGCGATACGTCAGTTTTTGGTGGCATGTTTTTTGGTAATTTACTTTAACATGCAATACAACAAGGTACTGAGAGAACGGTGTTGTGTGTTCGGTAACGTTAGATCTACGACATAAAATGCACGCAAGATGGACGTCATGCAGTGTATCGACGTCGACGGAGATATGTGTGCTGTGCCTCATCTGACTTATACTATCCCAGACCGTAATTCCGGCTCTGCTACGGTACCACCCCGTCTAAAAACACGGATGTGCGCACCGAGCCTTATACCTTGTACACACACACATGAGTTAAATGAATTCAAATTAAATGTGTTTAGGTGAATTATACGGAATCCAGTTAAGGACATATGAACCAAATAAAAATTGACTTTAATTATTAATATTTTAAATTAAAATACTAAATCAATATTTTATTGTCAATAGTTTATATAATTATATTTAAGTATTAACTCAATATTTTCAGATTATTTACTGAATAAATTGAATTCGACATATTGGTTGTTTGTCCTTCACGGGGCTCTGTAGAACACGTTTATTATTTAAATGCATTTAAATTATCAGGTGTGTACTAGGTATTAGCATGCTATGTGTTTGGCTGTGTTTAAATATATTTGTGGTTGTTATGTGACCACCAGAGGCGCTGGTATGCTAAAGATGTCTTTATTGATCTCGGTGACATGAATGTCTTTTGATATAAAAATTGTTATTGTTGCACCACAATTCAGCAGCAATAAATTGCAGGCATGCATTCATTGAACTTAAGAAGTTGTCATCTTTGAGAGCCACCAGAGGCGCTGCTAAATCATTTATATATATATATAAACCGTGGTTTCAGCAGTTATTTTTGAAATAAAAAGGAATAAAGCGTCAACTGATCTCAAGTGACATTTGTTTGCGATTATTATTGATGCATTAGTTGTGTCTCAAAATATATTTAGCAGCCAGTTAAAACATGGTGCTGTAATGTTATCTGTAGATTGAGTTGTTTAGACAACTCTTAAAAAACAATAAGTTGTGTAAAAAGTTAAAAAGAAAAGAGAGAGAGAAAGAGAAAAAAAAGAATTTCTAAAACTCTTGTCTTTGGCACGAATGGTTGCCAACTAACATATTATAGGAAGACAATTTGAAATTCTGTTTATTTTCGACTTGCCGGAGGATGAGGAGGAGGAGGAGGAGGAGGGGGGGAGGAGAGAGAGAGAGAGAGAGAGACACCCTTTGCTATCTTTTTCTCTCTTGTGTTGTCGCTTTCGACGGGAAATGACCATAAGTTCCACTTGTTTGGAGGCGCTGTTAGCGGCTTGTTGTTGGTCTTAATGTAATACTCGTAAATACAACCTAGACAACGCGCATTTGTATTTGTCAAGTATTTTTTTTTTATAAATGGAACTTCTTAGTCTATTCAATCTTCTCTGAGTGGCATTTTTACAAGGAAAAACAGAAATGGTCGTGATTTTTCGAGTCTTGAAAGCTCTGTGTATGTCACGATTGACATCTAAACGTGGATTTCAGAGCTATGTTTGTTCAGCTTTTTAGAAGCGATATTTAGGAAGAAATAGTAGAGACAGGCAATTAGAAATCGGGACAAACAGAAGTTAGCTCCGCCCCTTTTTATGACGACCGGGAACTTCTAATTGGTTTGTTGTGTGGTTCGACGTTGAAAAGGGCGGAGCATGTGACGTCAGACTGCATAATCAACCAACTAGAAGTTCCCAGTCGTCATAAAAAGGGCGGAGCCAACTTCTTTTTGTCTCGATTTCTAATTGCCTGTATAGTAGAGTAGATTTGTAAACAGGTAGTTGGGCGCAGCCAGAAAAATTCTGTTAGCCCCGCCCTTTTCTGAGCATCAGACCAATAACAAACAGAATCAAACGCGTATCAAACCTAAATAACCAATCATAACGAAGTCTTTGGCTGCTCCCAACTGCTTCTGACTTGTAATGCCTGTATTTTGCCACTAGGTGCGCTGAATAATAAAGCACCAAGTGACGCCTCTATGCGTCAGGTAAAGAGGAACCAATAACATTATTTTTGGTTTAAATTGCATGTCCAGATATGAATGTGGAATACTTCGATTTGGAGGGTAAATTTGTTAAGGTTTTTCGCTGGGACCCGCTTGGGGGGGGGGGGGGGGGGTTGGCTACAGGCAATTAGAAATCGGGACACAAAGAAGTTGGCTACGCCCTTTTTATGACGAACGCAACTTCTAATTGGTTGGTTATGTACTCTGACTTCACATCAATCAACGTCGAACCACACACAAAAAAACAGACTTTCACTCTGATTTTCTGTAAAAATAATGCACCAGACGGAGCTGGCATCACTTTTGTCTAAGAACATGCATTCAACACTAACATGGAGAAGATAGCGAGGTGCCAGTCCAGTAAAGTAATAGGCTAAGGTGCCAGGTGGCTGAGGTGGTGGTGGTTCTTCTTTAAGTATAAAATGGGAGTGGGGGGGGGGATCTCCAGTGTGATCAACTGATCATCTCTTCTTTTAGGGTACTCTCTCTCTCTTTGGCTTTCTTTCTCTCTTTTTTTCTCTCTGTCTTTGGGCTTCTTTCCCTTCATTTAATTAAAGACACCTTCATCCTAAAAATGCTTCCTTCTTATTTTTTCCCCCTTTTCCTTTTCCAATCTCATTTTCCTTTTTCCGCCTGTTGAGCTGCGTGAAGGAATTATGATGACCCTTAAGTAAAAAAAAGGTGGCTTTTTCTTATAATTTAATTTTTGAAGACACACTACTTCATTGGGGGGGGGAGGGAGGGAAATATGGTTAAATGACATCTCTTCTTAGAAAATAATTGGTGCCTCAAAAAAATATAATAAGGGCCTCAAAAATATAATAACGACGGTTTAATGTGGTGGAGGGATTTCTTCTTTTAAAAAAAGGAGGCGTATCCGAGCTAAAAAAAAAAAGCGAAAAAGGTGCATGATGGATGCTTGGGGTGTTCATTACTGAATTTGAAGATGGAGGACGATGTGGGCGTGGTTCTCTTACAGTCATGTAAAGACATGGAGATACAGTCGTTTGTCCCACATGCTTTTATGAGTGTCAGACCAAATATCAACCAATTGGAAATAGAAAAGGGCAGGGCATGTGACGTCGGACTACATAACAAACCAATTAGAAGTTGTCAGTCCTCATAAAAGGGGCGGAGCAAACGACTGTATCTTACTGTCTTTACTTTTGTGATAAATAATCCTTGAAAATAGAAGGATGGGTACAAAATAGGGATTGTCATGCCCTTAAGGCCCGGCGCATATTGAACCCAGGCACAGCCCAGCCCATCCCCACGCGTGGGGAAATCTGTAAAACATAGATGGTAGTACTGCGCCGTAAATTGAACCCAGCCCACGGCCACCCCATGCAGCCTTCACCATCTATGTTTTACAGATTTCCCCACGCGTGGGCATGGGCTGGGCTGGGTTCAATTTGCGCCGGGCCTAATACCTTTGGGTGTGAGGGGTGATAACCACATTCCTGTCTTTACTTGCCTGTGTGTGGCTCTTATGTTGTGGATGGGCTTCAGGCTTGGAACTGTTGCCACGTGTGGGTCTTTGGAATTGACACATTGTATTAAACACCTTAAATTAGAAGAAACGTAAAAATTCCTATAAAGTAGAAGAGTAAAATAAAAGATTCATTTAAAAAAAAACATTTTTTGTGTCAACGTTTTGTGCCAAAGTTAATTTCAAATTGTCATAAGAAGTTTAGGGCATTTTTTATAACTTACAAGTTATTTAAAAAATACTTCTTGCATGTTTGGAAATTGCATCTGTGTCTGTAGTAGAATGTCTTTAGCTGCTGCTTAAAAAGATATGTTTAAGTAGCAGACGACGTTTAATGGTCGACAAGAATTCAAATTATTAATGGCTTCCAAGATGGCGGTATACTATCCTATGTACGTCTACTTGAAGGTTTTATGGCTAATAACAGCTGGTGTCACAGTGATGTGTTTGGTTCAAATTCATTGCTGCTATGAACATTTAAAGCGACTACCTAAGATTAGTAGCATCAGTGCTAGCTAGGGCTCGGATTTTTATGCAATATCAAAGCAAATGTTTCTCAATTTGTGGCCCAAAGTGCCAATTATGAAGTAATCATTATCATTAGAACAACGGTAATTGTTATTTCTAAAAAAAAAAAGAGGTCGGTTAGAGGCTAATATGCCTGGTTATTATCAGTTGTCAAACAATTGTTTGATCAAAACGAAATTGTTACTTCACAATTGGCACTTGGGCCATATATTGAGAAACATTTGTTTTGATATTGCATGCAAATCCGAGCCCTAATCGTCACTGTTAGGGACAGGCATGTAAAGACAGGTAGATACAGTCGTTTGCTCCGCCCTTTTTATGAGCGTCAGACCAAATGGCAACCAATTGGAAATTGAAAAGGGCGGAGCATGTGACGTCAGACCACATAACAAACTGATCAGAAGTTGCCAGTCCTCATAAAAATGGCGGAGCAAACGACTGTATCTTATTGTCTTTCCTTGCTTGTCTGTGAGGTTAGGTGGCATTATTTCCAAATGCAGCCATAAGCCTGGTTCACACTGTTACATTGTGTTCTGATTGCAACCAGAAATTGAATTGTGTTTTGTTCAAAGAAGAATGACTTTATTTATACTCTTAGCACTGAAAGCTCCACCTGGTGTTGATTTTCTCATGTACTTTTTATTTCTGCAAAATGTTCTCTGAAGGTTTACTTTACTAGGAATTACTCCATTTAGAAGAAGAAGAAGAAGAAAAAAATACATTGAGCTCGACAATGTTTTCAAACATGTCATAGATAAATATGATTATATGAATATGAGCTAATAAATTTTGTTAGTCCATAATAACCATCTTCAGTTTTTCATACACTGGCAACAAAATACACGCACACACACTTCTGCCATTCACTTTCTCCTTATTTTTGAAGCATCCAAATACCAACAACCCATTTCATTATAAGATACTCAACCCGCAACACGCGAGCCACATCTGGCTCCTCTTCCTCCTCCTTCCTCTTTGTGTGTGTTTTCACTATTTATGACTCCATGAATAATGTGAAAAGAATATTTTTGTGTCCACGTGTCTCTTGTTTTGATGACGGTTAACTTGTCATTTTTGACGAGCACGTGACAAGTATGTGTTTCAAGTGCCTTATTGTGTGGCTCGTAACACATGAGAAGGTTGGTAAACCTCGAGTCTTTTCTGGTTGCCTGAGCTTATTACTTGAAGCTCAATATGGAAACTTTTTCAAAGGAGTTTTTAGGGGTTTTTTGCTGAATATTGCGGTGTAGTAGGGTGGGCGATTATCAATTTGGTTTTGGTCTCTCCTCGTTTTGCAACTTATACTTTCATGCCATTATTTATGAGTCGATCGAGCGATTTTGAGTGGTTTTTCTTCAAGAAGGGTTCTCTCTCTGTTTCTGTCCTTGTTTGCAAAAAGAAAGCCAAGTCATATAATATAAGCTAGGTTTTTACCAAGATGTAGGGTTCCACTTGAGGTGGTTATTTTTAGCAATTTAGTCAAGAAAAAGATAGCACTAGGCTTCTTTTACGTTTTCTAGTTTTTTCTTACTCTCTCTCTCTCTCTTTCTCTCTCTTTTTTTCTAGAGAAAAACAATTTTTTGATGTCAGTCACTTTCGAGTACAGGTTTTATTTTAAGTGAATTTTCACGTTAGGTTTTTCAGTTGCTTTATACAATATATATTTGTTGGTTTATAGAATAATAATACGCCACCTGGTGGAGATTTTCGAAAGTTTAGAGAATTGGTTTTGTACTGATGATATATTAGCTCTTGTTTCTTGAGAACTAACCTGTTTTCTTAGGCCGTGAACAAATTAGGCAACATTTCAAGCATGCAACCAGCAACAGTCTCCTGAAACTATTGCTGGTGACACTACACTAGCGCCACCACTGCATTTGCAGGTACCAAATTAGACAGGCAAGTGTAGCCAGGACTAGCTTTTCGATTGCTCTGCCCTTTTATGAGGGTCAGACCAAGTATCAACTAATTGGAAATTGAAAAAGGCGGAGCATGTGACATCAGACCAAATAACAAACCAATTGGAAGTTGATGACGCTCATAAAAGGGCGGAGCAACCGAAAAGCTAGTCCTGGCTACACTTGCCTGTCAAAATTAGTAGTTGGCATCAGTAGAGAGTGGACGTTGAGCTGAAGATGAAATTATTGTATTGAAGCATGCGGTAGCTGAAAATGAACATGTGTTTTAGCTAATTGCGTTTAGCCATCTTCAGCTGCAACAAAACAGCTCAGCTTATTCAGTTCCTTAATAAGATAATTATTTGCATGCAATACCATTTTTTACATTCCTATTGGTTGATATGGGTATGATGTGATGATGACATCACTAACTGACCAGCTACAAATAAGCTGAAATGCATTTTAAGCTCCAATTTGCTGCTTCAGCTGAAATCTTTCATCTTCAACTTACATGGAAATGTGAAGAGCTGATGGAAGAGAAGCATAAGATGGTACAACATTCCTGCTTCAGCTCATAAAAATTCGCTTCTTCAGCTCACTAGTAAATGCACCTTTACAGTTATTGTTTGTGTCCTCAAAATGGTTTCAACTAGAGTTGGGACATTCGAATTCTCAAATCCGGCGAATCTTGAAAAAGATTCGAGATTCGAAAACTCAAATCTTCGCGCTTTTTTCGTCTTTCGAATCCTAACCTAAAAAAACCTGTTAAAAACTTTGGTAAAATTAGTTTTAACTCCATTGACGTCCAATAGAAGCATTCACTAACAAACAAAAACCGGCGATTGTTGCAATTTCGGTGATTATCCGGATCACCAATGGATCACCTTGTGGCGACCCTGAATGAAGCCACACTTGTTTTTTTGTAAATAATAATTTAATATTTAATATTATTTCATTTATTTGTATCTTCTTAATGAATAATATAGGATTCTTATATGAAGGATTCGGGAGATTCGACAAAAATTTAGGATTCGGATTCGTTTTTCTTTTCTTTTCTTGAAACGAGTACAATACGTTCTTGACCATTTTTTTTGTCTATTTGTGGAGATAAACTTTTACAATATACAGTATATATATATATATCCGTGTATATATCGTTTAACCGGAGCTTTTGTTAGGTTGGATGGGGTGTAAAGCTGAGGGAGGAGAAGGGGTTAGGGTGTAGTTTTACTCGTTGGCGGTGGTCGTATTACCGAGAACTTCTTTTCTGTTTGTAATTGCATATTCTAAATGCAGTTCACGTTCAAACTTAACAGTTCTTGTTTTGGGTTCTGAAGTTTGAATTGCTCGTGAGGTGGAGAAAAAATGGGGTTGTGGGTGTTTTTTTTTTTTAGTAAAAGAAACAAGCAACACAAAAAAATTGTCCGGAAGGTAATTTACTTTCAAAGGTGGTGATGAACAGGTAGAAATCTTTTGTATGTTTTCTGCTGGTGATGGTGGTGGTGAGAGGGGAGAAAGGAAGAAAAAAATACCGTTTTGTTAATCGTTTTGAGAAGGGGGGGGGGGTGAGGTAAGGTGGAGGTTAGGGTAGAGAGGCTAACTTGCGCGCTTCTCTTAATTTATTGTTTTCATAATTTTTAATATTATAAAAAAAAAGAAGAACGACGAAAAAGAAAGCTCTTTTCATTTTTAAAGTCAAGTCAGGTGTCCGAAATAATGTCATGTTATCATTTTTTTTCTTTGTATGGTGGATGGCTAATATGACTACGTATGTGAGGGATTTTTTATTTCAATTGCGTTTACTTTGTAAAGACGGATTTGTTTTTCAGGGGTGCTTGGCCCTGTTGGGAATATCAGTCAAGGGGGGGGGGAGAATCTCTCTTTGACCCTTCATAAATACCTAAAACAGGAAGAGGTTTTTAGAAAAGAGGCGACTGAATAAGCGCCATGTTGAACAAACGCGAAACTAAATAAGCACCAAATGGAACAAGTGCTAAATGGAACAAATGCCAAACTGAAAAAGCACTAAATTGGACAAGCACCAAACCGAATAAGCACCAAACCAAATAAGCACCAAACCAAACCGAATAAGCACTAAATTGAACAAGTGCCAAATTGAGTGAGCACCAAATGAAACAAGTGCCAAATCGAACAAACGCCAAACTGAAAAGCACCAAATTGAATAAACACCAAGTGGAACAAGTGCCAAAGTGAACAAACTTCAAACTTAATAAGCGCCAAATCAAACATGCAATTGAACAAGCAATAAACTGAATAAGCGCTACATTGAATAAGTGCCACATCAAACAAACGCCAAATAGAAAAAGCACCAATTTGAACAAACTCCAAACTGAATAAGCACTAAATGGAGCAAGTGCCAAATCGAACAAGCACCAAGTGGAACAAACTCCAAACTGAATAAGCGTCAAATTGAACAAGCAATAAACTGAATAAGCGCCAAATTGAACAATCAATAAACTGAATAAGCGCCAAATTGAACAAGCAATAAACTGAATAAGCGCCAAATTGAACAAGCAATAAACTGAATAAGCGCCAAATTGAACAAGCAATAAACTGAATAAGCGCCAAATTGAATATGCAATAAACTGAATAAACGCCAAATGGAAGAAGCAATAAACTGAATAAGCGCCAAATGGAAGAAGCAATAAACTGAATAAGCGCCAAATGGAACAAGCAATAAACTGAATAAGCACCAAATGGAACAAGTGCCAAATTGAACAAAGCACCAAGTGGAACAAACTCCAAACTTAAAAAGCGCCAAATAGAACAAATGCCAAACTGAATAAGCACCAAGTTGAGTAAACGCCAAACTGAATAAGCGCAAAATCGAACAAACGCCAAATGGAAAAAAAGCGCCAAACTGAACAAACGACAAACTGAATAAGGGGGCTCAATAGCTATAAATGCGCCGCTGTTGTCGATGATGATCAAGGTCATACCAGTGACTTACACACTGACAGCATGACATTGTTTTCAATGGTGGTTCGTGTGAAGCCGATGCTAATTGTATTTTTCTTAAAGATTATTTTGTCGGGATTGAATTTTATGACATCATAGGACATGTAATATTGCGACATTTTATGAGTGAATATATTAACTTGTGTTGACTGTATTCAAATTGTAAAATTTTGTGATTTTTTATTCATTTTTCCTTCTGTGGTATTTTGTTGTTGTTGTTGTTACACAAGACAACAAAATTCACAGCCATAACGACTTCAAGGCATGCAAGCATGAAAAACGCTTTCAACCACAGCACCTTTCAAAAAGCGTGAGGGAGTTCTAAGATAGTCAGTCACGTGATAATGTGACACAGAAAACAGCCGAAGCGTCGCAACACGACTTTAAAACTAAATAAAATTATGTAGCATTTGTGAAAATAGAGCCTATTTTTTTAGTAGGGGCCTAATTATTGGGCCCACAATTGTACTTGTGGTAGGGTACTTGAGGGCAAGTGGATGGCGCAAATGCGGCTCCATATTTGCGTATTTGCATTTAGCACTAAAAATATTTTGCAAAAAAAATGGTGTCAGTCAAAACGATTAAAAACTTTTTTGGGGGGCCTTTGCCACCCGGGCCTTCCTGAGCTCATAGACCCGATGTTTAAGAAAAAAACGTCAATTTTTAAAGTCGCGGGGGCAATATGTTTATTTTTTATATTTAAAGTTGTCCAATATTAAGTTTGCAAAGTACAATGTGCACCTTAAATATATGCTGATCGAGTGATAGAATGACAAAAAATTGGTAAGTGCGGTTCTATTTTTAAAAACTTATTTCGAAATCGCGAATTTCTGAATTTTATGTTAAACTCCATTGAGTTACGCCCAAATAAGAAAAAAAAAAAAACATCCATTAAAATGTTGGTAAAAATAGCTAGAAATAATTTTAAAAAGCCACAATTAAACCTCAGTAAAGCCAACACATTGGCGTACGTGCTGCTTATTTTTTGGTTTTTTAAAATTATATTTAAATATTTTTAACAACATTTTAATGTATGTTTATTTCTTTAGAGCACGTACTCAATGGAGTTTAACATAAGAAGTTGAAATTCGCGATTTTGAAATATTTTTTTTTAAAAATAGAACCGCACTTTCCAATTTTGTCATTCTATCGCTTGATCGGCATATATTTAAGGGGCACATTGTGCTTTGAACCATCAAAATTGGACAACTTTAGATATGAAAAATAAACATACTGTCGCCGCTGTGTATTAACATATTTTTGTTGACACTGAGTCTATGGGCTAAATAGAAAAACGATCCTAGCGCTCTTTGCGGAGATTTTTCAGTTCGAAATGAGTTGCTATATCTCATTCAACATTTGTGTGAGGTGTATTGTGGGAGTTTGCAATGCATCATGGTACATTTCAAACAGACAATTTTATATGCATAACGCGGCCATTTGAAGGAGCACCTTCGCTTTTTTAAGCAGTGCCAATATTGTGTGTAAATGCATTTTGCTGACAAGCATTTAGCTGAATGTCTTTCTCCTCATGTGTGTTATACCTTGTACACACAAATGAGTTACATGAATTCAAATTAAATGTGTTTAGGTGAATTTATACAGAATCCGGTTAAGGACATATGAACCCAAATAAAAATTGACTTTAATTATTAATATTTTAAATTGAAATACTAAATCAATATTTTGTCAATACTTTATCTGATTATATTTAAGTATTAACTCAATATTTTCAAGGTTATTAACTGAATAAATTGAATTCGAAATATTATTTGTTTGTCCTTCACAGGGCTCTGAAGAACGCATAGAAACGCTCTGTAAATGCAATTTAAATTATCAGATGTGTACTAGGTATTACAAGGTATTACTTTAAACACGTTTAAAGTAGTTAATTTTTTTTATATAATGAAATGGTTCTAAGTGGTGTGTGGTATCCTTGTTTGATGATCACCTTGTATTTAACTGAAGTCAATTGAATGAAATTGGTTGTGGGATTTACCTTAACTGAACAACAACAACCTACTACACCCTTTGTCACCCGCAAGGCTTTAACTGACTTTTCAAGGCCTGACTGAAATTGTACCTTTTTTTTTCTCTCTCTCTCTCTCTCTCTTTCTCTTGTTTCTTCTTAACAAGTGAATGGTGTCAGTGGTTTAACTGGTTTCATTAATAAACTATTTTTTTTTTGTTCTTTTTTGCCTTGCAGTCTGTTGGTTTTTTCTGTGGTCTGGTCAGTCATTTTTAGTGACCTTCTAAAGTTGTATAATTTTATGGGTGTTTGATGATAGTGATGGTGGTTGTGGCCTTGAAACAATAACACACACACAAAAAAAAAGTTGTTTCCCGATTCTTTATCATTGTGATGGACGGTTATGCCGGTTCTTCTTTTTCGTTCATTTTTTTTTTTCTTCCTTCTACTGACATATTTGATTATAACTGACATTGACATTTGTTGTCCAATCTTTCTTCTGGACAACAAAGTTTGCTTTGCATCAGTTAGTAATCTAGTTACGTCTACTGTGGTTTTTACAAGATCACACACTACTTTGCTTACCGCCAAATACTGACGTCAAAATGGTGTCAAATGACACTGAATGACTAAATTGATTAGGTTGGTAGGAAAATAATGGCGGTTTTTGTTTTCTCAGCTAATAAACGTAATTTATGAATTAATAATTAACTTTATTAATCGAAATAAAGGCGCCATTAGAATTGATACATTTTAGCCAATTAATTCCAAGTTTATTTATTTCGGTGGTGGAAAATTCCGGAGTCGTGTGGAGTTGATAAAATCTCGAAATGCATGTTTTTGGCAGCAGCTACCATTGTTGAAGATATTTGTTTCTTGTCCATTTTCAATTCAATAGCCTAAATTGAAACACAGTTAACAATAAAACCAACGTTAACGTTACTCAAATACAGACTGCAAAATGCAATTTCAAATAATCTTAACACGAACACAATGTAATTACACTTATATTGAAAACATTTAAGTTTCAATTGCAGTAAACAAAAACCGCAATTATTTTCCTACCAACTTAATAATTTGCTGCAGAAGCCGCCATATGTGGTATGGCAACTTCTAATTGGTTTGTTGTGCGGTTCGACGTTGAAAAGGGCGGAGCATGTGGCGTCAGACTACATAACCAACCAATTAGAAGTTGCCGTTCGTCATAAAAAGGGCGGAGCCAACTTCTGTTTGTCCCGATTTCTAATTGCTCTCATCTTGGAGGAAAATTATGACCATGTGCAACGTACATTTTGACTTCTCCTCGTACAAGATTTTTAAATTTCCGAATGTAGTAGTTGTTTTACACGGGCATCTGTAGACAGCTTTAGAATTTTTGTTGGACCCGCCCTTTTATGAGCGTCAGACCAAATATCAACCAATTAGAAATAAAAAAGGGCGGGAGATGTGACATCAGACCCAGTAACAAACCAATTAGAAATTGATGACGCTTATAAAAAAGGGCGGAGCTAAAGAAATTCTGAAGCTGTCTACAGATGCCTGTTTGTTTTACACCTGTCCGGAGTTTTCAAATGTAGCCCCCTGATGTCTTTAGCTTTTATATATATAAGTATTAGATGATTGTAGACTTGAATCATGAAATTTAGATGACAACACAACTATTTTGTCTTTGTTAGTATTTTTTATTGTAGTTTTTTTTTCTTTCTTTCGCGCTTTTCTCACCACTTGTTATTTTTTTTTTTTTTTGAGATCACAATTCTCTCTTATCCTGTCATATATGACTTAGGGGTATAACCTCTCTCCCATAAGCTCCCTTCCCACCCACCCCCCTCACTAACCATATAGCTCTCCTGTACTATTGTACAAACTATTTCAAATAATTCATTGGATTTTTATCACAAGCTTTTAGCATAGAGAGAAGGGGGGGGGCTCTTTCTTCTATAAGTAAAACGCTGTTTTTTTTATTCGTACTTTTTACAAAAAGTACCAAAAGTGTTGCTTTTATCTTTTTTTTTCGGAATGGAAGATAACAGTCTGATGATCATTGAATGGAGATTAAGTGCTGTTTTTTTGGTTAGTATAATCATGGCGTTTCTAATAGCATTAAGTAGGGATTACATGTAGCAGTCAATTGTTATGAAAGTTTTACTTTTGAGAAACCGAGTTTTTAATGCTTTGGTTAACTAGACACACTGAATACGTGAAAAGGAAGACTCAAAAAAAAAAAAAAAACCGGCGGTCCTTAATGATAGCTTTGGTCAATTTTAATTTGACCAATAGGAACGCAGTATTTTTCATCAATAAAAGTAGCTGTGAATATTAGTATAAAAAAAAGTTGTGACCAGGGTTAATAATAATTAATATATTGGTAATTGGGCGGTGTTACGTTAAATTAAGCTAGTTGCAGGGGGTCTGGGGGCGCAGCCCCGAGAATGTAAAACAAAAATGACCTCTGCAAGCGAAAAGCAGCTTTAGTAATCTGTTTAGAATACTATTGATTCTGAACAGTGGTTTTTATAGGCTGCAAAAATTAAATACTTTGTTCTTATTGGCCAAAATCAAATTGACCAAAGCTATCGCCAACGACCGGTAAGAAAACGGTGTGACGAGAAGACTTGCTAGAGATGTCAACGGTTCACTTGCGTGTTTTGTCGGCTTGAGACATTTGACAGACGTGTCGGTCGTGTGTGCTGACCTTACTACAGTCTAGTCTGGCACCGACACAGGCAATTAGAAATCGGGACAAACAGAAGTTGGCTCCGACCTTTTTAATGACGACCGTCAACTTGTAATTGGTTGGTTATGTAGTTTGACGTCACGTGCTCCACCCTTTTCAACGTCGAACCACACAACAAACCAACTAGAAGTTGCCGGTTGTCAAAAAGGGCGGAGCCAACTTCTGTTTGTCCTGATTTCCAATTGCCTGTGGCACCGACTGTGTGTCGTTGCCCTTAGGTTTTCATTCGTTGTGTAAGAATTACAGGCATGTAAAGACAGGGAGATACAGTCGTTTGCCCCGCCCTTTTATGAGCGTCAGACCAAATATCAACCAATTAGAAATTCAAAAGTGGCGGGGCATGTGACATCAGATCAAATAACAAACCAATTAGAAGTTGCTGTTCCTTATCAAAGGCGCGGGGCAAACGACTGTATTGTACTGAGCATACTTGCCTGTGTTACACTTGTTCAAAATGCTCACCAGATGGCGGCAGAATGGCTCCTTAAAAGAATAGGAACAATAAAAAAAGAAGCTAATTGAATGTTTTTTTTTGTGCTACTTGTTTTATATCACATTTCAAGCAAAAGAGAAAAAAGCTTTTTTTATTTTATTAAAAGACTTGAAAATGTGATAAAATTCCCAAGATGAATTTTTTTTTTTAAAAAAAAGGTCCAGAATTTTTCTTTTTCATCTTTCTGTAAAGGTAAAAATAAGAACAGAAAGAGAAACTTTCACAAATCTTTTTTCCAAAGTTATGATGTTATCTTTAAGAAGAAGAAAAAAAAGGCAACAGAATGGAAAATCTTGATGCTTTTGAAAGATTGTTTTGCATTTTTTTTGGTGGGGGGGGGGAGGTTTTGCCTTTTTTCTTGAAGCAAGCAAACTTTGTAAGATTTTTTTGCCATGTTTTAAATTAAGCAATTTGCGAAAAAAAAAAAAGAAGAAGAGATTCTATCATTTTATTCTTTTTATCACGTTTTCCTTTTTCTTCCTTCTTCCTGTCTGTTGATGGGTTTTTCAAGTCTTGATTCTATTTTCCATCCAATCATTTATTTTCTTATAATCTATTTCTATTGTCTTGCAATGATCTCTCTCTCTCTCTCTCTCTCTCCTCCTCCTTTTTCTTGTCTTGATTTCTTCTTCATATCATCAACTATGATTCTTTATGTAGAGAAGTAAAAATTGGGCTTTTTTATATATATTTTTCTAGTCTCATTTGACACTCGTTAGCATTTCAATTTGTACGCCTCCCCTCCCTCCTTAGGTTCGGTTGTGGTTCCCTACAACTACCAAAGCTCGGAACAGCTACCAGGGGGGGAGAACAGATACTTGGGTCACTACAACTACCAATGAAATGTAACCCTTTCCCCCAAAACCGAACCGAATCTAAAGTTCTAAACCTAAACTAAACTTTATGACCCAAGTAGCTGTAATGACAGGCAATTAGAAATCGGGACAAACAGAAGTTGGCTCCGCCCTTTTTATGACGACCGGCAACTTCTAATTGGTTTGTTGTGTGGTTTGACGTTGAAAAGGGGCGGAGCATGTGACATCAGACTACATAACCAACCAATTAAAAGTTGCCGGTCGTCATAAAAAGGGCGGAGCCAACTTCTGTTTGTTCCGATTTCTAATTGCTTTTGCTGTAGTGACCGTATATTGATAAAAAAGAACTTTTTTTTGGCAGCTGTAATGATTCTGGTAGCTATAGTGAGCAAGTCCCTTTGGTTGGTATTGAAAATTGAAATTTCTATGAAGTACAGAAACGGTTGTGGTCAAATTGTTTGTACTGTGTGGGCCACCGGCCAAAGTAAAGTCTGACTTAGGATAAAAACATAGTGGTGAAGTAAGCCATGCTGTCAGCTAAGATATAAGATAGATACTTCAATTGATCAGCACATAGTGACGCTAAAGAGTCGGATTAAGGTATACGTATGTCCCCAGTCAAAAAAGAAAATATGCCCTCGGTAAATGGTTAGGGTTTATGCAAAATTACTTCGAAAAATCTTCACAAAGAGCGCTTGCATCGTTTTTTTCTATTGAGCCTATAGACCCAGTGTTAAAGAAAAAACGTTAATTTTTAAAATACACAGTTGCCGCGGCAATATGTTTATTTTTCATATTTAAAGTTGTTCAATTTTGATGGTTCAAAGTGCAATGTGGACCTTAAATATATGCTGATCAAGTGATAGAATGACAAAAAATTGGGAAGTGCGGTTCTATTTTTAAAAACTATATCAAAATCGCGAATTTCTAACTCTTACGTTAAAACTCCATTGAGTACGCGCTCGTAAGAAAAAAAAACATCCATTAAAATACTTGTAAAAAAAACCAGAAAAAAATCAGCACGTGTGCCAATGTGTTGACTTCACTGTGGTTTAATTGTGGCGCACGTGCTGGTTTTTTTCTGGTTTTTTAAAATTATTTTTATATATTTTTACGAGCATATTTTAATGGCTGTTTTTTTTCTTATGAGCGCGTACTCGATGGAGATTTAAGAGTTTTTAAATTCGCGATTTTGAAGTAGTTTTTAAAAATAGAACCACACTTACCAATTTTTTGTCATTCTATCACTCGATCTGGATCATATTTAAGGTGCACATTGCACTTTGAAAACTTAATATTGGACATCTTTAAATATGAAAAATAAACATATTGCCGCCGCGACTGTGTATTTTAAAAAGTAAAAACTTTTAACTCTTCTAAAGCTGGGTTAAAGAAAGTCATAGTTCTATGACTTTCTTTAACCCAGCTTTAGAAGAGCGCATACTCGCTTGATGTAGCAAAAATTCGTGGTGTTTGAACGTGTTTTCAAGCAAAAGCGCTTATCTAATCGACTTCAAGCTATAGCATTTTGCTTGTTATCTTTCAAGTGCGTGCCGAAATACTTCTATATTTAATTTCAGATTTAGCTTCTTTTTTTTTGGCGCTTTAACCTCTTATTTTGGGGTCCTGCCATAGGAGAAAACATATCAATATAAATGTGTAAGGTCTATATTATAAGTACTAAACCACAAAACGTGACTAATTAGTTTGGTGGATGCAAAGAGAGAGAGAGGAAATCATGTGTCAACTTTTATTCCGAGTACATTTTTCGGTGGTTTTTAGATTTTTTTTTTTCGAGGAGGTTGTTGGAAGAAGTTC
The DNA here is from genome assembly GCA_036925085.1 of Brachycybe producta. Lineage (NCBI taxonomy): Eukaryota > Metazoa > Arthropoda > Diplopoda > Playtdesmida > Andrognathidae > Brachycybe > Brachycybe producta. The sequence goes on along the minus strand of JAUPFP010000142.1, from coordinate 90,462 downwards.
GTTGGTTTAGGTTTAAAGATGGGGAGGAGAACGAAGAAGGAAAGAGGAGGCTTTCTCTGGAATCCTTAGTTCCGGTCGGAGGACTCGGTTGGGTTCGCATTTCACTATTTTTAGTCTATTTTTGTGATTAATCACTTGAAAGTTTGTTCAGTGCGACAAAACCAACCAACAACGTTTGGAAGTTTTTAGGTTTTTTTTGTTGTTGTTGTTGTTGTTGCCTTTCTGTTACTGAGATAAGTTTCTTTTTTAAAAAGTTAGTCACTTGGCTTTTAATGTTAATTATAGCTCAAAAATGATAAGTCAAAATAAACTGGCTGGAAGATAATCGTAATTTTCTTCAGAATTAGCATTTTTCAGTTGCTTTGTGAATTGTTTACGAGCACTTTTTTACTATATTTTATTATGCTTTTGCCAATTTTGAAAATAGCGTGCTTTTTTTTGTTTTGAAAGCCCATTCACAATAAAGCTTTAAGCTTTGAAGATTAGATTGTGCTTTGTATTATAGAACACATGGTCTACACTTTGTCTAAGAGATTTAAAAAAAAAACAAGCTTCATTTTGGCAGTAAATTTTTAGTGTTAGGATTAGGGTTAGAAATAAATTAACTTTTAAAAAAAAATTTAAAGTATGTTAGAAACTAAGAATGACTGACTGACTCAATTTGCCTGAAAGTAATTTTTTCTTCATTGAAAAAAAATAAAAGATATCTTTTAAAATAAACATTTTTATGGAATTTCGAGAGAGAGAAAGAGAGAGAGAGGGAGCGAAAAAAAATGGCTCCATTCTATAACTAAATTTAAAATGAAAGCAAGAACGTTCTAAAATACAGGCAATTAGAAATCGGGACGAACTTCAGTTGGCTCTACCCCTTTTATGAGGACCGGCAACTTCTAATTGGTTTGTTGTGTGGTTCGGCGTTGAAAAGGGCGGAGTATGTGACGTCAGACTACATAACCAACCAATTAGAACTTGCCATTCGTCTTAAAAAGGGCGGAGCCAACTGGAGTTCGTTCCGATTTCTAATTGTCTGTTTCTAAAATTGCTATAAGACTTGGTTTATACAGGGTCAGGATAAAAGGATGAACCAATAAACGGGATGAACAGATGAACATCGTGGGTAATCCTAAAACCTGAAACAGACTGCATATAGAAATTGCTGAACACAAAAACCTTGGGATGAAGCAAGGGATGAACACTATTAACATGGGTGCAGAGCAGAACACACAAATCATGTTTTAAATGGAATTAACTGAATGACCCCCCCTGCAACAAACTCAATTTAACGGAATCACACCTAATAACCGATGTATAAAAAAGTATAGTATTCATCCAGTTCTATAAGCATTTAGTTTCAAGTTTTAGAGTTACCCCAATTGTTCAATCCGTTAATCAGTTCATTCTTTTAACCTGTTCTGCAAAGCAGCATGCAAAGCTTCAAAAATGGCGTCAAAGCTTCAGGTTTTCATCTTTGCTAGAGCATAAAGCTAGCTTTGAAATTGCTTAACTTTTCAAAGCTTAGTAATCCTTAAAACACCAATCATGAAACAGATACACAAATGTGTTGAACAAGTCACACTTTTTTCTTCCAGGATAGAGGGAAGGTTTCTATTGTTTTGTGTATGTTTCTATGAACAAGCTAAGCTTTGAGGAGTTAATTTTAGAAGCTTCACAGCTTTGTAACACCCAGTGAGTCATGATCCCTCCAGAATGCTAGCCTGGGGGCGTGCGACTTATCTCTGTTCCTCCCTTTCTCTATATAGACTATATTTCGGCTGAGTAATACTTTTGGGAACATGGATACACCTTGTACGTGTACACAGGTCCAAGCGCATAAAAGGGCCGTGTTTCTCTTTGTTAGCTGTCCATTCTTTTGCTCAACTTGTACTGCGTCGATCGTTATCCGTATCACATCATGGGCACGTGGGGGCACCTTTAATCTCAAACATTTCTTTCTGTGCATGTTTATGCTACTGGGATAGAAATGAATAAAGTGTTTATAATCAGAAGCTACGTTGTCTTTATGTCCGGAAACAAATCCTTCTCTAAACAGGCTGGAGACACAATAGGACAAGAAGGCATGCGGATCTCTTATGGAGCAAGTCTAGAAGAACGATGATCAGAAATGGATGATCGTCATCCTTCTGAGAGATCTCACCCCTACTCTGGAGGACGTCTACAATCCATCACTATCCGACTAGTAATTTACCTCGAATTTTCCTCGTGTGGTTACCACGCGATAGAGGAAGAAACGAGCTACCAAAATAGGATGAAAATTGTCGTCTTGCCACAGCTTGGAAGACTTAGGGTAGGTTTATACTACAAGCTTTGAAGCTTGTAAAAAATTAGCTCCCCAAAGCTTAGCTTGTTCATACGAACACGTGATCTTGCAAGTTTCACTGCATTTTATAACCTTTATACCTTATAAAGATATAAGAAACAATAGAATCCTTCCCCTCCTGGAAGAAAAAGGTGACTTGTTCACCCCATTTGTGTATCCGTGTGTTGCCAAGCTTTGAAAAGTTTAACAATTTTAAAGCTAGCTTCGTGCTCTGCGAAGGTAAAAACCTGAAGCTCTGACTTCATTTTTTAAGCTTCGCAAGCTGCTTTGCTGCTTAGCAAGGAAGCTCCCTTGCTAAGTGGCTCATAAAAGGGTAGGGCAAGTGAAACTTTAGTTCTAGGCAGAACTGCCTATAAATTGAAGAGACTGGGTCCATGTTATCAGCAAGTTATGTTGAATATACGAGGAATCCGCCAATCACAACAGCTTTCTACACTTTTTCTTTCTTCTCTTGACAACAAACGAAGTCAAGGCCAAACTACTTGGAAGCAGCCAATCACAACGTAGATAAATTCCTTTTGCAGTCGAATTTTTTTCTGCATGTGCGATCCATCCTTTATTTTGAAAATAGATTGTATAAAATAAAGATTGTTTTTTTTTCAAAAGAAACTTTTTATGTCAATTTCTCAAAACCTTCTATAAAAGTCTATTTTGAAAGATATTATCATGAAACCACCTTTAGTCCAATCTTTACTATTCTAGTTTCTAACCAAACATTACTTTTGTGTTTGTTGGTGTGTGTCCCTTATTTTTTTTTGATAAATGTCCATTTGTGTGTTTTATTCATTTCTTTGAACAAGTTTATCGACCTTTTTTTTCCAAGTCAAGTTTCTCTGTTTCCTCTTTTGTTTATTTAAGAAGAGTTCAACATTTTTTGTTTGTTTGTTTGTCAATTTGTAAACTAACTGAAAATATATACTGGGGTGGGGGGGGGAGAGGAAGGGGGGTATACAGTATATTCAAAATTTTTTGCAATTGGTTTCTTATTTCTTATGCATTCATTAGATCTCATATTGACAGGTTGAATGCACCTGAAATTTGTTTTCCTTTTTCTTCTTCTTCTTCTGAAGGTGGTGGAGGCCCCCACCTCCTTTTTTTTCTGGCCCCTGTGACCTTTTCTTTCTCTTTTTATTTTCTCTACAATTCTCACCTTTTGATTATTCATGACATTCCATGTTCTATTATGTGTATGTGTGGAGTCATTTAAAAAAAAAACAAGTGAAAAGGTGACTTTTTTTCTCATTTATTCTTCATTTAATGTACGCTGCTGTTTTAACCCTTTTGTTGTTGTTTTTGGTTAACTTTTCATGTTCCAAGTGTGGGAGATTTCTCATAGGGTTAATCAGAGCGAGATTTGTTTTTGAACAGTGAATATCAAAAGTACAAAATTATGTGTGACAGCCATTTTGCATACAATAATGCATTTTTAGTGATGTTTTCCAATTCTACAACTGCTTATTCACTTTGCCATTAGGGAACCAAATGAGAGAGCAACCAAATCATGATCACATGACAAGAAAGTGGTTGCTTGCACATAATGGACAGGCATTTAGAAATCGGGAAGAACTTCAGTTGGCTCCGCCCTTTTTTATGACGAACGCAACTTCTAATTGGTTGGTTATGTAGTATGACATCACATGTTCCGCCCTTATCAACGTTGAACCACACAACAAACCAATTGGAACTTGCCAGTCGTCATAACAAGGGTGGAGCCAACTGAAGTTCTTCCCGATTTCTAAATGCCTGTGATGGAACATGGTTCAGCTATGGCTGAATGCAACCATTTTGGTTTACAAGGTTGACGCAGTGGCGCTAGGATAGTGTCTCCAGTAACTGTTGTGCTGGTTGCTCGCTCATTTGGTTTTCTAATTTGTGCCCGGCTTAAAGCCGGGGGTAAATCAGAGCACCAAATGAGCAAGCAAGCAAATCATGATCACGTGACAAGAAAGTGGTTGCTTGTTCCCTCTGCTCAGTATTTCTGAACAGAGGCAACATCCACTTTCTACTGTTGCTAACTACCAGTGCCATGTAATGCATGTCAGAGATGGTTCAAAGTGCTTTAACGCTAGTTGGGACGTTAGAACCTCGGAGAGAGTCCCCCCCCCCCCCGAGAAGAGCGAGCGTGGCTTGACCGATAAGTGTGAAACAACGTTGAGGATTGTGTTATGGCCTCGATGTGTTGGGGCGGAGAAGCAGCAAGATTTCAATTGGTGGTGCCACAATCAAAATAGATTTTAGGGAAGGGAACAAAAAAGGGTTTTGGGGGGATTTGTGTTTGAAGGTGGGAAGTGGGTTAAAGGAGAAAATGACAATCGTACTTGTAAAACAAAATGAAGTAAAACGTAAAAAAATACGAGTATAAAAGGGGAAGAAAATGCTTTTACCGCACAATTAGGAGACAACATTAGCCCTAGGAACTTTTCTCTCATTTTGGTAATTAGCATTAAATCATAGCTCTATGTACATTGCTCCATAGACAATATATATAGATGTCTGTTTTTGAAGCCCCCCCCCCTCTCTCTCATATCCCACCCGTTTCCCTCTTTCTTTCAATGAGCAAGAGTTTGAAACCTGACTTGTGTTTCTCTTGTTTTGCAGTATTTGTATTTGTGAGTAGAGAAAGAGTGGCTATCATTAAAGGTTGTGTTTGTTGTGAACCCTATATACTTCTCTACAATATAACTTGGTGGGTTGGGGTTGCTTGCATATAGATTCGGTTGCCCTCTTGTGTCATAGTAATAATGCATAATTATACAAGGGACGTTATCAGCTTAAATTCGCCTTTAGAGATTTCGGGAGCAATTTTTAGTGACATTTGTGCTAGTGTGTGTGTGTGTGTGTGTGTGGGTGTGAGAGAGAGAGAGAGAGAGTGTGAGAGTGGGAGAGAGGGAGAGAGAGAGACAGAGGGAGAGAGAGAGAGACAGAGCGAGAGAGAGGGATATGGAGAGAGAAAGAGAGAGAGAGGGATAGGGAGAGAGAGAGAGAGAAAGAGAGAGAGAGAGAGAGAAAGAGAGAAAGAGAGAGAGAGAGAAAGAGAGAGAGAGAAAGAGAGAGAGAGAAAGAGAGAGAGAAAGAGAGAGAGAGAGAGAAAGAGAGAGAGAGAGAGAGAGAAAAAGAGAGAGAGACAAAGAGAGAGCCTCGGAGAGGTGATGGTTATGCGTGGGTGGGATGGGAGGGAGTGTCTATGGAGTTTAACACAAGAAACATTTTAGAAAACACTCACAACCATATATTATAACAAGATGGAAAAAAACGCAATCTAGACACACGTATCATTAGAAAAGACACAGATGTGACGGAAAGATATGAGAATGTCACAGACAGTCTCGAGAAACTCACTCACTGACATTTGAAGAGACTATTGTCACACACACACTAATAATAATAATACTTTGTACATGCACCCATGAGGAAGAAAATAAATTCAGTTAAATGCTTTTTTCAGCAAAATGTAATTTAGAATCTACATTAAATGTGTTTAATGCTATGCAGTGTGTACACACATGGCATTGCTTTAAAATACTGCTTTGCGACAGGCTTCTCTGACCAGCACAAACTTTTCGTTTGCCCCGACCTTTTTATAAGCATCAGACCCAAATATCAACAAATTAGAAATTGAAAAGGGGCGGGGAATGTGACATCAGACCAAGTAACTAACCAATTAGAAACTGATGACGCTTTAATGAGTTGTAGCAAATCATTTAGAACTGGAATGTGTTTAAAGAGACAAATGTATTTACAATTAAATGAACATGTACACATATAATGGAACTAATTATGTTTAATTGTTAAATACATTTAAATATGTATGACAGTATGACTGTACAAGGTTATAACATTATACCTTGTACACAACCAAATACCTTGTACACACATGAGTTAAATGAATTCAAATTAAATGTGTTTAAGGTGAATTATACGGAATCCAGTTAAGGACATGAACCAAATTAAAAATTGACTTTTAATTATTAATATTCTAAATTGAAATACTAAATCAATATTTTATCAATAGTTTCTGTTTATATTTAAGTATTAACTCAATATTATCAGATTATTAACTGAATAAATTGGATTCGATATATTGTTTGTTTGTCCTTCACAGGGCTCTGTAGAACACATTTATTATTTAAATGCATTTAAATGATCACGTGTGTACTAGGTATAAGGCGATACACAGAAGGGAAACTCTTGTGCCACACGTTTGATGTTACTGTGACAGAAATTTATGATCTTGAAATCGGTTACTCAAGCCATTTTTTATGGAGTTGCCATTTTGAAAAGGATTAGAAAAGAGATTTTTATCATAGAAGTCTATGGAAATATGTTAATATCCCTGTTTCTCTTCTGTGTATTATCCTTATTCTGTGGTCGAGGTTGAGTGGGGGAAAAAAATCCAGAAAAAAATCGGGTGTGGTGTCTCTCATTTAAAAGAAATATGTGAATTAATCTTAAAAGTAAGACAAGAGAAACTCAAAGGGTGGTTTTGTCTATAAGCGGAAAGAATTTCTAAAAAGATTTTCTATTATGCCAACAACATACTTGTGTTGTGTTGTGAGATTCGAGAGAAAAAATGTTTCCTTATTACGAGGTTAATTACAGGAAAAGGATTTTTTTGTGTGTTGTGTCCGTGTTGTGTGTGTGTGTGTTTCAACCAATATATGATGAAATTTGGTTTCTAGTAAAAAGCTTTTATTACTTTGTTATAAAAAAAACCACAAACAAAAAGGGTTGTCAATATTGTGGGTTCATTGTTGGTTAATTTTTAAATTGTGGTTCAATATGATTGATTTCTTTTAAGAAAAAAAAAAAACGAAAAGTTAAATAAGGCCTTGTTTCCATTGGAGTGAAAATTTGAACTTTTTGTGAAAATTTCAACTGGTGAAAAATGGAAGAAACGTGCCCCCCCCCCCTCCCCGCCTATTCACTATCACGGGCGCGAAGGTCACATGTGCTCTATTTTTTCACCAGTTGAAATTTTCAAAAAAAGTCAAATTTTCTTTTCAGTGGAAACAAGGCTTTGTGCTGTTTCCAATTCAAAACGCGTTTTCAAGTTTATTTTTTTTTCTCAAGTGGAAACAGGGCCGAAATATTAAATTTTTATATTCATGTTTTCACCTGAGTGTTATACCTAGAACACACCTGATAATTTAAATGCATTTAAATAATAAATGTGTTCTACAGAGGCCTGTGAAGGGCAAACAAACAATATATCGAATTCAATTTATTCAGTTAATAATCTCAAAATATTGAATTAATACTTAAATATAATCAGATAAACTATTGTTAAAATATTGATTTAGTATTTTTCAATTTAAAGTCAATTTTTATTTGGTTCATGTCCTTAACTGGATTCCGTATAATTCACCTAAACACATTTAATTTGAATTCATTTAACTCGTGTGTGTACAAGGTATTAGTTATATTGGTTAAGTAAACTTTGGTTAAGAATGCAAGTAGATCATTTATTTTGACCGTGTAGCGTTAGATGGCGCCACTAGCCCTCCTTCATAGGAATGTGTTGACACTCTTTCAACTCTGACTCACCTTTCGTTTTTTCACGTGGCAAACTCATAACTTTGTAACAGTCACAAAAACATATTACAAAATATTATTATGACTAATATTGTTATAATTGACTGCCATTGATAGTTGTACATAATAATATTATAGTCCTAGAATAGCATACAAGCAGTGACGTCATAAGGTATAACTGACACAATTTTATGACTTTTTCTGTACCGAGGCTCCGGGTCTGTGTTGTCTAGTTTAGAGGTCTCATTACATCAAAAAAAGTCGTAAAATTGTGACAGTTATACCTTATGATGTGACTGTTTGTGCACTATTATTTTATGACTTTATCACATTATGCTGTACACCAGTCAATGGCAGTTATGTGACAATATTCATCATAATAAGTATTTTGTAATTTGTTAACGTGACTGATAAGAAAAGTTATGAAACTAGATAATATGACAATTTACTTGTCATATGACAGTTCTATTCCATTTCTGTAAATACCGGCTCCAGATTTCACCAGAAATTGGTAATTTTTAGTGATTTTTTCTTCAGATTGGAAATACAAATTTGATGTTAAATATTGTTTGTTGTTGTACAACTGACAGGACTTTTTCTTACGGAGCTCTAAAGGCCATACAGTGAAAAAAAATTTCATTACAGTTGACGCTTTTTTTCTCTCAACTGGACACTATTTTTCTGTCGATTGACACTATTTTTCTGTCGATTGACACTATTTTTCTGTCGAGTGACACTATTTTTCTGTCGAGTGACACTATTTTTCTGTCGAGTGACACTATTTTTCTGTCGAGTGACACTATTTTTCTGTCGAGTGACACTATTTTTCTGTCGAGTGACACTATTTTTCTGTAAAGGTTAGGAAAAAAAAGTGTCAATTGACAGAAAAAAAGTGTCAACTGTAATGAAAATTATTTTCACTGTTTGGCCTTTACAGGGCTCCGTATTTTTCTTCATAATATAAACAGATGCAATTTAGTGACTATGTAACAATGACAGTTTTTCCTGTGCCCATCATTCATACAGTTGTCGTTTCACTGTTTGTGCGTTTGTTTGTCCATTCAAATGTTTGTTTATTTGTGTGATTTGGAAAAAAAAAAAGAGGAAAAGGAGAGGAAGACAATGGAGGAGAAAAATTTGTTTGTTTGCTTTTTATGGAGCTTTTGCCTTTTTCCGGAGAATATCCCGTCTATTACTATTATTATTATTATATTATCAAATTGAAATTTACATTATGATGACATTCAGTGACGATTTACAACTCATGTCCACATGAATACAAACCATTTATTAAGAGATTACACATGAAATAATAATAATAATAATGGGTGACAATCTCATTTCCCTCTTTACAAAACTAATACATTCTATCATTATTCTCTTGTGTTTTTATTATTTGGGACCGTTGTTATTCTACTATAGAGAACAAAGTAGTTTTTATTTAATAAATATTAAAAGGGGGGGGGAACTTTGGGTTAGTTTAGTAATTGAAAGGGTTATTTTAGCTTGACCTCTTGATTTGACCAGCTTGCTTTTAGCATTTTGCAAGTGTCAAGTTTTGAACAAAAGCTAAACAAGGTCACTGGAGCTAAACTAGAAAAGAACTAAGGGTGCGTTTGAGAACACACTACAGTTCAAGATCGGTTTAGAACGCACTTTGACAGGGTCCCATTCAATATCGAGGTCATTGAGGAACATTAAAGTCAATTCACAACCAGTGCGAGAAAGTCGCAAGTCTAATCATGTTGCAAGTGCAACCAAGTCGCAAGTGCGATCAGATCGCAAGTCTAATCAAGTCGCAAGTGCGATCAGATCGCAAGTCTAATCACGTTGCAAGTGCAACTAAGTCGCAAGTGCGATCAAGTCAGAAGTGCCCAGTGCTCCAATCAATGTAACAAGCATATGCGTTTTCAAATGCACTCTAGACTAGACAAGACTGGATCAATAACTGGACTTGACATGGAGCTAAACTGAGGTGCATTTACAAACGAACTGGGTTTTTTTAAAGCAGGCATAAGCAATCTGTTGTGTATAAATAAATATACACACAGCTAAAGGATCCTAATAGAATACTATACGACATTTTGAGATGCAATGCGCATGTCAGAGGCGGTTCAAAGTGCTCTAACACTAGTGCTGTGTGGCCATTTAAAAACCATGCGATAAGAGGTGCGCTGTGTTTTGTACGCACACACAGCTCAGAGCGTACGAATTTGGAAGCTCAAAGCACAGACAGTTCTGCCTAGCACTAAGATTTTGTTTGCCCCGCCCTTTTAAGAGCGTCATCAATTTCTAATTAGTTTGTTGCTGGGTTTGATTTCACATGCTACGCCCTTTTCAATTTCTAATTGGTTGATATTTGGTCTGACGCTCATAAAAGGGCGGGGCGGGGGGGGGGGGGGGGGCAATCGAAAAGTTAATGCTGGGCACACTTTCCTGTCAAGCTACACGATTTATTTTGCACAAAATAACACACTGCTCAGAACTTTATAATTTAGAGACCCGAAGTGCGCATGTAATTTTGTAACAGTCTGGTTTTAATTAGAAATTCACTTTGACATTGATAAATCAGTGCAATTGGTGTTGAGGTGCCTTTCATGGGCATCCATCTATCTATCCACCCGCCTCCTCCCCCCTCCCATCTACCTCCCATTCGTTTTCTCTCTTTCTAGGGAACCAAATTGCATTATTATCTCACTCCTCCTCGTCCTCCCCCGCCCCACCTTCAATTTTTAGACCACATGTTTCTGACAGGATGCACAACAGTTAAAAAAAAAAAGTTTGTGTTTTTTTTTTCTAATAAAATTTTAAGTTGAATTTGCTATGAATCTGCATATTTAATAAATTGTTTGGACACTAGGTGGTGTTGGTAGTTTGTTGTTAGCTTTAAGGGTTAACATCTGGATTATTATTGGATCTGGTAAAAAAAAAGGAGGAGGAGGTTGGATGTTGGCGAGTCATGTAAATAAATTGAGGAAGCAATTTCATGTGATTTTGACATGAAGCCTTAATTGATGTGTCTCTATTGAAGGACGTTTGTTTTATAGCAGTGATGGACTTTTGATTGTTTGCCTCTTTTGTATTTTTGGTTCATCATATAATATGAATAAAGAGCATTGTGTGTGTAGGTTGCAAATGTGTGTTGTTGTTGTAACTTCTGTTCATTTTGTTTCCAAGATTATTAGTATTATTTATGACAAATGTCGCACATCCAATGATCATGATGATGATGGTGCTTTGAGAGCAACTCTGTTTATAAAACCAACGCACTTTTGGTTTAATTCACTTACAAATTTCACCTTAAAATTAGTGATCTATCAACGGTTCGGAGCACAGGCAGATGTGCTCAGCAAAATACAGTCGTTTGCTCCGCTTTTTTGAGCGTCAGATGAAATATCAACCAATTGAAAAGGGCGGGGCATGTGATGTCAGACCAAATAACGCCAAATAAACTAATTAGAAGTTGCTGGTCCTCATAAAAGGGCGGGACAAACGACTGTATTCTGCTGAGAACACTTGCCTGTTTCCGATCTGGTAGAACCTTTTCGTCTATTACTGGAACTGATAGAACCGGTTCGTCTATTACTGGAACTGATAGAACCGGTTCGTCTATTACTGGAACTGATAGAACCGGTTCGTCTATTACTAGAACTGATAGAACCGGTTCGTCTATTGCTAGAACTGATAGAACCGGTTCGTCTATTGCTAGAACTGATAGAACCGGTTCGTCTATTGCTAGAACTGATAGAACCGGTTCGCCAATTACTAGAACTGATAGAACCGGTTCGCCAATTACTAGAACTGATAGAACCGGTTCACGAGTATAGGTAGAACTGATAGAACCGGTTCACGAGTATAGGTAGAACTGATAGAACCGGTTCACGAGTATAGGTAGAACTGATAAGAACTGGTTCCAAAACCGAGTAGATTCGGTTCGGTTCTACCCTTCGCCACCTCTAACTAATGTGCCGTGCAAATCTAATGCGTTTGAACCGGTTCGTCAAGATCAACGAACTGATCAGAACTGTTTTGAACCGGTTTGTAAAGCTCCACGAACTGATCAGAACCGGTTTCCAAAAAAAATTGCAAGCCGCGAACCGATTAGACCGGTTCCGAACCGAGTAGAAACGGTTCAGTTCTACTTAAAATGCTTTATTCTGAAGCTTCCTTAAGATGGTTTTAAAAAGTCTAAAACGAGTCCTGTTAAACTCTTTGATTATTCTGTCTTTTAAGTAGAAAAGGGAAACTTCAATCCGTTTTAGAAACTAGAAGGGTTAACTATGACTTACTTAGGGAGGCAATATCTTAAAACATTTAAATTTTCTCAAATGGTGGGGATGGTAAAAAAACCTCCTATAGAAAATAATAGCCACGTAGGCGCGCCATCTGGAGGGGTGAAAACAAAATAAATATCTAATCGCAGCCACCTTAAGACACCAAAATTCACAAATGTTTATGAAAAGATAAAAAAAAGATTTTCATGAAATATTAATATAAGTTAAAAAAATTGCCATTACTGTTAGGCTTGCCACCTTTCCTCTTTTGTGGAGGACAGTCCTCCATGTAGAAGAAATGTCCTCCGGCCTCTACGAAGACAAAAATGTCCTCCACAAGGACCACACGTCCTCTTTTGTGGAGGCCATTTTTGCCTTCGTGGAAGCCGGAGGACATTTCTTCCACACGGAGGACTGTCCTCCACACAGGTAGTTAGAAATAGGTGAAAACTTCAGTTGGCTCCGCCCTTGTTATGACGACTGGCAACTTCTAATTGGCTGGTTATGTAGTCTGACGTTGAACAGGGCGGAGCATGTGACGTCAGGCTACATAACCAACCAATTAGAAGTTGCTGGTCGTCATAAAAAGGGCGGAGACAACTTCTGTTTGTCCCGATTTCTAATTGCCTGTCTGTATATACCCTTCTGTGTAAAAAGGGGGGTTCAAGAGGTAAAATTGTGACAAGTGCCACGCATCGTGTGGAATCAGCGCGAGTGTCATTGTGTGTGAGATCTTTTCCTGTCTTTGTATGTGTGTGTGTGTGTTATGTCTTTCATTCAAAGTGTAAAAACTGATAAAAATGTGTTGAACTTGTTAGCAAAAAAGCAACCTTTGAAATGTTTGACTTTATTTTTTATTTTACTTCAGATAGATTGGATTTCTAAATATTTCTTTTGAATGATTTCCTGTAGAATGATAAGTTGATAACCATTTATTGTACACGTGACAATTTCGAGTGTTCCGTTGGAACTTCTTGTATTATTTGCAATTTTATTGTGTAATTAGAACTTGTGGTATTTCGTGCAAAAAAAAAAAAAACTTCGAAAACAAAAAAAATTCAGTCACGAGTTTGAATTCGTTATTATAGGTTAGGTTAAAGAGTATGGAAAGGCAAGTAAACACAGTAAAATACAGTCGTTTGCTCTACCCCTTTTATGAGGAACGACAACTTCTAATTGGTTTGTTATTTGGTCTAACGTCAAAAGGGCGGGGCAAACAATTGTATTTTTACTGTGCTTACTTGCCTGTGAGTATCGTGAGGTTAATGGCGGGTAAAGGCTAGAACAGAACACATGTTCGCGAACATTTCTCTTTCTCGAGTCCGAATCCTAAAAGGTTCTTGAATCCTTCATATTAGAATCCTCTATTATTCATTAAGAAGATACAAATAAATGAAATAATATTAAGTATTAAATTATTAATAATAAAAAACAAGTGTGGCACTCAGGGTCGCCACAAGGTGATCCATTGGTGATCCGGATAACCACCGAAATTGCAACAATCACCGGTTTTCTTTTTGTTAGTGAAATCTTCTATTGGACGTCAATGGAGTTAAAACTAATTTTACCAAAGTTTTAACAGTTTCTTTTAAGGTTAGGATTCGAAAGATTCGAAAGACGAAATAAGTGCGAAGATTCGAGATGTCCAATCTCGAATATTTTTCAAGATTTGCGGAATTCCAGGATTCGAATGTCCTCTCCCTATTAAATATCTATAAAACGGCTATTTTGACATTAAAGGGCATTCACACTAGGCTGGTTTACACGCTGCTGGCTATTAGCAGCAACAGCAAGCAGCAGCTGCTGTGAGTTCACACTTGCCCAGTCACTGCTGGTTGTAGCAGTGCAAGTCATCCAATCACCGTCTTGCAAAAACACAAAATCTAACAACCAACCAACCCAAGCAGTGGAGTTTCAACTACACACTAGTGCAACTACCAGCGACATTGGCTGTTAGCACACTGGTAGTAGCAGGAAGGGAGTCACTTGACCAGCTGGTAGCTGCTAAAGTTGTACATGTTCAACTTCACCTGCTGCTGTTAAAATCACTAGCGTGCTGGAAAAAGCAGTTGCTGGTAGCGGTTCACACTATACTGCTAGCTGGCTACAACCAGCAAGTAGCAGCTGATAAACCAGCCTAGTGTGACTGCTCCATAACGGCCCAGTCACACTAGGCTGGTTTACAAGTCGCTGGTTGCTGCTGGCTATTAGCAGCAACAGCACGCAGTGGCTGCTTTGGGTTCACACTTGTCCAGTCACTGCTGGTATTAGCAGTGCAAGTCATCCGATCACTGTCTTGCAAAAACACAAAATCTAACAACAACCAACCCAAGCAGTGGAGTTTCAACTACCATTAGTGCCACTACTAGCAACAAAAAGTTCACACTAGATGGCAGCAGCAGGAAGGGAGTCACATGACCAGCTGGTAACTGCTAAAGTTGGACATGTCCAACTTCACCAGCTGCTGTTAAAATCACTATCCCGTTGGAGAAAGCAGCTGCTAGTAGCAGTTCAGACTATGCTGCTAGAGCGCTACAACCAGCCAGCAGCAACCAGCGGCTGGGAAACCAGCCTAGTGTGACTGCGCCATAACAGTCTACCATAGTTGCTATGAGCTAAAGCTTTAGACCAAGCATGTCAAACTCAAAAAGGCCAACACGGGCCAAATAAATAAGGTCTAAGTTTATGTGGGCGGGGGATATTATGATATTTTCTGGAGGGAACCAAAAAAATCAATGATTCTTTTCTTCCAACCCTGATTGATGCTCAAATTAATCGATCCTTCATTTTGTTATTTTTAGACATTTTTTTATTTAATTGTATTACAATTTTAATTATTTTATCTCTAGACGAGAGAGAAACTTATGTCGTTTTCTTTCTTCCATAGATGGTTACGCGGACAAAGAAGATATTTGTGGGTGGTTTGTCAGCTCCCACCACTCTAGAGGACGTGAAGAATTATTTCGAACAGTTTGGACATGTAAGTGCACCACTAATTAATTAATTATATTATTTTTTATTAATTATCTTTTTTTTTATTTAATATTTGATACATTTTTTTGTTGAGCTTTTGATTTTTTTCCCTTATATATTTGATTTGGTGATGGATGAGAAAAAAATGTTCTGATTGGCAACACTTTTTGTGTTATTTGCCAAAATATTAATTGAATTTTATTATTATTATTAGGGCTCGGATTTATATGCAATATCATGCGAATGTTTCTCAATTTTTGTGGCCCAAGTGCCAATTATTGTGAAGTAAATAATCATCAATTATAGAACTGTAATTAATGCTTTTTCTAATCAAAAAAGGCTTGTTAGAGGCTAAGATGTTTGGTTACTATATGTTCTCAACTAGAATTCTAGCCTCTAAACATGTTTTAAAAAAAAACTAGAGGTGGGACGAATCCTAAATGTTCTCAAATCCGAATCCTAAAAAGTTCTCGAATCCTTCAATATAAGAATCCTATAATTATTCATTAAGAAGATACAAATAAATGAAATAATATTAAATATTAAATTATTAAATAATAAAAAACGCAAGTGTGGCTTCACTCCGGGTCGCCACAAGGTGATTATATTGGTGATCCGGATAACCACCGAAATTGCAACAATCGCCGGTTTTTTGTTGTTAGTGAACGGCTTCTATTGGACGTCAATGGAGTTAAAACTAATTTTAACAAAGTTTTTAAGTTTTTTTAAGGTTATCATTCGAAAGATTCGAAAAAGACGAAAAAAAAAGCGCGAAGATTCGAGTTTTCGAATCTCGAATATTTTTCAAGATTCGCGGGATTCGAGAATTTGAAGATTTGAATGGGGGACCCATCCTTAAAAAAACACATAATTGTTAGTTGATCTAAATGGGGATTGTTATTTCACCATTGGCCCTTTTGAGCCAGAAATTGAGAAAGAGTAACATTTGCCAGCTATTTTTTTTTTCTTCATAAAAATCCGAGCCCTTATTTATTATATATGAATTGAATTGATTGAAACAATTGAAATGTTATGTTTTAAAATTAATTTTGTGTAGATTTTTAAATCTCTTAATATTAATAATGATGATGATGATAAGTCAGATGACACTTTTGACCTTACTAGTATCATAAATTAGTCTTTTATTGATTTATGCAAATTATTTTAGTTTTCACCTAATTTAAATCTATGTGGTTATTAATTTAGTACGGGCTTACATTTATAAATATGTAATGAAATTTAATGATTAATGAAAAATGACGTTAAACGGCAACACTGTCTATAGATTACGTGGTAACTTTTAATCACAGGCGCAGGAAGTGATTTTCTAGGTCGATTTTTGCGCGTTTTTTTTTAATTTATTTTTTTTAGGATAGAATTAATTTTATTTATCAGACCCTGTTTCCACTTGATGAAAATGATTTAAGCTGTGAAAATTTCAACTTGAGGAAAAATGGTAGTTTACTATGGTGAAATGAGCTAATAACAGAAAGATGTATACAGAGAGATTTATCAGAAGTGGAGTTTGATATGAGAGGACAAACGTGGCCCACCTATTCACTATATAATGGTTTGTTTAATTATGTTAGGTCAATTGAAGCGAGAAAACCCCTATAGCCCTACCCCCCCCCCCCCTTTAGCTAAAACCATTTATGGACTACTTCTCATTAGTGGTTTACATTGCAATGGCGTTATTTTCAGATAAATCTAATAGTTAAATTGAACCTGCATCTAATTAAAATGCATTTACGTTATCTGAAATGGTAAATGATTAAAGAAAATGCAAAACTGAATTTAAAGTGCAAACCCCTCCCCGAATATTTACAGTTTCAAACTGCAATATAAAGGTTCTTTTTAAAGATAATTAATTGAAAATCCACCAAAATAATAATGCAACCTTGGTTTACTTGTAGTTTAGAAAAATCAATTCTCTTTGCCTTGTATATTGCTTAGGCCTTGTTTCCACTGCAGCCCAAATTCTAAAGCCTCGTTTTCACTGTGATAGTTCTTTCATGAGAGTAGCTGTGATGAAAGTTGTGATAGTTCACTTTCATGACAGCAACTGTCTACACGTGTTGAAGTAACGTGATAGTTCTATCATATGACAGTGTGACGTCTACTTCACAGATATATCATTGAGTCAACAACAAAGTTGCCTCTCTCTCTCCATCAGAAGCCAAATTTCCCTACAAAGTGGATATTTTCTCCTACAAGCGGTCACACAACAACTATTAACTATTGTGACAGTACTTTCAACTATCTAGTCAAACGAGATAGTTGTGATAGTGCTATCGCAAAAGTGGGCGATAGTGACTATCACGTGGTCCGCACGATGATAGTTCTCGCAAACTATCAACTATCATCGTGAAAACGAGGCTTAAAGGATAGATGGCGACCAGAACGCGCTCAAATAACCAAAAAAAGCTAAATGTTCGCCAAAGTTGAAAAGTTGAAATTAGAGATCTTTTTAACTAGTTGAATTTTCTTTGAAATTTAAACCACTGAGGGCGTTGCGAACCTGCGTGTCGCTCTTTTTTCTTTTCATTTTGGTGAGTGTTTTTTTTTTCAATGATTTCTCTTCAATTTCTCATTATTTCAGGTAAATTAAAGTATTTTAATTAGTTGTAGGATATGTTTAACTATAGTTTTACTGAAAAATAACGCCGTTTCGATGTAAATATTGATGAGAAAGGACAATTTTTCGTCTAGCGTGGTTCCCTAGTGTGGTTTTTCTGACTTCGATTTGCCTAACATAAGTAACAAACGATAATAGTGAATAGGCGGTGGGGGGGCGGCACGTTTGTTCTGTTAATTAGTCGCCGTATCGTATTCCTTTTCTCCTAATAGTGATGTGATTATTGTCGAACTTCTCCATATAGAGTGAAACGGTATGTTACTTTTTCGCCACAGTGGAAACAGGGCCGAACAGTGACACATTTTGGCCTACTGTTGTCATTAGATTAATTGGATTTTTTTTTCTTCGCTTCTTCGTCTTCGTCTTATTCACATTGTTTAAATCTCCATGTTATTATTTTGCATTTCGTTTACTGTTTTTTTTTCTTCTTCTTCATCTCTTCTTCATCAAACATGGTGGAAAAAATGATTAATGAACGGATTTTGTGGCCAAAAATGCATACAATTACACCAACTTATACAACATTTTTGTAATACAGTTTGGTGAGGAGGTGGAGAAGGGAGGAAATTTATTATTTAGGTCTAAATGTTAGGCCTATGTGTGTGTGTTTGTGTGAAAGTGCGAAATTATCACTTATTATTGCTTGCAACACAATTTTTGACAGGAGAGGCTAAATTTATTTTTGCACTTGGTTAAGCGCCGTTGCTTCATAAAACCTGCTTGCAGATTAATTCAAAGTACTTTTGGATGAAAAAAAATACACACAAGTTTAATAACTGCGATAAATTAATTATCTATAAGAGCAAGGTTGGGAGGAGGTGGATTGGTTGGAGATAGAGAGAGAGAGAGAGAGAGAGAGAGAGAGAGAGAGAGAGAGAGAGAGAGAGAGAGAGCGAGAGAGAGAGAGAGAGAGAGAGAGCGAGAGAAGAGAGAGAGAGAGAGCGAGAGGAGAGAGAAAGAGAGAAAGAAAGAGAGAGAAAGTGAGAGAGAGAAAAAAAGGTGGTGGAGGTTGGGAGGAGGTTAACTTGGTGTAAATGTTGGAAATCGTTCGTTAGAGAGGGATTACGATGTGTTCTTTTTCTTCTACTACTACAACTAGTAGTACTGAAAAAAAAAAGGGGGTAGGGGCTTTTGTGATAATGAGCGTTATTGATTAGTGCTCGTGGTGGTATACACATTGGCCGCCATATTGGCAACCCTCTTGCTGCAAAGCAACTAGAAAAGGGTTGTTTTGTGTTTGTTAATCTTCTAGATAGCTTCCTTTTTTTTCTTCTTCTCCCTTTCTCCGTTTGGTTCAAATACAAATGGATTTAATCCCTAATTCGTGTCGAAACTTGTACTTTGTGTTTAGAGGAATTTATTTGTGGCATATGTTGAATATTTGTTACGACGCTTCATGGCATTTTTTTTTAAAAAAGCATATGAAGTTGCTATTTTTGAAATATTTGACTGACAAGGCTTGTTGTAATTAGATTATCTGATAAGTCGTGGTGAACGTGCAAGAGAGTCTCTCTAGTGGATGGTAATCGCCATTGTTATATAGATAAAGGTTTCTGAAGCCCAAGGAAGATTTAATAAAAACACTTGGTACTTGTTTTACAAAACGACAAGTTCTTGTAACAACTGTAGATTACAAATCCTTGTAATCACAACTTGTTGGTTACAGGTGTTTCACATACATTTATAGACAAAACTACAAGTCTTGTCAGTAACAATTGTAGATTACAAGTCCTTGTAATCACAACTTGTTGGTTACAGGTTTTTCACGAACTTTTGTACACAAAACTACAAGTCTTTGTAATCACAAGTTGTTGGTTGCAGGTTTTTCACGGACATTTGTAGACAAAACTACAAGTCTTGTCAGTAACAGTTGTAGATCCTTGCAATCATAACTTGTTAGTTACTGTTGTTTCACGAGCATTTGTAGACAAAACTACAAGTCTTGTCAGTAACAGTTGTAGATTACAAGTTCTTGTAATCACAACTTGTTGGTTACAGGTGTTTCACAGACATTTGTAGACAAAACTACAAGCCTTTTCAGTAACAATTGTAAATTACAAGTCCTTGTAATCACAACTTGTTGGTTATAGGTGTTTCACAAACATTTGTAGAAAAAACTGCTAGTCTTGTAAGTAACAATAAGATTGTAGATTATAATTGTAGAGCACAAGTTGTTGAAAACAAGCGAAATCGGACTTGTCCATAACAAGTGTAGTTAACAAAACGTGTCGGTTTTCATCAAATAGTCGTTTTCTTTTCTTCGTGTGTAATTAATTTTTTAACTTGTCAAAAATATCTAAAAGTGTTAAAATTAGGAAATGTGAGTGAGCTGTGAGTTTTAAAAGAAATACGAGATTGAAACTTACATCAAAACACTTGTAAAACAATCTACCTACCTTTTTTGAGTTAACGGTAGAAAACCTTTGGTTGGCAACAAGTGTGAGTAACCAGTTTGTCAACTACACTAGTCAGTTACGAGTGATCTTGTCTGGTTTACAAGTGTTTTGCTTGTAAACTTGTCAAAAAAATTCACTTGTACTTACAATGGTAGTGCACTTGTACTTTTGTGAAACACTAATAAGTAGATATTTTACAAACTTGTAAAAATTTACTTGTTACTGACAAGACTTGTCGTTTTGTGAAACGGGGGGGGGGGGGGGGTGCCTGATCTCTAGAAAAATTAGTAAAGAGTCCCGACAATGGCGCTCTTTCCAACTGTCTTCTCAAAGAAAAAGTTCCTTTGGTGTAGAATAGCAGAGAGACACAGGCATTTAAAAATCGGGACGAACACAAGTTGGCTCCGCCCTTTTTATGACGACCTTGGAACTTCTAATTGGTTTGTTGTGTGGTTCGACGTTGAAAAGAGCGGAGCATGTGACGTCAGACTACATAACCAACCAATTATAGAAGTTCCCGGTCGTCATAAAAAGGGCGGAGCCAACTTGTGTTCGTCCCGATTTCCTAAATGCCTGTCCGAGAGACAGAAAGAAAGAGACCTCTAGTGGTCATGTTATAAAAACACAAATCTCTAGTGAATTATAATTAGAATACAACAACAACAACAACAACAACAACAACAACACTAAACAAATACAAATAAATAAACACGAATTTAAATATGGGGGGGGGGGGGGTTGTTTTCTGTTGTTTAAGGTGTAATCAAACAAGATGCAAAACACATATTATACATTTTATATGGCTGAGTGATACACTTGGCTGCTATTTTGTGTTTATTTTAAGGTGAAAAAGAGTGTTATGGGTGCTGTTTTTCAGAGAAGAAATTGGTTAATTCATTAGAATCTATGGTTTAAAAGTTTTAAACAACCGGGTTTTATCTTCCTCTGGAGCATGAAGCGATGAAATGGCTCTTCACGTATAAGAGGTCCCTCCCTATATAAAAGGGATGTGAGGTGGAGAGAGGGAGGGACCCGAGTTTTTCGGGAAGTGTGCTCAACCTCACTATACATTACCTAGTTTGGCTGTGGATTGCGCATTGTGATTATATTCATTTAATTAGATGCAATTACTGTTTTCGATACCTGAACCTCTCTTTCTACAAGGCAGAGCTAATAATGTATTATTATAATCAGCTCAACAGCAGATGCCTCCTTCCCTACTCCCCCCAACACCTCTCACCCCCTGTATTTTTAGCTCAGCCGGACATAATTAAGTAGGTTAAATTTGGATTTATATTTGTAGTCATATGGGTTTTTTTTTTCAAGTTAGTTTCGCGTTAATGTGGCGCCATCTGATGTATTTTTTTTTTAAATATTGATTTTATCTTCTGAACAAACTTCTTACCCCTTAAGGGATTGCGAAAGGGACTTGAGTGTGATTTGGAACGTAGGCCTTAATTTGTAGGTCCTCTGGGCTGTTTGCAGAGTAATTAGTCAAGTTCAAATAATAAGGGACTTCGGGTCGCCAACTGTTTACCTTTCAAGCAGGTACATTCTTAAACTACTAAACAATCTAAACGGTTCGTTATAATTCTACGACGAAGTACGGTGCAAATGGCAATACGGAATAGTGACGTCAAAATAACATTGCAAGGGATGTCGTTTGTCTCAACGCATTGCTTGTTGTGATGTTATTTTGACGTCACTATTCCGTATTGTCGTTTGCACCGCACTTACGTCTGTTTATGCTGCCTCACTATGTGCAAGGTCTTCTTCAACACGTTTCTTGAAGCTGATTACACGATCTGAGCATGCGTGGCATGAGTTACTCGCAACATGCCATAGGTCATGTCATTATCTTTGTGCTTCAAGTGAGCTTGTTTGAAACTATTAGCATTATGTAAGGTTTATACACCAAACTTTACTAAAGCTCACTAGCATAGCTCTACGAAGTTTAGCTTTGTTTGTACACAAAACAATAGAACCCTTCCTTTTCTGGAAGCGGATTGGTGCTTTGAATTGCTAAGCTTTGATTCAAAGCTAGCTTTATTGCGAAGGCAGCTCTGACGACAGGCAAGTAAAGACAGGTACACGCAGACGTTTACTCCGCCCCTTTTATGAGAACATGCAACTTCTAATTGGTTTGTTACGTGGTCTGATGTCGCATGCCCCCGCCCTTTTCAATTTCCAATTGGTTGATATTTGGTCTAACGCTCATAAAAGGGGCGGGAGTAAACGTCTGCGTGGCCCTGTCTTTAAAGGCCTGTGCTCTGACGTTATTTTTGATGCTTTGCCGCTTAGTTAGAGACGCAGAGCTCTAACTAGCTCATTTTGCGCTCAAAGCAAGAATGAAACTGGCGCCCTCTTAGTGTAACCATTCTTGTTATTTTGCACAACCTATTTCTGCGAACCTAAGCTTTATGCCGGACTCTCAAAGCAAGGTGCCTCACTCTTGCCTAGCCCTAGTTAAGAGCTTTTTTTTAAGAAGCTATATGCAGGCTTGTTTTCAACATTTGTTTACGGACATTGTTGGAATTTTTCCGAGGGCATTTGAACAGACTTTGCGTTAGCGTCTAGGTTACTGCACACATCCGCAATTCAACAACCTGCTTGGTCCTTGCGGCAAACAAAAGTGTCGCTTGTTTTTATTTTTAACAAAATTGCCTAGGTGGTTTGTTATTAATGGTAGAATGGAGCTTAAGAAGAAGAAGAAAAAAAAAAATGGGGGCCTTATTTAGTTTTAGTAGTTTTTTGGTTGGCATGGCAACGGTTCTAAGTTTTGCTCATCCGCCCACATCCACTCGAACCATGGAAAGAAAAAAAAAATGAGCCGTCAATAATAAATTGTGCATAGGGAAACAACACGCCATCATCATCCATCCATCCAACTATAGACTTCGGCTTCTTTTACTTCCTAATAAATGTTTATAAACAACGGTTTTTTTGTTGTTGTCGTTGTTGTTTGCGTGTGCGTTTTCTGCATCTTGTTAATGTCACATATATTCTCGGAAGTGGTCAGTTTCGAATATCGAAAGCTGTCCATTTGCATTTCTAATGAATATGATGACCAAGGAAACTCCTCATTTGTTTGATGGAATATCTTTTTTTTTTTTGATAACTGACCTGTCTTTTTTTGTTCTCTTTCTGGTTGTGACATATGACAATTGTGTTGTGGGGATGAAGGAGGAGGCTACATTAATTATATATAATCTGGGTTTGGGGTAGGACCTATAGGTGGGTTTGAAGAATGGGATTTTTTTTACAGGATAAGGTTTTATATATAGAAAGGACTTAAGAGGCTACATCGCAAAATTACTTCGAAAAATCTCCGCAAAGAGCGCTAGCATCGTTTTTCTATTGAGCCCAATAGACCCAATGTTAAAGAAAAAATGTTAATTTTTAAAATAACACAATCGCGGCGGCAATATGTTTATTTTTCATATTTAAAGTTGTCCAATATTAAGTTTTCAAAGTGCAATGTGCACCTTAAATATATGCTGATCGAGTGATAGAATGACAAAAAATTGGTAAGTGCGGTTCTATTTTTAAAAACTGTTTCAAAATCGCGAATTTCTAACTCTTATATTAAACTACATTGAGTACGCGCTCGTAAAGAAAAAAAACATACATTAAAATGCTCGTAAAAATACCTAAAAATAATTTTAAAAAACCAGAAAAAAAGCAGCACGTGCGCCAATGTGTTGGCTTCACTGTGGTTTAATTGTGGTTTTTAAAATTATTTTTAGGTATTTTTACCAACATTTTAATGGATGCTTTTTTTTTCTTAGGAACGCGTATACTCAATGAAGTTTAACATAAGAGTTAGAAATTCGCGGTTTTGAAATATTTTTTAAAAATAAAACCGCACTTACCAATTTTGTGTCATTCTATCACTCGATCAGCATATATTTAAGGTGCACATTGCACTTTGAAAAGTTAATATTGGACAACTTTAAATATGAAAAATAAACATATTGCCGCTGCGACTGTGGTGTATTTTAAAAATTAACGTTTTTTCTTTAACATCAGGTCTACAGACTCAATAGAAAAACGATGCTAGCGCTCTTTTTGCGGGGATTTTTCGAAGTAATTTTGAGATGTAGCTTCTTAATAAGAATAAACAACCAATGTTCTAAAAAAGTATCGTCTGTTTAAAGTTTGAGTCAGTGTTTCAAACTCAAACATAAAAAGCTTACTTTGAAAGATAGACATCTATTAACATGATAATTGCGCTACCCTTCTAGTTTCTAAAAACGCATTCAAGTTTTTTCTTCATTTTGTGAAATACAGAATAGTCAAAGAGTTCGAGAGACCCCCGTTTACACTTTTAAAACCACTTTAATTGACTCTATATTGTGCGTTTAGTAATAAGCTAAATTCGGAACTGATTTTAGCTTTAGCTTTAGAAGTGAGTGAGCTTCCGTGCCCAGAAACTGAGCAACTATTTGGGGTTTTTTTTTGTCAGTCCTTTTAATTTTCCATTGTGTTTTTTTTGTATTTTATGTGTGTGCTGTTGTTGTCACAAATGTGTGGCGTGCTGAACTTCAAATAGTCGGTTTTGTTGTTCGTCTTTTAATATTATAGCGATTTTCATTATTGTTGCATGTCTTCTCTCTCAGTTTTCTCCTAAACTTTCGTTTTTGTTTTCCTTGTCTCTCTCTGTCTCTCTCTCTCTCTCTCTCTCTCTCTCTCTCTCTCCTCATTGAATAATTGACATTTGTTTTGCGAATTAGATAGGAGGCTGGCTGCAATTTTCAAAAAGTTGTCATTCAAGTGAAACAGGCAATTAGAAAACGGGACAAACAGAAGTTGGCTCCGCCCTTTTTATGACGACCGGCAACTTCTAATTGGTTGGTTCTGTAGTCTGACGTCACATGCTCCGCCCTTTTCAACGTCGAACTACACAACAAACCAACTAGAAGTTGCCGGTCGTCATAAAAAGAGCGGAGCCAACTTCTGTTTGTCCCGTTTTCTAATTGCCTGTTTCAATTGGCTGCTACCATTAGTTGCCGAATCGAGTTGCATAAGCAGTAGTTAACAATACCTTGGTCACAGAATATAAGGAGAATAATACAGAAGCAGTCGGTCGCAGCCAGAAAAATTCGTTCTGATTGGTTATTTAGGTTTGTTACGCGTTTGATTCTGTTCGTTATTGGTGTGATGCTCAATAAAAGGGGCGAGGCTCACAGAATTTTTCTGGCTGCTCCCAACTGTCTGTGAATGATGCACAGACGGGAAACCTGAGGAAAACTCGTGACAGATTTTTTGTTTTTCTGCGCATGTGCCACAAGTTTCCATAGAGATGATAAAATTTCTTTTCTAATCGTTTTTCAAAATGGTGGTTTAATCATTTTTCAAAATGGCGTACGATCAGTTCGTGGATCTTCATGAACCGGTTCCCAATATGCATTACCAGATTTGCGCCATCACATTAGTAAGAAGAGACGAAGGGACAGGCAGTTGGGCGCAGCCAGAAAAATAAATCTGTTAGCCCCGCCCTTTTATGAGCATCAGACCAATAAGAAACCCATAACAAACGGGATCAAACGTGTTAACAAACCTAAATAACCAATCAGAACAAACTTTTCTGCCTGTGCTCAACTGCTTCTGGCGAAGTTTAGAACCGAACCGAATCTACTCGGTTCGACCCTATACTGGCGAACCGGTTCTATAAGTTCGAGCAGTTGGCGAACAGTGTTCGACCGGTTTCGATCCGTTGACATCTCTATTAGAGAATATACAAATGAAAGATAATATTAGAATAGAACACTGATTATTTATTCTTAACAAGAAATTGAAAATGTTTTAGAAACTAGAAGAGTAAATGAATCGCTTACGGGATGTTTTCTTGTTGATATTTTTCAAAATAAACTTATGTTAGGTTGAAAATGATCCAGCTTTAATTAAGCAAACTATATTTTGTTAAATATTTGTCAATAAAAAGTTTATTTTGAAATAGTTCAACTTGAAAGTAACATTAAGTGATTGAGCTACCCTTCTAGTTTCTAAAACAACTTTCCAAGTGTCTCTTTAATATTTGTTTACAAAACAGCTGATTTTTGAACTCTTGATTTATTTCTGCCTTTCAGAAGAGCAAAATGAAGAGAAACTAGAAAGTGTTTTAGAAACTAGAAGAGTAGCTCGATCCTTCAAGTGTATTTTTATGTTGACATCTTTCAAAATAAGCTTTTTATAGATAAAAATTAAAAATATTGTCTGCTCAAAGCTGGGTTATTTTCAACCTTGACATAAAGAAAAAAGCTTATTTTGAAAGATAATCAACATGAAAATATCCTTAAGTGATTGCGCGCTACCCTTCTAGTTTCTAAAACACATTAAAGTTTTTTTTTCA
The DNA here is from genome assembly GCA_036925085.1 of Brachycybe producta. Lineage (NCBI taxonomy): Eukaryota > Metazoa > Arthropoda > Diplopoda > Playtdesmida > Andrognathidae > Brachycybe > Brachycybe producta. The sequence goes on along the minus strand of JAUPFP010000142.1, from coordinate 63,962 downwards.
TTTGTCGCACCTGAAATATAAAGAATAATCAAGAGTTTTATAAGGCGGTTTACGCTTTAAAGCCATCTTTTTTTTTAATAAAATTTAACTAAAATGGTGATTTCTTAAGTTTGAAAAAGGCCATAAAATGAACAATTGGCAACGTTTGGCTCGCGAGTCACACTCCCTCATTTCGTAATAGCTCAAAAAAACATTTAACTATTTATTATTATTATAATAATATTGCGTTATGGTGAGTGACATTGTGTCAGTGTTGTTTGAATGACGTAAATCTACTTTATTGTTTCCAACTTTTTTTTATTTCCGTGGTTTTTCTTTTATTTGTTTTCCGATTATTGCTTTTTATGCAATTTTTTTTTTGGTTGCAAAAAAAAAAAGTATCTTTTCAATTGTGTTGTAAAGAAAGAAAGCTTTATTATTATATTACGCTGAAATGAGTCGAAAACCTTCATCTCATCATGTATGTGTGTATATAAATAGTTTATTTTAAGCTATTTATTTCTATGAGAAAAAGTATATATTTTTTGTTGTTATTCTTAGGGTTTTTCTTTAGTTGATGATTGTGAGATGAGATGGAATTGAGTGTCGGCTCGCGTGCCAACACTTGCTTAACTATTCTATAAAATTAGAGGCTGTTTTTTTTTTGATATTTCTTCCTTTCTCTAGTTTTTTTTCCATTGAGGCGTTCATTTTTAATATGCTTTTGTATTTTCCATTGTCATAAAAATGAAGCAAAATGAATTTACGATGCGAGAAATTGTATATATATTATGTTTCTATATATATTTGGCACTGATTTGCAATTAGGACTGGCGCTGTGTCATACTTATGAAAAATAATACCAGGTGGCGCTTTCGATTTATCAGATTTGATGTCTATGGTTATACCTTGTACACACATGAGTTAAATGAATTCAAATTAAATGTGTTTATGTATACGGAATCCAGTTAAGGACATGAACCAAATTAAAAATTGACTTTAATTATTAATATTTTAAATTGAAATAGTAAATCAATATTTTAATGTCAATAATTTATATTATTATATTTAAGTATTAAAAATACTCAATATTTTCAGATTATTAACTGAATAAATTGAATTTGACAATATTGTTTTTGTTCTTCACGGGGCTCTGTAGAACACATTTATTATTTAAATGTATTTAAGTTATCAGTGTGTACTAGGTATTATTAAGAGGCTATATTTTTTAGAAGATTAAAAAAGAAATTCAAAGTTTGAAAAAAAAAAAAACGAGATGTGAACGGTTTTGAACCGGTAGAACCAGTTTGCCAATTACTGGGAACTTATAGAACCGGTTCGCCAGTACTAATGTGCTGTGCAAATCTGCTAATGCATATTTGGAACCGGTTCGTCAAGATCCACGAACTGATCACAACTGGTTTCCGAACCGCGAACCGATACTTGAACTGATAAAATCGGTTCACCAGTATAGGCCGAACTTATAAGAACTGGTTTCCAAACCGAGTAAATTCGGTTCAGTTCTACTCTTATCGACTTCAACCTAATATGCATATGCTGGTTGAAACGCATGAGCAGATTTGCACAACACATTAGACTAATCTGCTAATGCATATTGGGAACCGGTTCATCAAGATCGACAAACTGATCAGAACAGGTTTCCAAAAAAAAAAAAAATTGCGAACCGATTAAACCGGTTCCGAACCGAGTAGAAACGGTTCGGTTCTACTCGTTGCCACCTCTAGAAGTTGGAAACTAGAAGTAACTTATCCGCACTTAAAAAGTTAAATGCATATAAATATTAAACATGTTTCTACAGAGCCCCGTTAAGGACAAGCCAACAACATGTTGAAGTCGATTTATTCATTAAATATCTCTTATTTATTGAGTAAATATGTAAATATATATTCCTTTTGTATTTTGATATAATGTGGGTTAATTTAACAGAATATTGACTTAAAAATTTCAATTTGTTGAGATATATTACTTAATAAATAAGGCAAGAAAAATTATGCTTTTTTGCAGTCAATGAGGCTGATTAGAGGCTAGAGTTATTCTTGAATTGAAATGCAACCTAATTGCAGTTGTAGATCTCTTTTTTAAAATCAAAAAGAGACTGGTTAGACGCTAAAACTCTAGTTGACATCTAACCTCTAACCAGCTTTCTTGATTAGAAAAAAAAGCATACTTGCAGTTGCTGTAGTGATGATGACTACTTCACAACACAAGCAATTCGAAATCGGGACGAACAGAAGTTGGCTCCGCCCTTTTTATGACGACCGGCAACTTCTAATTGGTTTGTTGTGTGGTTAGACGTTGAGAAGGGGCGGAACATGTGACGTCAGCCTACATAACCCACCAATTAGAAGTTGCGCTCGTCATAAAAAGGGAGGAGCCAACTTCTGTTCGTCCCGATTTCTACTTGCCTGTCTTCACAACTGGCACTTTGGCCACAAATGGAGAAACCTTGAACTTTGATATTGCATAAAAATCCGACCAATCAAGGGATGAATAGGAATTCATAAACTATGTTAAATAAGAAATGAAGGTACTGAGACCCCACTTTTCAAATTTTATTTTAACATTAATGTATAAGAGTAGGTGGGCCACACACAAACCCCTTAAACAACCTGATAGGTGGAAAGAAGGGGGATGGAGGGCCACAAAGTTTACACCATTTGAACTCTTTTAATTTAAATTCATGAATGACAAAAGATTAACGTTCATCTTTAAAGTACTTAAGAAGAAATTTAAAGATTATTTTGCATGAAGTATTAAAAGGAGGAGGATTTGAATTGAAGGTTGGGTTGAGGGGGGGGGAGAGGGCTGGAGGGAGGGGGTGGGCAATGAAAGTAACTTTTACTATTGGAATAGAGAAGAGGAAGGGGGTAAGGTGGTATTTTTATTTCATCATGGCTGAAATTAACATCATCGAATTTTATATGGGCGAAATTAATGGAGGTTTATAGCTAAGAGAAATAACCCTTCGGCATTACGTCATGGCGTTTTTTTTCTTCTCTCTCTCTCCTTCTTTTGGTTTTCTAAAGTTCTAAACAAGCGAGAAACACTTTTCTTCATTCTTTCTCCACCTCACACAACACATTTGGGGTTGTGTTTTTATGTTAAGAACCCATTTTTTGATCATTTGGTTAATCTACTGTTATGTTTCTAGTTTTCTTTAGTTCTTTTCTCTCTTTCTCTCTTTCTCATTCTCTCTCTGGGGGGCCTCAAAAATAAATAGAAACTAAGCGGAAAGTGGAATCACTAAATGGTTTTTGCCTTTAGAGAAAGGATATTTTTCTATTTATTAATGTTTAACTATTTTTTTTATTTTATGGTGAAGGTGACTGCATCACGCATGCGTAAACAACAAGCGGAAAATACATTTTGAAATAATAAAAAAAATGAGAATAACGTTTCTGCTATATTTTCTGCACGTTCCTTCGCATTACAGAAGAATCACACACAGAAAATGGAATTAGAAATAAAATTCTGTGTTTCTTTGTACTCAAAAGATACAAGGCGCTTCTAGTAAATGCCTTACAAAGTGAAATTCAGTGGGAGGTTTTTTTTTTTTTTTCAGCATTTGTGATTCTTCCCTTAAAACAGAAAATAAAATTTTTCAAGGACATTGTTAGAATTTGTAGAAAAGAAGAGAAAGAATTAGGATGGAGGAGCCATAAAGAATAATGCATCTGAAATACGCTTTCCTATTGGTTGATAATAACAAGTAATACTGTGAGGTAAAGAGAAACAATTACACATTTTTTCTACCTGTTTTCTGCCAAATGGATAGAATAGAAAATATTTAAACTAGATCAATTTCTTTTTTAGTAGAATTTTTTTTGTGCATATGTGTGACATTAGCAGAACAGTGTTTTTTTATGTTAGCCACGTTGGAGTGTAAGGGAAGAATCACACATGCTGAAAATGATCACACTTGAGTTTCACTTTGTAAGGCATGTTCATAAGCGTCATGTGTGGGGCCCTTTTCTAACATTTTATAAACTTTCTTTTAGATGAGAAATTGTCTTTTGACAGCTATACATTTGTAAAACAAGAGTATTGACATTTTCAGCTGACTAAATTCATTTTCAGTCTGACATCTTTCAGTTAAGTGTTGAATTAACTTGAAAATGTTTGAGTAAAATTTCCAGCAAAGTTAATTAGGCTTGGATCAAATTTGCAAAAAAAAAAAGTTGTCTACTGAAAATGCGACTAAACATGAAATTTGTCTTAATTTAAATTTTTTCTACTTATTTCGCGGAATGTAAAGGCAGAATACAAGAGTACAATGCATCAAGCCAATAAAATTTTCTTTCAGTCGCAGGTTTTTGCAGCTCCTCCTCTTTTTTTCTCCAACCTTTTCTATAAACTCAAAAACAAATTCTTGGACGCGAATGGAAGCAGAAATGTAGAGAAGAACATTTTCTGTTTTTTCTTTTTCATTTCTATAGTTTTTTTTTTGCGCGTATGTGGGATCCAAGCCTTAAGTTTACTAAAAGTACAGGATTGCAATCCTTGTAACTGTTCAAAAAAACTTCAGGGTTCCCGTCAACAACAACAACAACAAAAAAAACCCCTGCAAAATCTCAAGTTCTCAGGGAAATTGAAATTTTTTTAAAGAAAAGAAACTCATGGAAAACTCTTTGAATTTAATGTAAAAACAAAAGAATCTTTTGAAACATGCGGAAAATTAAGATTTTAACTTTCACACAACAGATAAACCGTGATATGCATGGTTTTTCAACTCGAATGTTTATGCTTCAAGCGCCTCTATTGGCCATTGTTGCAAACCTTTGTTTTAAAATAAAGACAGCATTTAAAAAAAAAAAATTATAAAATGCTTGTTTCAAAAGAGAGAACATATTTTTTTTTACTGTGAGAAACATTAAAGAAATATGAAATATGTCTATTGTGACAACCCGCTTTTTACTTAACCTTAAGAATGCAAGTAGATCATTGTATTTTGTGCGTGTAATGTTAGATGGCGCCACTAGCCGTCCTATAGAAATGTACTGACACTCCTGGTGTCACTAGTTACTCTGGATTGATATAATTGTATCAGTGGATGTACCACATCTTAAGACAGGCAGTTAGAAATCGGGGAGAACTTCAGTTGGCTCCGCCCTTGTTATGACGACCTGCAACTTCTAATTGGTTTGTTGTGTGGTTCAACGTTGAAAAGGGCGGGTGCATGTGACGTCAGACTATATAACCAACCAATTAGAAGCTGCGTTCTTATTAACAAGGGCGGAGCCGACTGAAATTCTTCCCGATTTCTAAATGCCTATACCAGGTATTGCGTCATTCTTGTCTCAGTCACGCCTAATAGCCTCTTAACTGACGATATTAGACACTTGTTTGAAAGTTTCTGCTGTAAGCGCCACCTATTGGTTTTTTTTTTCTTCTTAAAAAACGTTTGTTTAAAAAGGAAAAAAAAATGCTGAAGAAAAAAAGTGATTCCTTTAGCTGTGAGAAACAGAAAGAGAAACGAAATAAGTTTGTAATAATGAGCAATTGCTAACCGAGAAAGAGAAAGCGAGAGAGAGAGAGAGAGAGATAGATAGTGAAGCTTAGTTTAGTTTTCTCAACCGTTTTCTCGTAATTGTCATGGTTCATCATCATTGGATGATGTTAAATGGCGCATTGACTCTTATCTCTTCCAATTGTATCTTAAATACCAGAAAGAAAAAGAGAGTAGATTTAAACAGAAAAGTGGGCATATAATAAAAAGAGAAGGAGAGACAGAAAAAGAGAGATACAGAAAATCACTATTGTGTCGTTATGTTTTAAGATGAGAAAATAAATTGTGAAAAGAGAAGGGGGGAGGGGGAGGAGGAAGAGGAGACACTAGACTAGAAATTCGCGATGATTTTTTTCTTATGTTTTTCGTTCTTTAAAATAAAAGAGCAGAAACAGAAAAAAAAAATGAAAATGAAAGATGCATCTTTATATAATGTATATATATATAGGTGCATCATATAAGAGAGAGAGTGCGGAAACGAGCGTTTTTCAAACCAGTTTCCGCTTTTGTCTTTTTTTTTTGTTGTTGTTGTGTGTGTGGGTAAATTTCTCAAGCAGAAAATGAATTTTAACACAAAAGTGGTTGAAGAAAAAAAAAAATGAAATAAAATGAGTGATAAAAGTAGTTTATAGTTTTTATTTGTGGCTGATGTTATAAAACAAAAGTGGGGGGGGGGGAATTCTTTACGAATTATGGTGATTTTGTTTCGATTTTCTTTCGATTTTCTAGATGGATTAGGATTGTTTTTGAATTTGAAAGCTTCAAATTGGATATTTATAGCTAATTCTTCTGCAATTGATTCAGAGATTCATCGCTGGTAGCCTAGCTTTTATGTGGTTCAAATTTTCAGTGTTTCTGACTTATAAGAGGACTCCATAGAAAAATAGATATGCAAAATAGATGGCGCCTGCAACCTCCATAGGTTGACAAAGTACACTTGTCGCTAATTAGTTGAAATCGAATGCAGCCTTTTAGCTCTAAAAGTGCGTCCAAAACAACCTTAAATTATCTGCACGCGACAAACTTAACTCAGAACATAATAATACTGTATAAGTGAAGAGAGACAGCACGTGTAGAAATAGCGATGACGCAATTAAACGTTTGCCACGTGAAAAAAAAAAGGAAGAAGGCGAGTCAAGAGTTGGAGTGTTGTCAATACTTATCTATGTAAAGAGGGCTAGTGGCGCCATCTAATACCTTGTGCACACATGAGCTAATTGAATTCAAGTTAAAGGTATTTAGATGAATATATACGGAATCCAGTTAAGGACATGAACCAAATAAAAATTGACTTTATTATTAATATTTTAAATTGAAATACGAAATCAATATTTTGTCAATAGTTTATCTGATTATGTTTAAGTTAATTAACTCAATATTTTGAGATTATTAACTGAATAAATTGAATTCGACATATTGTTTGTTTGTCCTTCACAGGGCTCTGTAGAACACGTTTATTATTTAAATGCATTTAAATTATCAGGTGTGTGTACTAGGTATAATGCTACAGGGATAAAATAAATGATCTACTTGCATTCTTAACTTCCAGATAGTGAAGTAGATAAATAAAGTTAAAAAAGCTGCGATTTTCCGGATAATCTGTACTTGCTGGTATTCCAGAGTAGGTCCGGTCCCATTTAGTCCGGATAATCGAGATTCCATTGTTATTTTCCAGGTAGTTCACACAAAAAAAATGTCTTATACCTAGTAACACACCTGATAATTTAAATGCATTTAAATAATAAACGTGTTCTACAGAGCCCTCTGTGAAGGGCAAACAAACAATACATCGAATTCAATGTATTCAGTTAATAATCTGAAAATATTGAGTTAATACTTAAATATATAAACTATTGACATTAAAATATTGATTTAGTATTTCAATTTAAAATATTAATAATAAAGTCAATTTTTTATTTGGATTCATGTCCTTAACGGGATTCCGTATAAATTCACCTAAATACATTTAATTTGAATTCATTTAACTCATGTGTGTGTGTACAAGGTATTAGGAACTTTATGGACATGCTGTAATTTATAAATCAAAAACCAGTTGAAATTGAATCTCCATTTCCTCTTTTTTATTCTTGTCCGTTTTTGTTTTGTGTTTTTTTTTTCTGTTGTCTTGTTTTAATATTTTTTTTTCATGTTGGGGCGTCATTTTTCTACTGTCTTTTTTTGTTCTTCTTTCTTTTATATAATAATAATACACAATTGGGGAAGGGAATGGGTGTTGGGTTATAGAGATATGTCTTTTATGTTGGGTGTGGTATATGGAGGAGGAGGAGGATGGTAGAAAGAGAAAGAGAGAGTTAGTGATGTGGAGATTTTAGTTTACTCCAGAGATGGAGGGAGAGGGTTTTTTATATATATATATTTTAGAGAAATGGACGAATGAATGACTCCACTTTGTCGAGTGATTCCGAGTGGGCAATCTGAGTAACAAAAGAGTGTGTGCACTGGGCCGAAATGAAATGATTTTTTTTTTGTTCTCTCTCTGTGTCTTCAGTCTTCTCTAACCAAATTGCATTCAGAATTTCTTTTACCCTCTGTTCAACTCAATGTACAAGAGATTTTATGATCTGACTGTTCAGTCATCATCATCATCATCATCATCATCATCTTGTACTCCCTCAGAAGAAGAAAAAAAATAGAAGAAAAATAAATAAAATTGAGTATTTTGAAGGTTAGGAGAGTTTAAAGAGACATTCTCAAGTGAATTATGTTTGTTTCATCTGACACATCACTTTTTTGTGTGTTTAACGGATGCGCGCACGCGCAATGGAGACTTGTGTGACAGATACGCGGACATTGAAAAAAAAAGTCTGTAGAACTAAACAATGCAAGCGCGCGCACACATGCGCGCCCATGTCGTGTCGTTGCACGTGATCGTCTAGTCTCGGCGATCTCTAAAGTGAGTGTTGTCTGGCCTACAAATCCATCAGTGGTCTTCAACTATGTGGCAGCCCTGTGTACCTTCTGCGCAAACGAGGCAGTTTTCGTTTATGCCACTACAGTTGTTGACAGTACGTACGACAGACAGAGGAGCGACAACAGTACCAGTAGCGAATCTAGGGGATATAGACACTTGCCCTATGGACACTTGTCCTAAAGCCATTTGTTCTAAATGGACATTTGTCCTAAAAGGACATTTGCCCCGAATCAATTTGCCCTAAAAGGACGGTTGCTCTAAAACCATTTGGCCTAAAATCATTTACTCTAAAAGGACGTTTGCTTTAAAACCATTTGCTCTAAAAGGACGTTTGCTCTAAAAACATTTGCTCTAAAAACATTTGCTCTAAAAGGACGTTTGCTCTAAAACCATTTGCCCTAAAAGGATGTTTGCTCAACTATTTGCCCTAAAACCATTTTCTCTAAAAGGACGTTTGCTCTAAAACCATTTGCCCTAAAGGGACATTTACCCTAAAGGGACAATTGCCCTAAAAGGATATTTGCCCTAAAACTATTTGCCCTAAAGGACATTTGCCCTAAAACCACTTTTTTCCTTCTCTCTTTTCATACGGTAGAGTATGTTAAATAGGTTCTGCATGCTGCAGATGCACAAAAAATGCCAAATGATGTAAATTTACACTAATGATTAGGGCAAATGTTCTTTTAGGACAAGTGGTTTTAGGGAAAATGGCTTTAGGGCAAATGTCCCACACCCTGAATCTAGTACAGATGGCAAGTGTCCATCAACCAGAGTGCCATGAACTCTTCAGTGCTCTACAACTCTCACTTAGTCTGACACTTGCCCTCTGGCACTGCAGTGTGGAGTAGCATGGACTGTTGTATGCCCTCGGGCATGATTGGTTTAAAGCGAACAAAAGTTGTTGGAGAAAAATGTCCGGAAAAGTTTGTCCTTTTGCATATGAATTCTAGCCTCCGATTAAGATTTTTGGTTGAAAAATAAGATTTTTCTCTTTGTCTTACTTTGAGTTACTTATCATGTATGTGGTTACCTTGCTGAGGAAGGATTGGGGGGGAATCTTAATTTGATTGGCGCGCCCCCATTTAATGAGCGCGAATTTCTTTAAAACAAAGGGGCGGCATAGCGATATAACACGCACAAAACACAGCAAGAAACATGCAAATATGTTGATGTAGATTTCGGTTCGAATCCACTTAAATCTCATCAAGACTCTTTTTATTTGATCGTCGTCTGTTCAGTGACTTAAATAAATGCAAGAGAGTTTAAAATCTTTCTCTCTCTCTCTCTCTCAATTGGAAGCTCACAACAACATTGCAAACACGGAATTTCTCTTTTCTTCATTGAAAATCTTAACATATTGCAACTTTCTCATAAGAAGTGTTACAATAAAAAAATAGGGGAAAATAGAAGAGTAGATTCGACAGAGTCAAATAGATAAACGGTTTTTTGTGTTCATCTCTCTCTCTCTCTCTCTCTGTCTCTCTCTATCTCTCTCTCTCTCTCTCTCTCTCTGTCTCTCTCTATCTCTCTCTCTCTCTCTCTCTCTCTGTCTCTCTCTATCTCTCTCTCTCTCTCTCTCTCTTTGTCTTAATCTTTAAAGGTGTACGTTGCATGTTAATGAGTTTCGGTTTGTTGCAGAGATTTACCGCTGTTCAACAATTTGATTTTGTATTCTGCTGATGTTAGGCTTTTGTATGTGTGTGTGTGTGTGGGGGGGGGGACGAGAGAGCGGGTGGGAAAGGGTCTGGGTCTGGTCTCTTCTTGTATAGAGATGTGTTTCTACGGTAGATTTTATTTATTATGGAAGATACTCTCATTGACTTGTATGTTGTGTGTGTTTTGACTGCAATTTTTTTTTTTTTTTATTTCTTCAGTCCATTGGTGCGTTCAGTTTTCTAAGCGCTTTCTTGAAGCGGCTAGATGTGAGTGAACAACAACAAAAAAAAAAAATATAGCCTATACTAGCTCGGAACACCGTGAAAAATCACGGGGGATTGCATAACTTGAACTTGACTTGCTTGCAAATAGCTAAACTGAAATGTTACAAAATAAAAAAATAAGGTTCACAACCACGCATGTGCCATCAGATCCAGTAACTAACCAATTAGAAATTGATGACGCTCATAAAAGGGCGGGGCATACGAAAAGTTAGTGCTGGGCACATTTGTCTGTTGTGCGCTTGCGTTTTGGTCGGCCGAACACTTCTGACAGACTTGTCGTCATCGTCGTGTGCACTGACCCTACTTTAGCCACTCCACTGCAAAATAAATAACTATTGAGCCATCTTAACGAATTTTGCCTTCTCGTTTAGGGATATTAATGCCTTATTTTAACTTGACCAATCAGCCTGGTTTTCCTTACTAGACTTTTTTTTCCCTTTTTTTTTCTTTCATCATTGAATGCCTTCTATCTATTGAAGCAAACACAGCTTCGTGTTTTTTCTTTTCTTCCAGCTAACGATGTTCCCAACCAACCAAAAACTACCCAGAATTTTAGCCTCGTTTTTTTTCTCCTCTTTTTTTTTTTTTTTTTTTTTGACGTTTTCTTTTCAATCCTAACGATTTCTTGCAAAGGGGGGGGCTTATCGATAAGTATCCCAATTATTTACGTTTCAAGCTTTCTCTTTGATGGGAAAACTTTGAACTGGACTAAGAAACTCTCAATTGAAGGCTTTTTTGAATTCTTTATGTTTACACACTGAACTTGTTTTTAACGCATAATAATGATCCGTACATAACTTTAAAGCGGAATTTTTAATGGTTTTTTTCTTTCTTCTTCTTCTTCTTAGAAACTAGAAGAGTTGTTGCAAGTGTAAACGCTCCTCGCATTTGTCATAATTAGGACTCGAGATTTTTAATGCAATATCATGCGAAATGTTTCTCAATTTGTGGCTCAAGTGCCAATTGTGAAGTAATTAATTATCATTAGAACAACCAACAATTATGGTTTTTTTCTCTAATAAAAAAAACGCTGGTTAGAGGTTAGATATCTTGGTTACTATCAGTTGTCATCTAGATGGCCTCTAACCAGTGTTTTTTTTATTTGAAAAAAAAAATCCCCATAATTTTTGGTTGATCGGAATGGAGATTTATTATTTCACAAATTGGGCTCTTGGGCCACGGTTTGAGAAACAGTTTGCTTGATATTGCATAAAAATCCGAGCCTTGGTGATAATAATATGATGTAATTTACTTTTGTGACTATTATATGGTTATGAGCTAGATAGGATAGTCTAATTTTAATTCTGTAATGAGGCTCTAACAAGCTGTGACATGATAGTAAGTTGTCATTTCTAACTCATAACATTTGTAACAGTCACAAAAGCAAATTCTAAAATATTTCTATGACGAGTAGTGTCATATTATTAATTTCATTGACTAGTGGATAGAATAATACGACAGTCATAAAATAATAGCCCACAAGCATTGAGATCATACAGAAAAAGTTATATAATTGTGACAGTCATACCTTATGATGTCACTGTTTGCATGGAATTATTTTATGACTGTCATATTATGGTGTGCATATTAGCCAATGACAGTAATATAATATCTGTCGTAATGATAATTAATTTGTTATTTGCTTTTGTGGCTGCTGTGAGTTTATGAGATAGATGTGACAATTTACTGTCATATGATATTCTTTCTGTAGTGATGCCCCTGGTTATTATTATACATTGAAAATGGTTTATGAGCGGTTGGTTTTCAAACTCGGATTATTCTTGGCTTTCAGAAGCTAAAATTGAGAGAAACTAGAAAGTGCTTTAGAAACTAGAAGAGCAGCTCAAAGTGTGTCAGTACATTTCTATGGGAGGAGTGCTAGTGGCGCCATCTATCGCTACAAAGTAAATGATCGTATTGCATTCTTAAATAGCGGAAGGAACGGAATAAAAAGGAAAGCCCCTGATAGCAGGCAATCACTGCTAACAATTTTCTGAAGGGGAAGGTTAACCCCAGTCGTTTACCTTTCTAGTTTCTAAAACGCATTGAAATTTTGTTTTAAAGTGTTGCTTCTTAATAGAGGTGGGAGGAATTCTAAATTTTTTCGAATCCGAATCCTAAAAGGTTTTTGAATCTCTCGAATCCTTCATATAAGAATCCTATTTATTATTCATTAAGAAGATACAAATAAATGAAATATTAAATATTAAATTATTAATAATAATAAAAACAAGTGTGGCTTCACTCAGGGTTGCCACAAGGTGATATTGGTGATCCGGATAACCACCGAAATTGCAACAATCGCCGGTTTTTTTATTAGTGAACCGCTTCTATTGGATGTCAATGGCGTTTAAACTAATTTTACCAAAGTTTTAACAGTTTTTTTTTAAAGTTAGAATTCGAAAAAGACGAAAAAAAGCTCAAAGATTCGAGTTTTCGAATCTCGAATATTTTTCAAGATTCGCCGGATTCGATGATTCGAATGTCCCATCATTACTTCTTAAAAAGTGCAGAAGAAGAAGAAGGAAAAAGAATTTTGCTAACATTTTCACTTGAGATTGCTTAACAAGGGGATAATTTTTTTTTTCCTCTTTCTTGTTTCTCGAGAAAACTTTTTCTCTTTTTTTCCTCGAGTTTTTCTTCTTCTTCTTCTTTTCGCATCTGTGCAAAAATCCCATCCATTCATGTAAGATGAAGAAGGGTGGAAGAAATTTTCGACAGCCGCATGTTTCCTTAGGGAGCTTGAATGCAATTGAATGGATCGGTGCATTGGTCGCCCTGTTTTCTGACTGACATCAGACATGCTGGCGGCAACACCATGGGCAACTTTTCTTCTTTTTTCCTTCTTCTTCTTCTTCGTCTTCCTATGAGATTACGTTTATATATTATATATTTTGGATTTCGTTCAGTAAAAAAACAGAGGCTCCCTTGAACTTTTTTTTTGTTGTAAGCTACTTCTTAGAACGCCGTACAACTATCCTCCTTCCCGACCCCCCCCCCCCCCCCTCCTCTCCCTCTCTTTTTTTGCTCTTTTTTTTTTTGTCTATTTTCGCCCACCCTTTTCAACAGTGAGATATATTTTTCTATACACATACACAGCAGGAATCCTTTTTTTTTTGTATTTATCAGGATTTTTTTTTTGTTGGACTTGGGAATTTTTTTCTCTTCTTCTTCTTCATAGTTCCACATTTTGTTTTCATTTTGCGTTTTGTGTGTTTGGCTACCATTGAATTTTTTTTTTCCGCCATCATTCTGGGTTTTCTTCTCTCTGTTTTCTGTCTTTCTATTGTTATCTTCAGTGGCTTTTTTTTTTGCCTTGTGACTATTATATTTTGAAATGTCCAGTTCTTTTTCTCCTAATCTGATGGTTATGTGTGTCGATTCGCACAAGTTTTTAAGGGGGGTTTACTTTTTTTTATAGTTGCGAATCCTTTTTTTTTATATGGAGACGGTTTTTTTTTAAAAAGTGGGGTGTTTCTAAACTACTGTATTTATTCAACTTGGGAGAAATGGGGATGATGTGATACCAGGTAAAAGCACTTGGTCTTGTTTTATGGTTTAAAGGCTGGTTTAACAAACAGCGTGCTGAAGATGAACATTTTCTAGCTGAAGATGAACATTTTCTAGCTGAAGATGAACATTTTCTAGCTGAAGATGAACATTTTCTAGCTGAAGATGATTATTTTCTAGTCGAAGAGGAAAATTTTCTAGCTGAAGAGGAACATTTTCTAACTGAAGAGGAACATTTTCTAGCTGAAGAGGAACATTTTCTAGCTGAAGAGGAACATTTTCTAGCTGAAGAGGAACATTTTCTAACTGAAGAGGAACATTTTCTAACTGAAGAGGAACATTTTCTAACTGAAGAGGAACATTTTCTAGCTGAAGAGGAACATTTTCTAGCCGAAGAGGAACATTTTCTAGCCGAAGAGGAACATTTTCTAGCCGAAGAGGAACATTTTCTAACCGAAGATGAACATTTTCTAGCCGAAGATGAACATTTTCTAGCCGAAGATGAACATTTTCTAGCCGAAGATGAACATTTTCTAGCAAAAGATGAACATTTTCTAGCCGAAGATGAACATTTTCTAGCCGAAGATGAACATTTTCTAGCCGAAGATGAACATTTTCTAGCCGAAGAGGAACATTTTCTAGCCGAAGATGAACATTTTCTAGCCGAAGATGAACATTTTCTAGCCAAAGATGAACATTTTCTAGCCGAAGATGAACATTTTCTAGCCGAAGATGAACATTTTCTAGCCGAAGAGGAACATTTTCTAGCCGAAGAGGAACATTTTCTAGCAAAAGATGAACATTTTCTAGCAAAAGATGAACATTTTCTAGCCGAAGAGGAACATTTTCTAGCCGAAGAGGAACATTTTCTAGCCGAAGAGGAACATTTTCTAGCAAAAGAGGAACATTTTCTAGCCGAAGATGAACATTTTCTAGCCGAAGATGGACATTTTCTAGCCGAAGATGAACATTTTCTAGCCGAAGATGAACGCTTTCCAGTTGAACATGTGCATTTTCTAGCTGAAGATGAACATTTTCTTGCTGAAGAGGAATATTTTCTTGTACATAGCATGTACATGGTTGAAATAACTGTGTGGCGCCACTGTAGTGCCCTCATCTGACGGACGCCGAAATCCTGCCACTAGTGGCGAATCCACTTGCCTGTTTGTCAATGATGATCAAGATCGTACAAGTTACCCGCACACTGGCTATAATTTCAATTGACTTTCTTCACACGGAGCCGCCCACCTTATGTCTTGTGCACAGTTGAGACCACTTAAGTGGCACTACCCAGTGGCTGGTGTGTGTGAAGCTGGCCTTAAGTGATTAAGCTACCCATTCTAGTTTCTATCAAATCTATGGTTTTCTTGTAATAAGTTTTTCTTCTACAACGTAAAATGTGGTTAACCAACAAAAAAAACAACAAATATTCGTATTGATATTAGCAACCACAAACAATAATTCATATTATGTGATTTTGATGATAAAACGGCAGGTGGCGACACTTTTGATAGTAACTCTCAGACATTTTTTTTTATTACTGTTTTTTTTTTTATGAAACCTAATGCTAACAGATATCCTCCTACACTGGTACATTCATACAGAAAAGAGACATACATAGATAGATAATATGAAAATAATTACATTTTCATTTTCTATCTGAAAATCATCGTCTTTTCTTCTGCTTCTGCTGTTATTTCTGGCGGCAGTTTTTTTTTTCTTCTTCATTCTCTTCTCATATAAAATATCAAATATCGACCAATCTTTTTTTCTCTCTTTCTCATTGCGTTACAACCTTTTACATTATCAAAAGTTTGGTCTTCATGTAATATACCTTTATTGCTTAAAGGTGATAGAACAATAGAGGCTAATTTCAACATTGTAAAATAATATTTTGTCTCTTGATGGAGGAAGAGGGTAGCTTAAGGTACAAAATTTTTTTGGCTGTGCCTATCTCGCACGAGTCCACTTCGCATGACGACGAGGGTTGGAGGTGGAGGCTAAGCTATTAGGGGATTACATTAAGAGTGCCAAGTGTGCCAGTGACCAAATAACTATCCTTCTAACTCCAGTTAACTAAGCAAGTGGACACGCAGTTAGAAATCGGTCAGAACTTCAGTTGGCTCCGCCCTTGTTATGACGACCAGCAACTTCTAGTTGGTTGGTTATGTAGTCTGACGTTGAAAAGGGCGGAGCATGTGACGTCAGACTACATAACCAGCCAATTAGAAGATGCCGGTCGTCATAACAAGGGCGGAGCCAACTTATGTTCGTCCCGATTTCTAACACAGGCAGTTAGAAATCGGTCATAACTTCAGTTGGCATCGCCCTTGTTATGACGACCGGCATCTTCTAATTGGTTGGTTATGTAGTCTGACGTCACATGCTCCGCCCTTTTCAACGTCGAACCACACAACAAACCAAATCGAAGTTCCAACAACCCTGTTCATTAAGTATAAGTGCCAAGTTTTTCTAAGCTTGAGAGAGATAGTCAAAGAGAGAAAGAGAGTCAAAGAGAGAAAGAGAGTCAAAGAGAGAAAGAGAGTCAAAGAGAGAGAGAGTCAAAGAGAGAGAGAGTCAAAGAGAGAGAGAGTCAAAGAGAGAGAGAGAGAGAGTCAAAGAGAGAGAGAGAGAGAGAGTCAAAGAGAGAGAGAGAGAGAGTCAAAGAGAGAGAGAGAGAGAGAGTGTCAAAGAGAGAGAGAGAGAGAGTGTCAAAGAGAGAGAGAGTCAAAAAGGGAGAGAGAGAGAGTCAAAGAGAGAGAGAGAGAGAGATAGATAGATGGATAGATGGCTAGATAGAGGGAGAGAGACAGTGAGAGATAGATAGATAGATAGAGAGATAGATGGATAGATAGAGATAGACGGAGAGAGAGTATCATTCAGTTGAATGACCAAGTCAAGTCAATTTCACGAATGATCAAAGCAATTTAATGAGTGAATGTTTTGATTTCGTGCGCAGAAAACATGAATGAAACTTTTCTGAGGGGTAGAGAGAGAGAGAAAGAAAGAACAGATTTTTTTTTTCTTCTTCTTCGGTTTTTGTTTTATTTATTATTTGTAGGGACTTTATATTTTTCTTTCTATGATCCTTTTTTTATTTTTCGAACCAAAAAACAACCGAGAAAAATTGGGTTATGGGTTTTTCTTTCTTTATTTTCTTTTCATTCTTTTTTGTTTTCAATCTTTTTTTTTTCTCCACCCATTTTTGCATTAGATTTTGCGTTTTAGAGGTTGTTTTAGAGGCGTCATTTGGAACAACACAAAAAGTTAATCATTTTATTTCGTCGTTTTTTGTTGTTTACTTCCACACCTTGTATGTTTTTTTTAAATAAGAATATTTTTATGATAGTTTCTGGATTTTCGGTTTTTTTGGTGGGGGGGGGGGAGGGGGAATTAAAATTCGATGCTTATGGCCTTGTGTCCACTGGGCTGAAACGTTCCTTCTGCCCATTCACTAACACAGGCAAAGTTTGTTCAATTTTTCACCAGTTGAAATTTAAAAAAAAATCAAATTTTCAACCCAATGGAAACGAGGCCTTGTGGTGAAAATTTGAACTTTTTGAAAATTTCAACTGGTGAAAAATTGAACAAACGTGGCCTTTGCCTGTGTTAGTGAATGGGCGAAGGGCCGTGTTTTTTCTATGTTTAACCAGTTGAAATTTTAAATGAGTTCAAATTTTCACGCCAGTGGAAACAAGGCTATAAAGTTTTATTTTTAAAAATTGCCCAAAAGCGATTTAGTTGCTCTGCTAGTTTATAAAAAACATTTTCAAAATACTTCTTTTTTTTTTTTGAAGTTTTAAACTAGAAATTTCCTAAGTTGGCATTTTTGTGGTCTGTTAGCAGTGATTGCCTACGTATAAGGGGAAGGGGAGATTAAAATGAAGTTGTTTGCATTTGAATTTTACTTTGAAACTATGAGTGCCAAAACTCGTCTTCTTAGGTTAGGGTTATACTCCAAACTTTGCTAAGATTCGCCAAGCTTTGAAGCTCCTAAAAATTAGCTCCCAAATGCTTAGGTTGTTCATAGAAACATGTGGTCTTGCAAGGTTTACGATATTTTCTAACCTTTATACCCTGTTATAAAACAGATACATAAAACAATAGAACCCTTTCCCTTCTGGAAGAAAAAAAGGTGTGACTTGTTCACCCCATTTGCGTATCTATTTTTATGATTGGTGCTTTGAATTGCTAAGCTTTAGGGTAGGTTTATACTCCAAACTTTGCTAAGATTTGCAAGCTTTTGAAGTTCTGTAAAATTAGCTCCCCAAAGCTTAGCTTGTTCACACATACATGTGGTCTTGCAGAGTTTACCCTATTTTATGACCTTTATATCCTATAAAACAGATACACAAAACAATAGAACCCTTCCCCTTCTGGAAGAAAAAAGGTGTGACTTATTCACCCCTTTTGTCTATCCGTTTTCTGATTGGTGCTTTGAGTTGCTAAGCTTTGAAAAGTTGAACAATTTCAAAGCTAGCTTCATGCTCTGGCGAAGGCTAAAACCTGGAGCTCTGACGTCATTTTTGAAGCTTCGCAGGCTGGTTTGCTGCTTAGCAAGAGAGTATAAAGTTGGTTTATTTTCTAAATGACATAAAAAACATTACTTTCAAAGATTTTAAAGTGCCCTTAAGTTATTCAGCTGCCTTTCTAGTTTTTAAATCACTTTCAAGTTTTTTTTCTTTCCATTTTACATATCAATGACAGCGCAACGAGAGTTTTAGGTGGTGAGGCGTTTTAAGTGGCTGAATAGATATTCATTTTGTTATTATTCCTCTGGATGGCGCCACTGCAGTGGCTATTATGTTCTATAGGAAGGAGAGGTGTTAAAAAAGGCGAAAATAATTTTTCATGAAATGTCAATGGAAAAACCAAAAAAAAAAAAAACGGGTTCATTTTCAAACTGTTAGGGTAGGTTTATACTCCAAACTTTGCTAAGATTTGCAAGCTTTGAAGTTCTGTAAAATTAGCTCCCCAAAGCTTAGCTTCTTCACACATACATGTGGCCTTGCAAAGTTTACCCTATTTTATGACCTTTATATCCTATAAAACAGATACACAAAACAATAGAACCCTTCCCCTTCTGGAAGAAAAAAGGTGTGACTTATTCACTCCTTTTGTCTATCCGTTTCCTGATTGGTGCTTTGAGTTGCTAAGCTTTGAAAAGTTGAATAATTTCAAAGCTAGCTTCATGCTCTGGCGAAGGCAAAAACCTGAAGCTCTGACGTCATTTTTGAAGCTTCGCAGGCTGCTTTGCCGCTTAGCAAGGGAGTATAAACCAACCCTTATAAAATCTTTTATTTTTTAAGATATTGGCCACGAAAAAAACTTTAAACATAATCCTTTACCGTTCTAGTTTTGAAAACAATTTGAATTTTTTCATAATGTTGTTCCTAAAAAAAAACGTTCGCTTGACGTTTTTGCGTCGAAATTTTCACAAAAAAACGTCTATGGAGCTTATCATTAGCCACTGCAGTGGCGTCGTCCGTGGATACAAAAACAAAAATAAATATCTATTCAGCCGCCGTTAAGAAACGTTTTAGAATTCAGCAGGAAATCGCAAAAAGTTTTGCTTCAAATGAAATCCTAAACAAGAGCTAAACTTAATAACATAAAAAAAGCTAATCTAATCTCCAAACAAAAATTTCATTGAATTTGCAGTTATTTTAGCTTTTCTTTTGTTCATTAAATTTACTATTTTTCTTGTTTTTTTTTTGTTTTCTGAATTAACTGAAATAAATGTAAAAATACTAAAAAAATGTTTATTTTGTTATCAATTTATGGTAAATTTACATACAATATTAGCTTTTATTCTATGGAGAAGAAGAAGAAAAAGAAATAAAAAGGTTATTGTTTGAAATTTTTGTGTGGACTATTTGTTTCTTGTTAAGCTGGGTACAGACGATCAATTCTGGGTTGTCAATCCTTGCATATCAATGAATAAAATTGATTGTCTTCATTTGTTTACGGATGGAACTGAAGAGAAGGTGTGGTGTGGTTTGAGAAGCCGCATGATTATTCTACTTTTCAGAAGTAACATTAAGAAGAAATTTTAAGAAGTTTGTTAGAAACTAGAATAGTTGTTCAAGAACGGTTTGTGAGCTCCCATCTAAAGCAGATTCTGTTTCTATTCGAGAACGGGCCCTGAATGGTTCGCGAGCTAGGTTTATCCGCGCCTTTAAAGGCGCGTTTAAATCAATCTCGCATGCGGTTCTCGAACAGTTCGCAGACAAAAACAGAAGCCGGTTTAGACAGGGAACTTGCAAACAGTTCTAGACTTGTTCGTGAACTGCTACAAAGTTCGCTCTTGAGGCTGTGCATCAAAGGGTTAGTTCTCGAACATCTGCCGAACAGAGAACCCGGTCTAGGCGTGAGTGAGCTCGTTTCGTCAGTTGATAAGTTTCATCGTTTGACGACATCTTTAATAAAATGCGAACTCTTGACAAACTCGAGAACTGTTCGTGGTGCGAACAGTTACCTATCGAACAATTATCCCTAGCGGTTGGTTCGCAAACATCTAATTTTAATAATAATTTATTTACCACAAAGGAGCACAAGACTTAGCTGACATGTGACTACATAAACGGCACAACAAGCAATAGGCACAACAGACAATACATTATTTGTTGTCACAAGTAATACACAAAATTAAGAAATAAAAATGTTGCTTTTACAATAAAATGTTGATAAACAATTTATATAAATTGTAGAGACGATTTGACAAAATTTAACCAATTCTAAAATCAAATCTGAATCCGAATCCTAAAAGGTTCTCGAATTTCTCGAATCCTTCCATATAAGAATCCTATATTATTCATTAAGAAGATACAAATAAATGAAATAATATTAAATATTAAATTATTAATAATAAAAAAGCAACTGTGGCTTCACTCAGGGTCGCCCCACAAGGTGATCCATTGGTGATCCGGGTCTGACCAACGAAATTACAACCATCGCTGGTTTTTTTTTGTTATTGAACGCTTCTATCGGACGCTAAAGGAGTTAAAACTAATTTTTACCAAAGTTTTTAACAGGTTTTTTTTTTTTAAAGTAAAGATTCGAAAGACGAAAAAAAAGCACGAAGATTCGAGTTTTCGAAGCTCGAATATTTTTCAAGATTCGCCGGATTTCGAGGATTCGAATTGTCCCATTCCTATTTAAACTGTTAAAGAGACATGGGCTCAACCATATCCATACGGTATTTAAAATCGCCTTATTAATAAGCCAGGATTGACAAGCTATGATACAGGGAATTAGAAAACGAGATAAACAGAGGTTGGCTCCGCCCTTTTTATGACGAACAGCAACTTCTAATTGGTTTGTTGTGTGGTTCAACGTTGAAAAG
The DNA here is from genome assembly GCA_036925085.1 of Brachycybe producta. Lineage (NCBI taxonomy): Eukaryota > Metazoa > Arthropoda > Diplopoda > Playtdesmida > Andrognathidae > Brachycybe > Brachycybe producta. The sequence continues at coordinate 42,729 of JAUPFP010000142.1, read as the reverse complement.
GGCGGAGAGCATGTGACGCCAGACTAGATAACCAACCAATTTTGAAGTTGCTTTCGTCGTAAAAAGGGCGGAGCCAACTTCTGTTCATCCCGTTTTCTAATTGCCTGTTTTTCCCATTAATATTTAATACTTTTAAGAGACAAGGGCTCATATAGTATTTAAAATCGCCTTATTAATAAGCCGGGATTGACAAGCTAGGATTGATCGTCTGTATCTAGCTTTAGAAGAACAAATAAAAAGAACCCAAAGTTTTTTCTTTTATTATTGGTTGTGAAAGTCATGAGAAGAAACAAAAAATGGAGTGAATTTTTCATTGTTTTTTTTTTTTCCTTGGATCATTTTCACTTTACTTTTTGAAGAAGAAAAAAACTAGAAGATGCTTTTAGTGTAAAAATCTTTTTTTTTTGGTAGAAAAAAGTACAGCAGGATATATATATAACATAATGGAATATGAAGTCCATCTATTTTTGAAAGAAAAAGTTAAACTCCAAAAAAAAACTCGAGAGTTTGTCTTTTATATCTATCTTTTTTTTGTTCTATCTTAAATCACTTATTGATAATTCATTTTCTATACATAAAAGTTTGTTTTCTGTGTGTGAAAACAGATGCAAAATTGATGGAGCTTATTTTTTTTTTCTTCTGTTGTTTTTTGAAGAAGCTTTTTTTTTTCTTCTTTTACTTTTCGTTTTTCTCTTTTTTTTTCTGACATCTCTTTATTTTATTCCTTTTCCTTTCGATTTTTCTTCTTCTTCTTCTTCTTCTTTTTCCTAAGATTTATATGAGATTTATGTAATCAGTATATAACAGAAAAAAATGGAAAGAAAAAATCAATTGTTTTTCTTTTTTTTTTTTTTTTTAGAGTTTTTTAAAACGTTAAGTCAAAATGAAAGGTTTTTTTTTATTGAATTGGATTAAGGTCCAAATTCAAGAAAAAAAGATGAAGAAAATAAATCAACTTATGATTTGAACTTGTATCTTGAAAGTTGAAGCCCCCATAAGAACTAGGGGCGCGTATTTTTACGTAAAGCTGGTGCTCGCAACAAACAAAATGCATTTAAATAAATGCATTTTGTTTGTTGCGAGCACCAGCTTTACGTAAAAATATGCGCGAAGTCCCCCCCCCCCCCCCCCGAATGAAGTCCCGTTCATTATACCTAGTACATACCTGATAATTTAAATGCATTTAAATAATAAACGTGTTCTACAGAGCCCTGTGAAGGACAAACAAACAATATGTCGAATTCAATTTATTCAGTTAATAATCTGAAAATAATTGAGTTAATACTTAAATATAATCAGATAAATTATTGACAAAATATTGATTTAGTATTTCAATTTTAAAATATTAATAATTAAAGTCAATTTTTATTTGGTTCATGTCCTTAACTGGATTCCGTATAATTCACCTAAACACATTTAATATTAATTCATTTATCTCTATGTGTGTACAACGTATTAGGGCGGAAGTGCGGCGCGGCATTATACTCTAGAGAAAGTCTGGAACTTCTTGATAGCTTCTCGCCCACTAGGTCGGTGCTGCGCTACGTCACCGACCTAGTGGACGAGAAGCTTAATATCAAGCAAATGTTTCTTAAGTTGTTTTTCAATAGAGCAACTACAATTATGCTTTTTCTTATCAAAAAGGCTGGTCAGAGGCTAGCTGTCTGGTTACTATCATTTGTCAAAAAGAGTTCTAGCCTCTAACCAGTGTTTTTGATTGAAAAAAAAACCATAATTGTTGGTTGATTTAAACGGAGATTTTTACTTCCTAATTGGCACTTGGACTACAGATTGAGAATAGGAAAAAATGTTGAAAGAATTTCAGCTTTTTTTTCTGTTAACTTTTTGTCAAATAACAATCTGTTTTCATTTATCTATTTCTGCATATGTGTGTAAGAGCAGAAAATAGGTGTCGATTAAGAGCAGAAAAAAGGACTAGATTAAGAGCAGAAAAATGCATACATGAAGAACAGAAAAAAGACATAGATTAAGGGAAGAAAAAAGCATTGATTAAGAGAAGAATCACACATGCTGAAAAACCAAGCAGAAATTAGAAATAGAAATACAAAATCAGAATTGAACTGTAATTTTTTGTTTTGCACTGAAAGATATATGGCGGCGCTTCAGTTAATTTCCTTAGAACACTTTGTGTGATTTTTTTTTTCCTAAGAGTAGAAAAAACCCGCATAGATTAAGAGCAGAAAAAAGGCATAGATTAAGAACAGAAAAAGGTCATAGATTAAGCGAGCAGAAAAGACAAAAAAAAAGAATCGAAACTAAGACAAAACACACAGTTAGATTCTGGATAAACAAAAAATAGGTAGAATCAGTCGGTGTGTGTGTGTGTGCCTTCGTGTGTGTAACGACTTAATATTGCTTCCAATAACTGAAAGGTTGTTGTCGCAGTGCAGAAGCACTGAACAGCGGGTGAGGGGGTTGGATGTGGGGGTAGATCGCGGTCATTGCGGCCAATACAACAACACCCAGAAAGAAGAAAGGGGTGTGTGTGTGGGGGGGGGGGCTTTTATATATACACAATATAATGTATATATACACTATATATAGTATATATAAATGGGCTTTGGCTATTTTATATTAAATGGCTTTTGTGTAGACCCCATGGTGCCTTCTATTACTCCTTTCATCATCATCATCATCATCATCATCTGGAAAGAGAGAGAGAGAGGAAAAAGGAACCAAGTTGCAATATAAATATGAATGTGTGTGCGTAATTTGCATGTGTACTTAGCAATAGAAAACTATTGAGGAGGAGGAGGGGGGTTTTCAGTGCTTAAATTTTCACCTAATTGTGTGGTGTAAGTTTTTAATTACAAAAGGGTGAGGAGAAAAGGGGGGAAAGAGCTTTAGCCCTTATGGTGAGCTTAAAGTTGTAGGCCGCCTACACCTCCCTCCCTCCCCTCTTAATTATGTATGGCTGTAAAACAAAAAAAGAGAGAGAGAGAGAGAGAGAGTTAGTTGTTTTAAGTTTTGAAACTAGTACATTAAAATGTTTAGTTGGCGCCTTGAAAACACCTTTAAATTCACATTGCTTTCTTCTCCCATCCCCACCCCCACCATCCGTTCTTGTAAACATATGGAGAATTACTTTTTTTTTAAAAAAAGATATATTACTTCTGTTGGCGCCCCCTTTCCTTAATCACTCTCTCTCTCTCTCTCTCTCTCTCCATGTTTTGATTCTGATGCAGCTTGTTTTAAGTGACCACCTTTTTAACAGGCAGGTGTGCTCAGCACAAATTCATCGTTTGCTCCGCCCTTTTATGAAAGTCAGACCAAATATCAACCAATTAGAAATTGAAAAGGGCGAGGCATCTGACATCAGACCAAATAAAGACCAATTAGAATTTGCCGTTCCTCATAAAAAGGGGCGGGGCAAACGATGGATTTGTGCTAAGCACACTTGCCTGTCCTTTTTATGGCCTTTTTTGTGAGGTTATGGTAGCAGTATGTGTGTTTGAGAACCCCCCCCCCCCCCACTCCATGGTTTAGTTGCATTGTCTCATTACGCAATCTGCGTATTGGACGATTTTGAATTTTAATAATTACTCTGCAAGTAGCCTGTCGCAGAAGGACTATTTTTTAGTCCAAAAGCAATATAGAAATTGCATTGTGAAAATAAACTTCTTTCACCTAATTTATCCATGCAAATATAATATTGACTTGGATGGCAGCAGTTAATACGCTGTGTAGAATACAGGTATTTAAGCACAGCACAATATAGTATGTTACTCCTACCTTTTATGAGCGTCAGACCCAATATCAACCAATTAGAAATTGATAAGGGCGGAGCATATAACATCAGACCAAGTAACAACCCAATTAGAAATTGATGACGCTCATAAAAGGGCGGGGCAAACGAAATCTTAGTGGTGGGCACACTTGCCTGTATTTAAATGAGCTTTCAGTTTTTAGGTGTTTCTAAATTTATTACTTTTCAGTTTTTTTTTTTGTTAAAATAAAGTCAATTCCAACTTTTGACTTGTTTTTTTGAACTTTTTTTTTAGATGAAACTTTTTGAAGAAAAATAATTTTCTTCTTATTGTTACCTTCAACAACAACAACAAAAAAAAAGGTGAAAAATGAAAGAGGATTTGAAATAAAATTCATAGTTTTTGTTTTTTGTTTTTTGTTTTTTTTTGTCAGTGTTTCTCTAGTAGAAGAAGGTCTCTCTCTGTATCTTTGAACATTGTTAAAGCTACTGCACTACCCCCAATGTTCATTTATATACAATGTAGTTTGTCACTTACAATTTGTGAAGGGACCTGAAACGTTTTTTATGCCCATACATTATACGCCATAAATCACTGTTACAATCAATTTCGACTGTCACCTCTTTTTTTTTTCTCTCCTCGGCTTTCTTCGTTTTCGTCTTCTTCTTTCTGAGTGTTGTTTTGTGTGTTTTTGTTTGTGGCTTTTTGAGTGTTTGTGTATCTCTTTCTCTCTTGTTTCTCTGTGTGCTGTGCGCATGTCTTTTTGCCTTTTGTGTGTTTGAAAATAACTGAAACACACACATGCCAAAGACACAGGCAATTAGAAATCGGGACATACAGACGTTTGGCTCCGCCCTTTTTATGACGACCGGGAAACTTCTAATTGGTGTGTTGTGTGGTTCGATGTTGAAAAGGGCGGAGCATGTGACGTCAGACGACATAACGAACCAATTAGAAGTTGCCGTTCGTCATAAAAAGGGGCGGAGCTAACTTCTGTATGTCCCGATTTCTAATTGCCTGTGCCAAAGACCGGTTTCTGCTACGTTGTTTTGAAAGTAACCATTGCAGCCCAACCTGCTGACAAGTTAAGGCCACTCATGGCTTGAGGGCAAACAACAGTCTTATGTTGCAAAAGCAATGGGAAGATATTATTACACACTGAAATGCCCTCTAGGGCAAATGGCAGATTTTTAAGTGCCTTGGTTGGTGCACGTTGCCACTTTTGGGTGGTCGAGTTCGACTGCAAAAATGTTATCGCAGGTGGCTGAGCTGTGATTGGCATTGTATATGGCTATGGAATGATGCTGTCCTTAGCACACGAGCGACTTCTGAAGCGGTATTGGAGGATTTGGGAATTGGGGGAACTTATATGAATAGGGGATGTTGCCCGTGATAGAACGTTAACCTTTTAAATAAATATACAGTACTAGTGTGGTAACCCAACCCGTCATAAATGACTGGAGTAAAATTCTAGTTTAATTTGGCTACTAAAATTATTTAACGATGACCACAAGAGAAAAAAGCGGTTCATTTAAATTTAAACAAATTCTGACGTGCTTAAACGTTTTTGTCTTTGTTTGTACAGCGTTATACACAGACAGACAAAGCTTATAATATATATAAAATGTTTAGATATTATATAACAGATGTATACCGCCATCTAGTGGTGATATGTTATAATCGTTATCACTGACACAACGACAGAGGGTTACTGCCGTTGCAAACGCCATCTAGCGGTGTAAAGGTATAACGGTATAAAGATATAACAGAGCGTTCCAGAGGGAGAATAATATCAAAAAAGATAGATGAGGGTGCTTAATGTGGAGGAAATACAGAAATACAGCTGAAAATTTATTCTGATCTTGTACGAGCCCGTATTTTCTATTTTCGTGCTTTGTTTTTTATGCATGTGTGATCCAGCCCTGACTGTCATCGTCACCTGGTGTAGAATAGGGAGCTGTGGCATCGCGTTTAGTACATAACTAACTATATATAGCAGTTTTGTTCATTGCTTTTGATGTTATTCGCCATTGAGTATAACATTTGTATCTGAAAACTGCGCTTCTATGAGGCAAAAGATAGAAAAAGAGAAGCCATAATGTCCAAGTTGTTGTTGTTGTTGTTGTGTATGTTTGCTGTTCGTGCTGACGATGGTTTTGGCCACAAATGCGTGGTTTTGTTTTATTTCCTAGTGTATGTGATACTATGGAAATCATTGCAATTCGCATTAATTTACTTTTTCTTTTTTACAATGTAGTTAGTTGTAGCCTACTTTATTAGTGAGTTACACGCGTTTATGGAGATATATGTAAATAATGACGGTGTTTAAGCAACTGTCAAATTCTAGTACGCTTTAAGCCAGTTCCACACGATGTGTGCCCTGGTTAAATACAGAGTGGCGCAATCCCCGCCCCACCCACTCAATAACCTGTTTTAGGGGATTTCAATTGCGCCTATACAAATTACAGACTTCGATACAATACTCATACAAAAAAAAATGAAAGGTTTCCAACTGATCTACCTGAAAATCACTAGCGAAAAATCTCCGAAAAAATTGCAAAAGTCATTAAAAAACGTAAAAAAAAAATACCCGCCTTCATACGTTTTCCTTAAAAAAAAAAACGAACATAGTCTGACTGCAGTAAAGAAAATATAATGAAGCACAGATTGGTTTTTTTACATTATATAGATCTAGGTGAACCATTATGGCGTCTAAACATTGTGCATATTGTAGTGTTAGACGCCATGTGCGTACACCCAATAAGTCATGTCAAGTTGATCATATGATCATCTCATGAGAGCAGCAACTATATCGCGAGAACTATCATCGTGAAGACCACATGATAGTCACTATCACAACTGTCTCATTTGACTAGATAGTTGATAGTACTGTCGCGATAGTAATAGTTGTTGAGTGACCGCTTGTAGGCAAATATCCACTTTGTAGGGAAATTTGACTTCTGGAGGGAGAGAGGCAACACTGTTTATTGACTAAATGATATCTGTGAAGTAGACGTCACACTGTCATACATGACAGAACTATCACGTTAACTTCAAGACATGTAGACAGTTGCTATCGCGTGAGAGTGAACTATCGCAACTTTCATGACAGCTTAGTCTCGTTTTCACGGCGATAGTTCTTTAATGAGAGTTTGCTGTCATGAAAGTTGCGATAGTTCCCTCTCACGATAGCAACTGTCTACACGTGTTGAAGTTAACGTGATAGTTCTGTCACATGACAGTGTGACGTCTACTTCACATATAACATTGAGTCAACAACAGTGTGTCTCTCTTTCTTCCTCCAGAAGCCAAATTTCCCTACAAAGTTGATAATTCCCCAACAAGCGGTCAATGAACAACTATTACTATTTTGCGACAGTACTATCAACTATCTAGTCAAACGAGATAGTTGTGATAGTGCTATCGCAACAGTGACTATCATGTGGTCTGCACGATGATAGTTCTCGCAATAAGTTGCTCTCATGTGAGCAACTATCGTGAAAACGGGGCTCTACTCTCACGAAAGAACTATCGCCATGAAAAGGAGGCTTAACAGCAAATGAACTTATATATTTTTGGTTTTTGGTTCAGAATGTATTTTGATATGTTAGTGGTCATCTAATATTTCACTTGGGAAATTGACCAATGAAACTTGTTTTAGTTGTCCAAACACTTTTAACATTTGTAGAGAGAGGGAGAGAGAGTCGTCTTAATTCGCTAACATGTCACACTTTGATAAGTAAGCTTAAGTTTCATGTTAGGTTAGAAACATATAGTATATGGAAGAAAACAAAAGAGTTAAGTAACTTGTAACTGGAAACTCCCTCAATGAAGGGAGAGAGAGAGAGAGAGAGTTGAGAGAGAAGAAAAAAAAACTTGTCTGAAGTCTGATCCCCTCCATTTTTGTCATCTTTTGGAGACCAATTTCTATACTCATAGATGGTCAAAAAAAATCCTTTTAGTCTTTTCAGTTTTTTCTTAAACCTCAAACTTTTTTTTTTGTAATTTCCCAGATTTTTTACGGTATTTTGAAGATATATATATTTTGTAATTAGACTTGAACTTTTAAGAGATTTTTTTTTCTTTTTTTGCCTTTTGTTTTAGCTCTTAAGCTGGGTACAGACGATCGATTCTAGCTTGTCAATTTTTTTTATATGTGAAACGTGCACAATTCCGCACCTCGACATCATGAGTGGCACAACTAAAAAAAACAACACTTTTTTTTGAGGGGGGAAATGAGTTTAAAGTTAAGAGAAGATTCATGGCTTTCTTTGCTTAGCTTTTCAAGTGCAAAAATACCGTTTTAACTATTCACATTATGGATTTATTTGGCTCCCCCTTACAATAGGTTGAGATAGAAAATTGCAACTTTAAACTCGTTTTCCCCCAAAAAAGTGTTTTTTTTAGTTGTGGCACGCTTCCAGCCGAGGTGTGAATTGTTCAAATCGTAATGCTTTAGTAAAGCCTTGTTTTCATTGGTGCAAAAATTTGAACTTTTTAAGATTTCAACTGGTGAAAAATAGAATACGCGTGGTCTTTGCCTATTCACTATCATATAGGTGGAGGTCACGTGTGTTTAACGGTGCAGTTCCTCCACCGAGAAGATGGCCGTCACTCGGCCGACCTCCGGTCCTGACTCCGCCCGGTCATGTGTGTAAGGGCCTTAAGTGATTGAGCTGCCCTTCTAGTTTCTAAAATACTTTTTAGTTTCTTTTAATGTTGCTCATGAAAGACAGAATAATAAGAGTTCGAAGATCAGCTGTTCATAAACCATTAAAAAGCGCAAAAAAATGCTCAGTTAACGTAAAAAATCAAGAGATTGGACAAGCCAGAATTGATCGTCTGTATCTAGATTTTAAGCTTGGCTTTTTTTTTTTCTTTCTTATTTTCTCGTTTTTTTTTATGAAATCAAATTGTCTCTACGGATTTTATTTTATTTTATTCGAAATTGACGTGTTAGACTTAAAAGTTAAGCACTTGCGATTTGAGCTCAGGTTAGTTTTCGCAACTAATCTCTTTTTTTTTTTTTTTGCGATGGGGAATTTCATGGTGGTTTCTAGTTTTTTTTTTTCTCTTTTTGTTGGATTAATTTTTTTAAAAAAATAAATTCGGTTTTCACAGCGATTTGCTCACAAATCTTACTGTGTTGTGGGTGTTGTTTTTAAATCGATTAAAAATGAAGTTTTTAAATGGTGTTGTTGTTAATTCGTCTGTGAATTCTGAGCGTTTCAGATGAATTTTGAAAAGTGTCTTAGAAATGACAGAATGGTAGCGCCAATCACGTGATAGCATTTTCATGTTGATAACTAGGGGTTCGGATTTTTATGCAATAAATAAAACAAGCAAATGTTTCTCAATTTTGTGACTCAAGTGCCAATTGTGCCAATCGTTTGTAACTGTGGGCCACTCAGGCCTTTTTTTAGTTACAGGCATGTAAAGACACAGGTAGACAGCTTCAGAATTTCTTTGGCTCCGCCCTTTTATGAGCGTCAGACCAAATATCAACCAATTAGGAATTGAAAAGGGCGGAGCATGTGACATCAGACCCAGCAACAAACCAATTAGAAATTGATGACGCTCATAAAAGGGTGGAGCCAAAGAAATTCTGATGCTGTCTACAGATGCTTGTTGTAAAGACAGGGGAGGTACAGTCGTTTGCCCCGGTCTTTTGTGAGCGTCAGACCAAATATCAACCAATTGGAAATGGAAAAGGGCGGAGCATGTGACGTCAGACTACATAACAAACCAATTAGAAGTTGCCAGTCTTCATAAAAGGAGGCGCGGGCAAACGATTTTATCTTACTGTCTTTACTTCATGACGTAGCAATATGGCGTCGCCTATTTTTTGAGGCGGGGGGCGTCCTTGAGTTATGAGCAACACATCTTACTTTTACGAACCTTGGGATATAGGTTAGCCTCTAAAAATATAAGTGAAAAATAATGGTTTTAAAAATAGGTGTCATTAAAGACGGGCTTTTTACTTTGTATAGAAAAAAAAAAGGTTTTTTTAAAAGGTGTTTCGTTTCGAATTATGTGAACAGAATAAGAATTTGTGTTGTGGATTGCTTAGTATGCTAGGTGACGAAAAGATAATAAGGTTTATTTGAGGGTAGGCGACAGGAGATATGTGGTGGGAGGCTACAGACGGACGGACGCACACGTTTGCACAAATCAGGCACAATTTCAACTTCATAAATTGAAGTTCATTTTTAGATCTTATTCAGTTAATTTCTTGTAAGTAGTATACTTACATGCTTGGAAAAACCAAATCAGGTAGCTCGAAATTGAAGGATGGGCGTGACTTAAATATTGAGTTTTATTATTGGTGTTTAGGTGGGTGTGAGTCTTGGGGGGGGGGGGGGGTCCTACTCTCAGCTTATTTAAGCTAAAACACTGCATGATTTAGCTTTTGATTAGTTTAACGCTTGGTCTAGTTTACCTTATGCTCAATTTAGCTCTTTTTTCAGTTTAGTTGTTGGTTTAACTTAGCTTTTTATGGTTTAATTTATGATTGGTTTAGCTCTTGGGTTAAGTGAGCGCAACTTGATTTAGCTTTTGATTAGTTTTAGCTCTTGGTCTAGTTTAGCTTTTGGTCTAGTTTAGCTCATGTTCAATTTAGTTCTTTTTTCAGTTTAGTTGTTGGTTTAGGTTAGCTGTTTATGAGTTAATTTTTGATTGGTTTACATTTTATTATAGTTTATAGCTCTGGGTTGAGTGAGCTCAACATGATTTAGCTTTTGATTAGTTTTAGCTCTTGGTCTAGTTTAGTTGTTGATCAAGTTTAGCGCATATCCAATTTATAGTTCTTGTTGAATTTATAGCTGTTGGTTTTAATTTAACTGTTTATTAATTTTTTTATTGGTTTAGCTCTTATTCTTCTTTAGCTCTTGAGATTTGAGTCTATTGAGTAATACTATATTTACAACTACGTTATCGGTTTTCATTATTTTTTTATCTCTTGTCCAGTTTAGCTTTTAATTTACAGCTTTTTTGGTTGGTGTTGCTTATTTGAAGTGAGTTGTTATTTTTCTAAGCTAAGGTTGTTGTTCATTCATGAAGATATATTCATTCCACTCAAATACTCCTTTCTCTCTAAGGTCTTGTTTCCATTGGGATGAAAATTGGAACTTTTTTGAAAATTTCAACTGGTGAAAAATAGAACACACGTGACCTCAACCACACAACAAATCAATTAGAAGTTGCAGTTGGTCTTTTTATGACGACCGGCAACTTCTAATTGGTTGGTTATGTAGTCTGACGTCACATGCTCCGCTCTTTTCAACGTCGAACCACACAACCAAACCAATTAGAAGTTGCCGTTCGTCATAAAAAGGGCGGAGGCAACTTCTGTTCATCCCGTTTTCTAATTGCCTGTGGAGCCAAGTGTCTTCTATTTTTCACCAGTTGAAATCTTCACAAAGTTCAAATGTTCACCCCAGTGGAAACAAGGTTTAATAATTAATCATCAAATAATTCTGATTCCATCATCCTCATCCTCATCTTCACTCTTTCTATCTCTCTGTCTTTCTCTCTCTTTCTCTATCTGTCGCTGTATCTCTCTTCTCACTATCTCTATATGTCTCACTATCTTTCTCCCTCTGTCTCTATCTTGCTCTCTCTATCTGTCTCTGTCTCTCTATCTGTCTCTGTCTCTCTATCTGTCTCTATCTCTTTCTCTCTCTCTCTCTCTCTCTCTCTCTCTCTCTCTGTATCTGTCTCTGTATCTCTCTTTGTCTCTTTGTCTCTATCTAGCTTTCTCTCTATCTGTCACTATCTCTATCTTTCTTTCTCTCTATCTGGCTTTCTCTCTATCTGTCACTATCTCTATTTTTCTTTTTCTCTATCTCTTTCTCTCTATCTCTCTTTCTCTCTATCTTTCTTTCTCTATCTGGCTGTCTCTCTATCTCTGTCTCTGTATCTCTTCTCTCTATCTGTCTCACTATCTCTTCTCTCTATCTGTCTCACTATCTCTCTCGCTCTCTCTCTTTCTTTCTCTCTCTTTCTCTTGCTCTCTCTCTTTCTCTAGCTCTCTTTCTCTTTATTTCTCTTTCTCTCGCTCTCTTTCTCTTTATTTCTCTTTTTCTCTCTTTCTTTCTCTTTCTCTCTCTCTCTCTCTCTTTCTTTCTCTCTCTCTCTTTGTTTCTTTCTTTCTCTCTTTCTTTCTCTCTTTCTTTCTCTCCCTCTTTGTTTCTTTCCCTTTCTCTTTCTCTCTCTCTCTCTCTCTCTCTCTCTCTCTCTTTGTTTCTTTCCCTTTCTCTGTCTTTCTCTCTCTCTCTCTCTCTCTCTCTCTCTCTTTCTCTTTCTCTCGTCTTCTTCAGTTCTAAAAGTCTAAACAAAATTTTCAAAGAACTTCGTTATTAATATACTAGTTTGGTAACCCGTCATAAATGACGGGAGCAAAATTCTAGTTTAATTTTGCTACTAAAATTATTTAACTATTTTATTTTATTCAAATACTTCATAAGCACCTTACTATTGTTTGGGTTCTTGGATCGGGAGAGCGCAACATAAAGTTGAAAACCGGTTCGTTTAAATTAAAATAAATTCCAACGTGCTTAAACACGTTTTTGTCCTTGTTTGTACGGCGTTGTACACAGACAGACAAGCATAGCTTAATAAATATTGAATTGAATTGAATGAATAGAATTGAATAAAAAGGTTGCGCCAATGTTTGTCCTTACTAGAGTTGGTTTTATTTTACTTATTTTTGTTGTTATTGAAATATAGACACGCACCTATTACCAGGTGGCGCACCTAAAATGCGTCCCGTTTAAAGATGAATAATCTCGGAAACTATACGAACTACCGCATTTGAACATTTAGCTATGGCTAGGTTTACACGTAGACCTCTCAGCAGTCGCATAAATGTTTTAGAATTGTCGCCAATTTGTCGCCTGTTTTGTCAGCTTAATCATAAATTTTGAAATTTATTAAAAACTAGAATTATACTAAGAAATAATTTTAACACAAAAATATCTTCAAAAATAAACTTTTTATAAAGTTTTTTAAAAACGGTTTCTAAGCAAAATAAGCAACAAAAAAAATGAGTTTAGAAAAAAAATGTCAATCAATGTTACATTTAAACAAAATTGAGAGAAACTTGAATGTATGTTTTTGATTAGAAACTAGAAGGGTGGATAAATCACTTAAAAGGATGTGTTTCATGTTGATATCTTTTAAAATAAACTTTTTCTGGACAAGATAACGTCGACTGCATAAAGTTGGGTCGTTTTCATACTTATCATAAAAAGCTTATTTTGAAAGATATCAACAAGAAAAAAATACCCTTAAGTGGTTGAGCTACCCTTCTAGTTTCTAAAGCACATTCGAGTTTCTCTTTATTTTCCTCTTCTGAAATACAGAGTAATCCAGGAGTTTGAGAGAGGCTGTTTACGCTTTTTTAAAAAACCCACCTTATTAATTTTAAAAGTAATTTTAGATTTTAATGTTTGTTGCGATAAAATTCAGCTTATAAACGGGACGCATTTTATATGCGCCATCTTGTTTATATATATTATATTGGTATAGAGATGAAAAAACACAAGGAATAAATAGACTGCAAACAGAAGTGAGATTCTGTTTTTCCTTTTTTTGGGGGGGGGGGGAGGGATCCGGTTTTTTTCTCTCCTTTTTCGCCAATTGGGAAATCCGAGCACGTTTCTCTCTTTCTGTTCTCTTTCTATTCGGGTTTGAAATCCTTGTGGGTTTCAAACCGGGGTTGAAAAGGGGGGGAGGGATAGAGAGAAAGCGTAAAAATATACAGGGATGTGATGGGGGGAGCGAGAGAGAGAGAGATAGAGAGAGATATATCTCTCTGTATATGCTTTATGATTTGATTTGACGCTCCATTTTTTTCATTTTCTTTGGTTTGAGAATCTACTACAACTATTGTTATTACTACAGTAGATATATCTATCTATCTGTACAAACAATGTAGAAAAGTGGTCTAAACATCAAGCTAATCTTTGTAGTAAACTTTTTTCATTCATCTTTATTTAAAAAAAAACAATAATACAATAAAGTGAAGCAAACACTTGAGTAACTCTAAAAGTGACTGGGGAGGAGTCACTTAGACTGGTTTAACATCGTCCGAGTGGACTCGTTCAAGTTGAATTTAAAACTCTGATAAAACCGACCTGTTAATCTCATTTTAGTGCATAAATCCTAGCTGCTAACCTAGTGATAATTTTACGTAACATCCGGGAGGGGTAGGGAAACCTAGGCAATAGTCTACTCCCCTAGTGAACATTCTCCTAGTTAAGACTGTTGTGGACTGTAGACTTGTAAGACTGTTGTGGACTGTAGACTTGTAAGACTGTTTTCTAAAAAATTAGTTAAGTCGGCAAGCCACAAGTTTGTTTAACACTTTCCCCAGAACAGGTAGGAGGCAAATAGGGCGAACTCGATTCCCACTCTCGGTGTACACCAAATCGTGTAAGTGACCTTAAGCCTATCAGCAGGTGGACTGTAGTTATATTTGCAACACGTTCTGGGTGTTTGCCCGTTTGAGGGAGATTACCCGGATTGGCAGTATCCGGATGCTGTTTTCAGTTGATAAACATTATGTATCCAAATGTCATCTGGGTCCAGAGCTTTTCTTGATATTGGGAGAAAGTTTTTTCGCAGGTTGCGATGAATGGCGGATGCAAAAAAAAAAACTTGTTCTCAAACCAAGAGAGCACTCGGGACGACTAAACATGCCGGGGTCATGTGAAGGCATGCATTGCACCCATTGTTATCTGTTAGGGTGCTGTCCGAATGAATGCCTCCGTCTCAGACCCAGAGGTTTGTAGCAGGGCAATCTTGAGTGTTTCCTACGTCTGGAAGGAGATTTACCCTGGTCCGGATGGTGTGATAAACCCCATGCCTTCCTACGTGTAGCTTTTGGTGACGGACAAAAAACTCGGACGGGGAAAACCCGGACTGTGTGAAACCAGCCTTAAGGTGGCTGAATAGATGTCTATTTTGTTTTTGTTCCTCGGGTGCAACGGTGCCCCAGATAGCCATTTAAAAGTAAACGAATTTTCATCACTTTTGACCCAAACTTGAGGTGAAAAATAAAAATGAAATGAATTTAAAATTAACCCTATGCTAATGCACAAAGCATTTATTAACTTAAGTACTTTAATGAACAAACACAATTAAAGAGAGATTTTTTTTTGTTTTGCATTATCGGTTTTATTTTATCTATTTATGAGTAATTTTTAGACAGATTTTCTGTTGATTTTATTGGCACTTTGTCACATGTCATTTAGCGTTTCCCCACCCCCCCCCCCCCCCTTTTTTTTTTGTTTCTTCTTCAAAGAAATAGACTTATGTTTTGCAAAAAAGGCCCCTTAATTCTTATTTTTAGTCGTTTAGCAAATGGCATTTCTGTTATTATTATCAGTGGCCAGTGTTTTTTGACGTTTAGTTTTGACAGCTTCAACAACCCTCCACCCACCCCCTTCAGTCAGTCAGTCTCATATAAACGTCAACATGTCATTCATATTTCTTGGAGTTTTTGTGTGTCCAACCCCCCCACAGTAACTAATATCTTAAGTTGCCATCAACTTTTGATGACTATTCAGGTCACAACAGAAAAAAAAGATAACTGGCTGTTAGGAAGCATTCACACTGAAAACAATCGATTAGGTGGAGAGGGGGGGGGGGGGGGTTGAGTTTACAGGCAAGTGTGCCCAGCAGAAAATTTTTGTTGGCCCCGCGCCCGTTTATGAGCGTCAGGCCAATTATAACAATAATGCCACTGAAGGACGCTTTTCATTGGTTGATAAAATATAATTTCGTGCGGCAAAACGAAACAATTTCGCAGTTTTTTCTGCGTAGAAAAAATGGAATAGAAAAAATTGGAATAGAATTACATTCAAATTAGATAAATTTATTTTTCATTGGAATTATTTTCTGTATGTGTGATCCTGGCTGTAGAGATGAATCGAAACGCACTGAAAAACGACCAGAAAATAGAAACAGAAAACAAAAATATTCTTCGTTCTTTTGCACTTAAAAGATTATGGCGCCCTCTGTGAAAAAGTGAAATTCAGTGGGTTTTTTTTTCAGCGTGTGTGATTCTTCCCTTTCTCTGTGTGTTTGTGTTGTGTTATCTTTTTTTTTTCTGTCCATGTTTGACAGAACTTTGTGTGTTTTATTATCTTTTCTGTCCTGTTGTATGTGTGTTGTGTGTCCTTTCTTGACACTTTTGTCGGTTGATGTTGACGTCATTCTGATGCTGATATCTTGTTTCAATTTGAATATATTGACATATTTAAATAAATATGAAATACAAGCTATGATAACGATGGGCGCTGGTGGACATCTCATTGGTTTGCTTGATTTCTTTAAAAATGTGTTTGTCCAGTGACATTTGAGTTAGCAGGTTGTGGTGACAGCTGCGCATTCTCTCTCTCTATCTCTCTCTCTCTCTGTCTCTCTCTTTCTATCTCTCTCTGTCTCTCTCTTTCTATCTCTCTCTCTCTCTCTGTCTCTCTTTCTATCTCTGTCTCTCTCTCTCTCGCTCTGTCTGTCTCTTTCTTTCACTCGTTCTCCCTTTCTCTCAGTCTAACTATATGTCTCTTTCTATCTGTGTCTATCTCTCACTCTCTCTCTTTCACTCTTCTTCTCAGTCTATGTCCCTCTCTCCCTCTTTCTTTCCCCTCTCTCTCTCAGTCTCATTGGCTATCTCTCTTCCTCTCAGTCTAACTACTGTATATGTCTCTCTTTCTATCTCTCCCTCTGTCTATTTTTCTTTCACTCCCTCTCTCTCTCTCTCTCTGTCTGTCTCTCTCTATTTTATGATCAAATATTTATTCAATTTGATAATGAGTCTTATATGATATATCGTTATATATTGGAGTTTTGTGTTTTCTTATGATATGAAATGATTCTTAGAAGAAATTCAATTTCAAGACTAGAAAGAAACAAATAAAAGGCAAAAAAAAAACTCCACTTAATTTAGTTTTATGAGCAGTCATTGCAAAAATATGCAAATGATTTAGAACAATGCAATAGAAAAAAAAAGAAATTGAAAGATACCAATGTGAAAATTCTTCTAAGTGATTCAGTTACTCTTCTAGTTTTCTAAAAAATAAAAATAAAAAACGTTTTGACGTGTTTGTTAGATTTCTTTTTTTTTAAATTGTAGAATAAAAGCAACTGAAATTCGTACTTTTTATTTTGTGTGAGAAAACTTGAAAAAAAAAAATAATATTAAAATTATCCTTTCACCAATTTAAATTATATGTGAAATTTGTATTTGTTGAATGAATATGAATTGGAACAAGACATTAACCATAAGTTAACTGTTGAACCTTTTAAAGTACTTGACTCCAATTTACGATTTTTACGTGACTTAGATAAATTATTCGCTTTGTTGAAATAACAACCGGAGCGCGTGCATAAATTAACTTCTTCTCTTCTGTTTTATCAGTTTATGGTTTAAATGTATTGCCACGTCATAAGAAACTAGAAGAAAAAAAACTGAAAAAAAGTTTTCAAGATACCTTACTTTCGCAAATATTAGCCATTTTTCTCTACAAAGTTTATACATTTGAAAGTCTTTAAGTATCAATTAAAAATACGTAACTAACAAAATATAAATTTTTATAAGAGGAACAAAAAAAAAACATTATAAGGACATTTGCCCTAAAGAAACTTTTTTGTTCTTTCTTTTCATACGGTTTAGTGTCTTTCGGTGGAGTTTATTAAATTGGTTCTGTGCGCCACAGGCATGCAAAAAACGCCAAATGATGTATATTTACACTACTGATTAGGGCAAATGTCCTTTTAGGTCAAATGGCTTTAGGGCAAATGTCCCTTTAGGGCAAATGGTTTTAGAGAAAATGTCCCTTTAGGGCAAATGGTTTTAGAGAAAATGTCCCTTTAGGGCAAATGGTTTTAGAGAAAATGTCCCTTTAGGGCAAATGGTTTTAGGGCAAATGTCCCTTTAGGGCAAATGGTTTTAGGGCAAATGTCCTTTTAGGGCAAATGTCCCTTTAGGGCAAATGGTTTTAGGGCAAATGTCCCTTTAGGGCAAATGGTTTTAGGCCAAGTGTTCTTCTAGGGCAAATGATTTTAGGGCAACTGTCCCGTTAGGGCAACTGTCCCGTTAGGGCAAGTGTCTTTAGGGCAAATGTCCCACACACTAAATTTGTCACGTGCTCATAATGGGTTGTTTTGGACACTTTTAGAAGGTTGCAGGCGCCATCTACCTTGCATTTACACAAATATTTTTTTCTATGGAGAACCCTCTTAAGTTAGTAAATAAAAGTTTGCAAAAATGAATTTTTATACTTAAAATTATGGCCGCTTTTTTTTGGCCTAAAGACTTATAATTTCAATTTCGAACGAAAAAAAAGATAATATTAATAATATATATTTTTTTC
The DNA here is from genome assembly GCA_036925085.1 of Brachycybe producta. Classification (NCBI taxonomy): domain Eukaryota; kingdom Metazoa; phylum Arthropoda; class Diplopoda; order Playtdesmida; family Andrognathidae; genus Brachycybe; species Brachycybe producta. The sequence goes on along the minus strand of JAUPFP010000142.1, from coordinate 24,623 downwards.
CTCCCTCAATGTTCCTCAATTTCGTTTTGTCGACATTTTTACGTTTTGAGCACTTATTTTGAAATGTAGTTAGTTTTTTTTTTTTTGCATCCTGAAGGCAGGCAATCACTGTTAACATGATGTTGCAAAAATATTATAGCAGCATCAAATCATTGAAATGGATTTTGGTGGATGGGTGTAATGGATTTTTGTAAATGCAATTACTGTTTTTTGAATGTTGTTTAATTTAGTGTCAGATTGGTGTTTATCGATTTTTATGGCGTATATGTGGAATGTTGTTGTTTGTTGGAGGAAGGAAAGAGTGGAGGCTAAGAAGGATAGAGGGAGGGAAGAGTGGAGGCTAAGGAGGAGGGAGGGAAGAGTGGAGGCTAAGGAGGAGGGAGGGAAGAGTGGAGGCTAAGGAGGAGGGAGGGAAGAGTGGAGGCTAACGAGGAGGGAGGGAGAGAAGAGTGGAGGCGAAGGAGGGAGGGAGAGAAGAGTGGAGGCGAAGGAGGGAGAGAGAGAAGAGTGGAGGCTAAGGAGGAAGAGGGAGGGTGGGAAGAGTGGAGGCTAAGGAGGAAGAGGGAGGGTGGGAAGAGTGGAGGCTAAGGAGGAAGGAGGGAGATAGAGAAGAGTGGAGGCTAAGGAGGGAGGTAGAGGCTGGAAGCAGCAGCCAGCTGCTGAGGTAAATCTAAATAAGAGCCAACTGTTATCTCGTTTAAGTAGGTTTTTAAGTGGCCACTGCAAAAATATGCAAATGAAGGAGGAACAATAGAATGAAACTTATGATTTTGTTAATGAAATAAAAAAAAGTGAGATTGGATTTAAGGGGGGTTTGGGCCTTGTTTCCACTGAGGCGAAAATTTCAACTGGTGAAAAATCGAAGAAACATGGCCTTGTCAACTCTCAAGAAACGTTCGAAATTTTAACTCTCAGGAAACAGTCAAACTTTCTAATGAACTAATTTTGTTAGAATGTTAAATTTTGAAATGTTGCGCGAAAAACTATTACGGGACACTTTAAAATGGATCAATTTTAAGATCGTAAACTTCTCGAAAAGGTATTTTTTTTTTAAAAATTCTAATTTGTTATAAAATACACACAATTAACATGACAGTCAACTCTCAAAATATATACTCATATATATACTAGTGGGGTAACCCGTCATAAATGACGTGAGCAAAATTCACAGGCAATTGTGCCCAGCATTAGAATTTCTTTTCCTCCGCCCTTTTATGACGTCAGACCAAGTAACAAACCAATTCGAAATTGATGACGTTCATAAAAGAGCGGAGCAAAAGAAATTCTAATGCTGGGCACAGTTGCCCGTGATAAACTCTGGTTTAATTTTGCTACTATTATCCCCTCCCCTTTTTATATTTGAAAGCGAAAATGAGTTTTTCATTTCCTCTGGTGTGCGCATGCGCGTCGTTTGTTCCTTTTTTACTCCTTTCATTTCAATTTCAGTTTCCCCCTCCCCCTTTTCCTCCTCCCCCTTTTCACCCTCTCCGTTTCTCTCTCTCCCTCTACACTTTCCAACCTTTTCCCATCTCCAATTTATCATGGGGTTCTTGGATGGGGAGTGTGCAACATATAGTTGACCTTGAGAAAAAAAGAGGTTCATTTATTCATTTAAATTTATATAAATTGTACAGCGTTATTCACTCACGCACACCACCCACACACACATAGACCTGGCTTAATATATATATATAATATATACAAGCGTATTTTCGCATGTTGTAATTGGGGGCATAATATGTAAGCTTATGATAAATAAATTAAGCTGTCGTGTGTTGTATTGTTTAATTTTCCTCGTATCAATTTTTAACAAGTGAGAAATTGACTTTATATGTGTATTTTGAATGATTGATGACACAATCGATATTGTTTATCGACATTTGTTTTTCTTCTAGAAGTTCCAAAATTTCTAATTTGTTAGATCGTTGTTTTTTTGCAAATTTTGTAATTTTTTTTAATTTAACACAAACGTAGCACTTGAATTTTTTTCATCTTGAAGCCTCATAATAAGATTCCTACGCAGAAAATCTGTTATTGAATACCTTTACGAAGCTACATTCCAAAATTACTTCGAAAAATCTCTGCAAAGAGCACTAGCATCGTTTTTCTATTGAGCCCATAGACCCAATGTTAAAGAAAAAATGTTAAATTTTAAAATACACATTTAAAGTTGTGTAATTTTATGTTTCAAATTGCAATGTGCACCTTAAATATATGTTCATCTAGTGATAGAATGACAAAAAAAAATTGGTAAATGCGGTTATATTTTTAAACAGTATTTCAAAGTGGCGAATTTCTAACACTTGTAACGTCCCGCCGGACCGTCACAATAACCCCAGTAAGTTCACCCCAAAAAGGACGTAAAACTTACCGCTTAACCGGCTCCTTATGGGGACGGGACCGTACCCGTAGCCGTCTCCCGCACGGTGCTCCTTGAGTTGTGTCGGCCCCACGGAGCCACCCACGACGGACACAACGAAAGACCACGCCGCCACGCCGAGAATATCGCGGTAGAACACCGGTTCTACCGCGAGCCGACACGAGGACCGGCCGAAACAAGTCGGAATAGGACGGTGGAGTTTCCCCACAACCAGAAACCCACCCCCCCCTCGCGGTACTCCCCAAGAAAAGACACGACACAAAGTAAGATGAAGTAAAAAGTGATTTATTCACTTACGATGAGTTAAGATGAAAAGATGGCAGTGATAATATTCACACAACTTGGCTGGTAAACTTCTACCAGCCAAGCCCCCATAAATATATACAAGGCACAAGAGCCAACAGGCCAAAGGCAAACAAAAGATCAGCAAAAGAGGCACTGGCCAGTGGAGGTCTCCTGACCTCCACCCACAGGTCCTCTCAGTCTTGAAGCCTACAACCAACTGCCCAGATCCTGTGGTTGACTAGGCCACAGGAAACCTCCAGGCAACTCCACCTGGAGGGGACAGAGGTCACTTCTGACCTCTCACCCATAGACTTCATGGTGAGAGGTCTGCTGGCACCAAAATGGCGTCCGACCTAACAGCCTACTGCAGCTGTCAGGCAGACCACCATAGGGAAATTCGTCTGCTCCATCAAAATTAAAATTGGAGCAGACCAGGTTGCCACACACTTATGTTAAACTCCATTGAGTACGCCCAAATAAGAAAAAAAAACATCCATTAAAAAATGCTCCTAAAAATACCTAAAAAGTAATTTTTAAAAAACCAGGAAAAAATTAGCACGTGCGCCACTGTGTTGGCGTTATTTACTCGGCGGTTTTTTAAAATTATTTTTAGGTATTTTTTACGAGCATTTTATTTAATTGATGTTTTTTTCTTATTTGGGCGTACTCAACGGAGTTTAACATAAGAGTTAGAAATTCGCAATTTTGAAATACTTTTTAAAAATATAACCGCCCTGGAGCAAAAATCTTCAGTTCGCCCCCCCCCCCCCCCCATCCCCATTTTTTTTTAAATTGAAGTCCATAGGTAAAGGAAACATTGCATTTTTTAGTTGCAGAACCTGTTTAGAGGCTAGAATTCAAAGGCCAAACGAGCATCTAGCATAGCTTTATAAAGACTCAAGTTATTAAGTGCATTTTTTTTCTGGTTGCCTAATACCTGGCACACACATACACAGTTAAATGCATTTTAATATGAAACACGTTCTACAGAGCCCTGTGAAGGACAAACAAACAATATGTCGATTTCAATTTATTCAGTTAATCTCAAAATATTAAGTTAATACTTAAATATATAAACTATTGACAAAAAATAATGATTTAGGATTTCAATTTAAAATATTAATAATAAAGTCAATTTTGATTTGGATTCATGTCCTTAACTGGATTCCGTATAATTCACCTTAAACACATTTAATTTGAATTCATTTAACTCATGTGTGTACAGTGTATTACTAATTAGTATCTCTCTAATTGATACTTTCTTAACATTGCACCCCCAGACTTCCTTCGACTCACCCAGCTGCGAGCCTCCAGTTTGCACACCTGCCTGTTCTATCCTCTTATCTTCCATCCTATTAGATGATAATGGAACCGTAGTATAAAAGACACAGTTCAAAAATCAGCGGGTTTTTTTTTTTCAATCCTTTTTATCTTTTTCTTGAAATATGAACGAAAAAAAAATAAATAAGACAAAAAATGAGGAGGAGGAGGAATCAATTGAAATCTTATTTCATTTTAATTGAAATCCACTTTTGATATAAAATATGTTTCTATTACAAATTCAGCTTTAAGGGGGTATTTCTTTTTTTTTTTTAATTTATTCATCTTTTTTTTTATCTTATCTTTCATCAATTAAAAATATTTTTTTTACATAGAATGAAAAAAAAAAATAAGAAGAGGATGATGATGATATAAAAAAATTGTGCTTGTTAGGTTCAAACTATGAGTTGGTGTCATTTCCATGGCAACGTCATCGGTTACCATAGGAATGGCCGGGGTCTCCTTCTACTACTATTGCCTATTACTTCTCTCCTTCTTTCGCTGTGTTTGGCTTTAATAACCACCTTTTCTATCCATCTTTCTATCTATCTATCCATCTATCTAAAAAGACCTTTTCACTCAAGTCTTGTGTTTACAACCGAATGGAGGTGACACTTGTCCTCGTTTTTTTCTTCTTCTTCTTCTATTATGTGCGTGACAGCGCCTCATCGCGAGGCCGTAATTTATTTTTTAATGTTGTAGTTTTTAAAGTACACTTTTAAGAGTGCAGAGAAAGAAAAAAAAACCAAGTCAATACTTTCCGTTTTGTGTACATGTTACTTGCCAATCTGCAAAAATCAGTCAATCTGCAGATTGCCTAGGCAAAGTGCAAAACCACCAACCTGCTAGTGAATCTGCAAAATTCAATACATTTTTAGGTTGTTGAATTTTACAGATTCATTAGCAGGTTGGTAGTTTTGCAGATTTCTCAGGAAATCTGCAGATTTGACAGTAACATAAACAATTTTAAGGAAACATTTCGAAGGTTTTTTTTTAGAAACTTGAAAAAGTAACTCAATCACTAAACAGTCAAAAGTTTATATAAAATGCAAAAAAAAAAAAAACAAGCAAACATGCAAATGACCATGTATTCTAATGTATTTTTGAGTGAACTATGATGTCATATGTGCAGTAATAAACATTTTGACGTCAACATAACTACATTAGAAACTAGAAAAGTAACTAAAATGGCAAAGATGAAACGTTTGAATAAAACACGTATTGACACTTGAGGTCCCCCCTTTTTTGGGGGGTAAACTATGATGTCATATGTGCTGTGATTAATCAGTTTTTACTAAAAATGCATAAAATGGCATAATTTTTTTTAATTTGCATAAATTTGCATAATTTAACTTATGTTGTGTGACAGCGCCTCATGACAAAGGCTTAATTCATTTTTCAATGTTGTGGTTGAAAGAACATTAAAAAAGTGCAGAAAAAAAGTCACCATTTTGCATTTTTTTTTTGTGTCAACAACATGTTTAAGCAAAACTTGTGAAGGGTCCATTAGAAACTAGAAAACTTTTGTTAGAAACTAGAAAAGAAACTATTAGACTTACAGTTTTCATAAAATACACAAAACACATAATGACCACTCTGATGTCTTTCTGGAAACGCTAGGATGTCATATGTATGTCATATGTGCAGTAATCAACTTCAGTTTCAAAATTCTAATTCAACTCAGTTTCAAATAAACAAAATAAAAATCCGTAAATTAAAAAAAATTTGCGTAATTTTTTTTTAAAATTTGCATAAAGTTGCATAATTTTACTTATTTATTAAAACAACTTAGTTTTGTAATAAAATGTGGGGTTAATATTGCCTCATACCTCGTTTCTGCTACAAAAATTAACTGTAGTTAAAACGTTAACCACAGTTAATTTTCTAGCGGAAATGAATGTGCTTACGTTAACCAATGATTACATTTCTGAACAATGGAGTTAACTCAGCTGCTTTGGCACAACCATATCATTGAATGGTTAAATAACGTCACTTCCGGTATTTAGACCAAATTTAGCCTACAAACGAAATGGCGGATAGTGAAGAACACGTGTTCAGTTTTTTTTCTTGAATGAGGAGTGAAAATTTCTCAAAATGGATGGGTGGGTAACGGATAGGTGAACGGATGGGTGAAAATGAACAGGAAGTGACACAATTATTTAACCACGGTTAATTTTTTTTAAATGGAAATACACTAAGTACCACTTCTAGCTTGTCTGCAGGTTATACAGTGCGTTTCATATATATAGACGCACCCCAAAAATTGGTTATAACTCGAGTTATAGTCAATGGATTCACCTGAAATTTTCAGCATAAAGAGATAATCTTATATTCTAAACTTTCTGCTAGGCAGAAATTTTTTTCTTTAAAAGGTAAAAATTAAAAAAATTAAAAACTGGAAAATGACCGTTTCATAATTATAGACGCACTAATGAACTTTTCACTTTTATTAATTATTGTGACAAAATAACATGCTGAATCATTAAAAATAGTAAGGTATACGACTGTTATGATGTTTCAAAACTTAAAACATTCTTTTTTACAGAATTAAACAATATTTATAAGCAAATTTACCGAAATTCTACTGAAAAGGAGCTAAAATGGCAATTTTCAGCTTTGATATTGTATTATCATGATGGCAATCTGCTTAATCATTATGTACAATGATGTCCCAAACGTTTTCATCAGGATTTAAGCCCGGGAGACACGCCGGCCATTCGAGAGTGGTGATATTTTGGTTCCGTAACCATTCCTTCGTTAGGTTATTGGAGGAAACTGGGCCATTTTCTTGCTGGAATACTAAGCAAATGCTATAGAAGCGATGTAATATGGCAGTACATACTCTCGTAACATTGTCTGATAATCACTGATATTTATTTGGGTTGAAATAAATGCTAAGCTCGCGTTTCAAAAACTAAGCTGCTCGTTTGAAAGGCACTAAATGTTCCCCATAATATTAGGCTCCCCCACTGCCGAAATTTTGTTTAGGAAAATATTGTGTTTTTCTCGTAACATCCTTCCAATATGAAGAAAGAAAAAAAAACCGTCAGAATCATCGAGATTGAATTTTTTCACGCACTCAGATATGTCGGTGGTGGTGGCCTAACAATATGCGAAGTATTTAGCGCATTTGAACCAACCAAAAAATAATGTTTATTATCAGACAATATTATGATAGTGTTTACTGACCTGCCAAAGTCGATTTCCTAGCGTTAGCTTAGCATTCGAGCAAGAAAATGCACCAGTTCGCTCCAGTAATCTAAGGAATCAATGGTTACGAAACCAGAATATCACCACTCTCGAATGTCCAGGGTGTCCCCGGACTTAAATCTTACAGAGAACTTTCGGGACAACATCATACAAAAATGATTTACAGATTGCTATGATTATACTACAATAGCAGAGTTGAAAAGTCCCATTTTAGCTGTTTCGGGGTAGAATTTCTGCAAATTTGCTTATAAATATTGTTTAATTCTGTAAAAAAGAATGTTTTAAGTTTTGAAACATCATAACAGTCGTATACCTTACTATTTTTAATGATTCAGCATGTTATTTTGTCACAATAATTAATAAAAGTGAAAAGTTCATTAGTGCGTCTATAATTATGAAACGGTCATTTTCCAGTTTTTAATTTTTTTAATTTTTACCTTTTAAAGAAAAAAATTTCTGCCTAGCAGAAAGTTTAGAATATAAGATGATCTCTTTATGCTGAAAATTTCAGGTGAATCCATTGACTATAACTCGAGTTATAACCAATTTTTGGGGTGCGTCTATATATATGAAACGCACTGTATAACTGCAGTTAACTATAACCTTGGTTATATAATTGCAGTTAATTTTTATAGTTGAAACGAGGTCATAAGGAGCTCACTTTAACCATAATTAATTACTAACGAGTTCAAACAGTTTAGGTTTTTTCTTCCCCTTGTAAGTAGGCAATCACTGCTAACAACAAATTAATAAATTGATTTTACTTCACGTCAAAACGACTATAGAAATTATAGTTTGAAAACATTTCTTTTAAGAGAAAAAAAAAACACTTCAAGGCTTCAAACTTTTTCTAACAGTTTTAATTTAATGATTCGATGAGTATATTTAATTATAAAATTGGCGATTCTGCACATCACCTTCACAATATTATCGAAATGATTAAATTAATTAGAACCCCCCCCCCCCCCCCAAAAAAAAATTATTAATTTTACTTTTTTTTCGAGGTTTTTTTCTTCTTCTTATGTTTAAAAATTAAATTTAACTTTCTTTTTTTAAATAAGTTTATTCAGTCAGGAAATAATGTCCCAAAAACAAAAGTCTTATTTGATTGAAGAGGAGGGGGGGGAGGAGGTGGAGCCACTTAATATTTTATTAGCAACGTTTGGTAAATGAATTTAACCAATTGAAGAGTTGATTAAAGTTTGATTGAGTTGTGAGCAGGTGATGACGACATTTGGGAATTGTTTTGTGTGTAAAAAAAAAAAAGAAAGCGTAGGGAGAAAAGGAGAGGGGAAGGATTGGAAGGTTTGCGGGAAGTGGGATGAATGGAATAGTCAATGAGAAATGGGTGGAAAATAAAAAAAAGGGAGATAAAGGGTGGTGGGGTGGGAGGTAACTGATAATGATGATATCTTAAAAGAGGTTGTCTTAATTTCATTGACTTTTGTGTAATGTGTAGTACAAGGTGTCTTAGAGAAGTTATAACGGAGAACCTGCCCTAAGGCCTTGTTTCCATTTGGGTGAAAATTTGAACTTTTCTGATAAATTTCAACAGGTGAAAAATTGAAGAAACGTGGCCCCCGCCTATGATAGTGAATGGGCGACGGGGGCAACGTTTCTTCTATTTCTCACCAGTTGAAAAATAGTTTTCAAAAAGTTCAAATTTTCACCCCAATAGAAACAAGGCCTAAAGATTTAAATTACCTGATGCCTCGTTTCCTCTATAAAAAATGAAAGAGGACTTTGTAGAAAAATACTTGTGTAAATGCAATGTAGATGGCGCCTGCAACTCGTGCCAATTACTTGAAATAGAATGCAACCTTTTAGCTCTAAAAGCGTCCAAAACAACCTATTTATCAGCACGTGACAAACTTAACCGAGAAGTTATAAGTGAAGTGGGCACGTGAAACAAAGGAATTTGTCAAGTACATTTCCAGGGAATGGCTGGTGGCGCCATCTAACGCTACACGCACAAAATAAATGATCTACTTGCATTGTTAACTGCAGTTACATATAACCAAGGTTATGATAGTTAACTGTAGACAAACTAGAAGTGCTCCTTTTGTTTGTTCCTATTTTTAAGACACTTAACTGTGGTTAAGGTGGCTGGATAGATATTTTGCTTTGCCCCCACCCCTCTCTTAGGACGCCCCTGCAACAGTATATGCAAAACGTCAAACAAACGCTGTTTTTAGACTGAGAGCTTCCTGAGGCAACGGAATAAGCGCCAAATTGTACAATTGCAAACGTGAATAAACGCAAAATTGAAAAAAAAAAATCGTCAAACTATAAAACAGCCTAATTTTTTTTTTTTGGCATTTATTCAGTTTGGTGGCGTGGCGTTCATTCAGAGTGTCCACCATTTTCTTTTAATTGTAGATATTAAAAGCGAATATTTTAGTTTTATTCATTTTCTGACCCCACTTCTGACTGTATGCAGATTATTAATTTTAATATTTAATATTCACATGTTTAAGTGATTATTTAGTAATTTGATTACATGAATATATAAATAGATTCGTCCTCCTCTTCTTCTCCTCCCCCCCCCCGCCCCCACTCCTTATTTTTGTTGTGGTATTTAAGCTTTTCTGCGACCTCTAATTTAGTTGTAGGCGGGGTTCTCATATATCGATTACTTTGGGCAATCATGAGGGCTCGGATTATTATGAACTATCAAGAAAATGTTTCTCAATCTGTGGCTCCAAGTGCCAATTGTGAAGTAACAAATCCCGCGTTTTTTTTTTAGATCAACCAACAATTACCATTATTTCAATCAAAAACACTGATTGGAGGCTAGAACTCTAGTTGACAATTGATTGTAACCAGACATCTAGCCTCTAACCAGTCTTTTTGTCATTATAATAAAGCATAAGTGCGGTTTCTCTTGATGATGATGATGATGATAATTGTCTTCACAATTGTGGCACTTGAGTCACAGATGGAGAAACATTTGCTTTGATATTGCATAAAAATCCGAGCCCTAGCAGTCATAAATAAATAAGTACCTACATATAAATGTATCTAGAAACTGCATTTATTTGGTATTAGGCAATTTTTTTTAATGCAATGATATAATTACATTACTTAGGATGGAAAAAGTAAGAAGTTCCTGAGCTCTTTATCAATTATTTGGACTTTATTCCCCTCCACATTTATCTTCTTTTTTTTTTTTGCAAACAAATATTATGATTATACGTTTTCTTGTCTTATATATTGATAACTTATAATTCCAAATTTTCATAACTAAAGGTTATAGTGAATTATGACCATAAGCGTTCCAGACAGACATACAGCTTAATATTTCTAGTAAAGCATAAAATAAGACTGAAGTGTGACATACTTGTTCTATACTAGTTAAAGCAGCTGAGCTTTTTATAGTAGAGGATAGAGAAAGCGTAAATTATAACATCAGCGTTCCAGAGGGACAGACAGACAGCTGAATATTTGTAGTAAAACATTAAGGAAGACTTACGTGTAACATGCTTGTTCTTCACTATAGTTAAGCAGCTGAACTTTTATAATGGAGGATAGAGAAAGCGTGAAATACGACATCAGCGTTCCAGAGAGACAGACAAAGCTTAATATTTCTAGTAAAGCATAAAATAAGACTGAAGTGTGACATACTTGTTCTATACTAGTTAAGCAGTTGAGCTTTTATAGTAGAGGATAGAGAAAGCATAAATTATAACAGCGTTCCATACAAGACAGCTGGATATTTCTAGTAAAGTATAAATGAAGACTAAAGTATAAGATACTTGTTCTATATGCCTGCTAGTTTAAAAAAAAAGCTGAGCTTTTATAGTAGAAAATAAAAAAAGCTGAGCTTTTATAATAGAAAATAAAAAAAGCTTGAATTATAACATTAGCGTTCCAGATTAGACAGTCAGCTGAAATTTTACACTAGAGGATAGACGCAGGATAAAATGTCCTGCGTTCCAGACAGACAGACAGCTTATCTTTTTATGCTATAGGATAGAACTTTGTGATTCAAGGTGTACTTAGTGTTTGTACATGATTTTTATTCCTGTTTTTGTGCTGATTTAACTTTATGCCAACTTTATCTTTGTTGTCAGTTTAAAGGTTATGACATTTCGAGCGTTTTTTTTTTCTTTCTTTCTTGTTACAGTTTTTGGCAAATAGAAGAAATATTTCAAGAAATAAATTATTGAATATCGAGCATGAAACGTTTTAGATAGATTGAATCAAACAAAGAGAGAGAGAGAGAGAGAGACAGAGACCTAGACCTAGAAAGAGAGGCAGAGAGACAGAGAGAGGGAGGGAGAGATACAGAGACCTAGAAAGAGAGAGGGAGAGAGAGACAGACAGGGAGAAAGAGAAACAGACAGACACAGAGAGAGAGAGAGAGACAGACAGACACAGAGAGAGAGAGACAGACAGACAGGGAGAGAGAGAGACAGACAGACAGAGAGAGATGGAGATGGAGAGGGAGAGACAGAATGATGGAGAGAGAGCGAGAGACAGAGACCTAGAAAGAGAGGCAGAGAGAGAGAGAGACATAGAGAGAGAGAGAGAGAGACAGACAGGGGGAGAGAGAGACAGGGAGAAAGAGAGACAGAGAGAGAGAGAGAGAGAGAGAGAGAGAGAGAGAGAGAAATTCTTTTAAAGATTTTGCAGTTCATATAAGTTTAAATAAGCTTTGATACCAAGTAAAAAAACGATAACAACATAAGAAAGAGGTTTAAAATCTTTCGAAAATCGTTTTGTTTGATTTTTTTTCTCTCGAAAAGTGACGTAAATCACGTTCTCGATTTATATATATATGTATTTGTTATAAAAGGGTTAAAGGCTTCAAAAGCTTTTTTTTAACAAAGGAGTTTTTTTTTCTGGCAATCCTTTTTTCTGTATTTATTTCTGTTTTCTTTAAGAATAGGAGGTGAACACATTCTGCTTGATATTTTTTTTTGCTGAGCTAATCGCAATCTCCTATGCTTTTTCGAGTAGAACCAATGTAGTTTTTCTTTATCTCTTTTTTTTTTGTTGAAGCTGGTTCAAATGTTTTGAGTTGCCCTTTTCAATTTTGTTTGAGGGACAAAAATGCCCTTTTATAATATACTGATTGTACTAGAGAATTCAGAACGAGCATTGCTGTATGTTGTTGTTGGTGCATTACAGGTGCCCGCGCCGCGTGATACGAGCCGAAAGGCTCGTGTTCACGTCGCCGACACTGCCACGTTTAAGGGCGGACAAGTATATTCGGGTTTTGTTTTATACGAATGAATCGCTTTGTATTTTCGGTATTAAGGTTTCCATTACCGGTCACTTTATAGCCAATACCGGTTTTTTTGGTAATATAGTGTTACCGAAACCGGTAATACCGGTAAATTTTGGTAATAAAGCAAACACTTTAATAAGCGCTGTAAAAGAAAAACCCCTCAAAAATTGAAAAAAAAAATGTTCCCATGTTAAAAAAAATAAAAATAAATTGTTTTATATATCACAAGCGTATGTACGGTATAATAATGCACAGAAAGCATTTTAACTGTACGAACATTTACGTTAGGTTTACGGTGAAGGCCTTCCTAGAACTCTAACAAACTATTTCTAAAAAAAGATATTTCTGAAATGAAAACTAGAGTTCTATTCCTAATGTTTTCTCTAAAGTTTTACTCAACAAAATCTCTAAAATGAAAATTCTGAAATAATGAACGCCACCTAGTGAAAGTATGTGGTCGGCCTATTTGAATAACAATTTGGCAGTGCATTTTCACATGGTCACACTGCCACAGTGCTGCCAGTTTTTAGTGTTTTCTCTTTTCAGAACCTTCTGAAAAGGGCAAGTTTTTAGAAGGAAAAAGTTTTAAAAGCCATCATTTCAGAAGGTTTTGTTGAGCTCTAGGAATAGCATACGAATACCATTTTTTTTTACTTCAGTTTTTTTAAAAAAAAAACTCTTGGTTTCTATGCATAATTATGTGAAATTTTAATTTTAAACTTAGTGGTTCTTAAATATTGGTCAATTCTTTTATCCAAATTACCATAAAACCGGTATTGAAAGGTCAATTTACCGTTAGATTAATACCGATGTAACAAAATAGACCGGTAATACCGGTTTACCGGTAACGAGATAAAACCGCTAATGGAATTTCTATATATATATAAAGGAATTTTTCTGGTTTGCATCAACACTTTTGCTGCATTATCGATTTGCAAATCAATCAATATATCGATGTTTGAGCATGTTGAATGGAGCTCGACCTGGGGGGGTTTTTTTATTCAAGAGAGGATATTTTTTATATCTTCAAGGATTTGATTTATATTTTTTTTGTTGTTGTCCTTTTTTGTTGTTGCAAATGTGGAGAGATTTGGGTTCGAATTTCATTGTTATTTTCACTTTGTATTGAAAATGTTGTTGGTTATGACTTGTCATTTTATCGGAATTTTTTGTAAAGATGTTTCTCAAAGTTAATTTCTTAGAATTGGTCAATTTGGTCCATTCGACCAAGAAAAAACGATCTACCTTTTGAATAATAGTTTTTTTTAAAAAAAAGTTATGAAAAGCCTCTTAAAAGTTATAAAAGTTTAGAGAAAATATAGCAACTCTTGCGAGAGTCTAAGCGTTGTCTGTGTGTGTATAACGCTGTACAAACAAAGCCAAAAACGTGTTTAAGCACGTCGGAATTTATTTCAATTTAAATGAACCGGTTCTTTATTTCTCATGGTCAACTTCTATGTTGCGCTCTCCCGATCCAAGAACTCAAACAATAGTAAGGTGTTTATGAAGCAAGGGGGCCGACATTGAAGAAAATCATGTATGCCATTCACTAAGATTTACAAAGATTCATCTAGAGTCACAGCAGATCGTATTGTATTGAACGCTATTTTACTGTTTTATCCGCGTTTTACTCGATTCCCAGAATAGAATTAAAATCTGAAAATCCAGTAAAACGTGTTTAATCGCGGATAAAAACTAAAATGGCTAGCCAACACCGTACGAGATTCACCCCATAATGTCTACCCCCTTCTTATGAAGTATTTGAATAAAATACTTAAATAATTTTAATAGCAAAATTAAACTAGAATTTTGCTCCCGTCACTTTTGACGGTGGGTTACCCCACTAGTTTATTTATAAACGGCTTATGGGTATCATTATGAGACGCCATTCATGACAAAATGATAAACTAATGATGTCGTCTGCACAAAAGACATTTATACGGAGCCTTGCCGAGGTCTTTTGCAATTTTTTTTTTTATTCTCGACTTTTTTAAAACTCAACACTTTGACTCGCTTTTATTCGGCCATGTTGCGCGCACCATACTCTAATAATGAAATTAATTCAAGCGCCCTCTTGTAGCGGCAATAATTTAATTATTAGAGTATGGTGCGCGTAACAGGCCATTAATTAACGTGACCGAATAAAAGGGATTGAAAGTCGACGTGTCGAGAATGAAAGTCGACATGTCAACGTGAATGTCACATCGACAGACGCCATCTTTTTTTTCAAACACTCATTCCGTCATTCATCGATGATTTATCAATCACTGTGGCATGACGTCACACCACTGAAGAAATAAGATGAATAACGGGGGAATGTGGGGAAACAACTTGTCTGTTGCTCCTTCCTGCACATCATGGACAACCTGCATTCTACGGCCATCATTGTAGTTATTATTAATGAAACATAATAATAATAACCGACATTCTCAAACACTTTTTTTTTTTACGAAATGTCGTTAAATAACCTAAGGTTTTTTTCATCATTCTCAAATGCGCAACCAGTCAAAACTTTTATTTTTTGAGGGGGGTATTTTATATTTGGGAGGAAAAAAAAAGTTCTGTTATTTGAAGGAATTGGACAAAAGATGTGGAAGATTTTTTTTTTGTTTGGAGAAAGATTATGAGGAATTGTTTAAGAGACAAGAAAAACTGTCAGAAGAAACAAATAAAAAAAGCTCAAAGTTTGAGAAAATTGTCCAAAATAATAGGGGGCCCTATGATTGTTATCCATGGATCGTTTACTTTCTACTTCCCCCCCCCCCCCACCCTCTTTTTCTGCAAAAAAAATATATAAAGAAAACTGAGAGAATCCAAAATAACTGCCTTTGATAACTACTTATATGACAAAAAAAGTAGGCCCCCTAAAAAAGAGTTGGAGACAAACTGTTTCTTTGGCACTATTGAAGGGGGGGGGGGGGGGGGGTAAAGAGAAAAGGGGGGAGGGTGAGGTAAAAATGAAGGCATAAGTAGACGGTAGACAAGAGAATGGTGTAGTGAACCCGGTAGTTTTCTTGTTGAAACCCATACTTTTTTTTTGTTGCTTTTCCTAGGTTCTTCTGCAAGATACTTAAATTGGGGGCTCCCCCTTGTAGTTGAGTTAATGACTCCTAATTCAGTTTTTATGATATCTTCCAATACCCAGAGACACACAGAGAGAGAGAGAGAGAGAGAGATAGAGAAAAAGCTTGACTATCTCTCTCTCTTTGTATTTTATGTTAGCGTCAATGTGCCAATATTAGTCATTCTGCACAATGCCGAAGTTGATTTGTGTAAAAAAAAAACCACCATCAATTGTTGGTAGTAACTCTGCACATTTAGTCCGTTCAGTTTCTAAGCATTTTTTTTTAAATGCTTGATAAAGCAATGTGTTATACTTTGCTATGCATCTTCTTTCAAATTTATGTTATGACATTTTGCCTGTTTTTGAAACTTGAAACTTTTCAAACCAATGCATATTTAGTGCGGTGTTCAAGTTTCTAATGGACTTTTTTTAAATAAAAATAAGCTTGATAAAGCTTTGCTATTTATGAAGTGCTGTTCATATAGAATAAAATTCCATTTCATTTTCATCTGATTTCAAATTTATGGTTAAGACATTTTGCCTGTTTGTTTTTTTTGACATGAAAGGCGCCTCATACGCAATAAACTTTTTCAAACATTTTCAAAAGAGCTTAGAAACTTAGAGCACATTAAAAAATACCTAGAAACTCTCTGAACGCTCTTAACTCTCTTCCATTATATTAGTGTTTTAATGATGTGCAAAATTGCCTATATACAACAACAATAGACGTTCAGTTACTCAGCTTTTTTAAGCCACTTCAAGAATTTGCGTCGTATGAAGGGGCAGTTGAACTATTGATGTAAACAATTTAGTCAAATGTTTGACATAATTGGCGTCTCATACATTACTAGGCTGGATCAACCCACCTCTAAACTGAAGCGCAGCGGGCCAGCGTACACAAAGCAGATCTATGAAGAAAGAAAAAAAGTACGCATAACGGAATATTCGATAAAGAAAATCTATTCTGACTTGTTTTAGACGGATAGCTGAGATGCTGACATACCGTCAATTTGTCCATGTGTTCAACCATAAACTCGTCTTTATTCAGGCGCTTTGCGTGCGAAATTCATTATGGCCTTTGACCTCCTCGAATATCTCGGGACACAGATCAAAATTCAAAATTCGGGCTTCGTCACGAGCTGTGACACCTGTTTAGTTCTAGTTAGATTATGTTCAGAATTTCATCAAAAATCGGTCGAGCAGTTGCTGAGAAAATCGGTTTCTGTACTGAACCGATTAAGATGAGTAAATTCCAAGGAAGCGTCGCTGCGCTTCAATAAATTCTGCAAGCTGCTTCTTAATTAACGTTTACTGAAAATGTCGTCAGAAAATTTTGATAGACATTTTGCACTTCGTCTGATATTGCTAGTCACTTTGTGGATAGGCCTATCATCGCCTATGTTATCGAATTGGTTTTATTTTGCAAAACGGCTAGTAATTTTGCAAAATAGCTGATTATCCATTTTGACCAAAACATGTTTTTAAGACTCGCAGCTGATTTTTTTCTTTTTCTTTTTCTTCTGCGTTGTCGTAAAAAAATGTGACATTTCGGGTAACCCTTAGATTATTTCCCGATTTTTACTGGTGTCATTTTTTTTTTGGGGGGGGGGGGGGAATGATGATTCGCTTTGTGTTTCTACGCCATCATTTCTGAAATCTCAGCTTTTTATTTTCTCATAGAAAAACTACAAAATAAATCGAGTTAATGCAGATAATAATGGTTAAGCTTTTAAAAACAGAGAGGGGTTTAGTTTTTTTTAACTGAAAAAAAGAAATTAGAAAAAAAAAATTGAATTATTATGTAATTTTCAATGAGCTGAAGAGGCTACATCGCTACATTACTTTTAAAAATCTCCACAAAGAACGCTAGCATCGTTTTTCATTTGAGCCCATAGACCCAATGTTAAAGAAAAAACGTTAATTTTTAAAATAACACAGTCGCGGCGGCAATTTGTTGTTTATTTTTCATATTTAAAGTTGTCCAATATTAAGTTTTCAAAGTGCAATGTACACCTTAAGCTTAATGCTGATCGAGTGATAGATTGACCAAAAATTAGTAAGTGCGGTTCTATTTTTAAAAAAATATTTCAAAATCGCGAATTTCTAACTCATGTACGCCAAAAAAAAAAAGAAAAAACATCCATTAAAACGCTCTTAAAAATGCGTAAAAATAATTTAAAAAACCCAGAAAATAATCAGCACGTGCACCAATGTGTTGGCTTCACTGTGGTTTAATTGTGTTTTTTTTTTATAATTATTTTTACGTATTTTTACGAACATTTTAATGGATGTTTTTTGCTTACGAGCGCGTACTCAATGGACTTTAAACTTGAACGTAAGAGTTAGAAAAATAGAACCGCACTTACCAATTTGTTTTCATTCTATCACTCGATCTGCATATATTTAAGGTGCACATTGCACTTTGAACCATCAAAATTGGACAACTTTAAATATGAAAAATAAACATAATGCCACCGCGACTTTGTTATTTTAAACATTAACGTTTTTTTAAACATTGGGTCTATGGGCTCAAATAGAAATCGATGCTAGCGCTCTTTGCGGAGATTTTTCGAAGTAATTTTGTGATGTAGCCTCTGAAAGCGTTGCAATTATTATTGAGTTTATATCTTTGTGGTTTTGACAATGTGTTTCACATGCTGCTATTGGACTTTTGTCTCTCTGCCACAGGCCTTCTTTTCTGTTTGCAGATTATTTTTTTTTTAAATTCAAATTCAAAATGATGACTGAATGACGATTAGGTGAAACAATAATACATTGCTGATGCTCAGCTAAACTTAAGCCAATTTCCATAACGTTGTAAATGCCACGTAAAGGTGAAATACGTTTTTTTTTTTAAAATTCGAAAATGGGTTGTAAACATAGTTTTAAACATAGTATAGCCATAGTTTTTTGCAGGAGAATTTGCTTGTCACGAAAGTGCTGTTCCTAGTGGTAAAAAAATTGAAGTAGAATTGTTGTGCAAGTCATAACGTTGTAACAGCCAATAGCAATTCGAGTGGCAACATGACCTGTCACTTAGTGACTATAATGACGTTGTAGACGGCAACAATGTCCTTCTATAGTGGACAACTTGTCAGCATATGTTGCATGTTGTTGGCATTTACAACGTTTTTGGTACTGAAGTTTTAAATTTTTTTAAAAAAGAATAATATTCTAATACTGATTAATAATTTTTAATAGATTTCTCTTCATTTCTTAGCTTCCTTTTGTAAATTGTATTACAATATTTTACGCCTTTAATGTAAATTGGTTTAGAAAATTTTAGCTTTTTCTATCTCCTGAAAAAAAAAAATGAAATTTTGGCATCTGCAACGTTTTGGAAATATGTACGCTTCATTTATCCTACTATACTAAAAAAAGCTACCTTTAGCTTTAATTAACATCAAAATTTGTTGATTTTGCCAAATGCGGTGAAAGTTTTTCTTTTTTTTTGTCAGTTTGTCGCAGAAGTTTTGCAAATCGATTTCGTGGAAGCAAGACATGTTTTTGTTTTGTTTTGCATCTAATTATGACAGTGAAATTGTCGCTCTTTGTTTGTTTTTGTCATTTTACAAACCTCGGTGAAAATGTGGTGGTGGCTTTTCTCTCTCTCTCTCTCTCTCTCTCCCCTTCCCTCTCTCTCTCTCTCCCCTTCCCTCTCTCTCTCTCTCTCTCTCTCTCCCCTTCCCTCTCTCTCTCTCTCTCTCTCTCCCCTTCCCTCTCTCTCTCTCCCTCCCTCTCTCTCTCTCTCTCTTTCTCTCTTTGTACATAAACATGGAAGTTTGAATTATTTATTTATTTATTCTGTGATTATAAAAGCAATTATTTTTAAATGACATATGGGTTAGTTGATTATGTGGCTTAAGTGATATGTCACACATTTAAGTTTGGGCGGGAAGAGAGAGAGAGAGAGGGAGGGAGAGAGAGAGAGAGAGAGAGAGAAAGAGTGAAAACAAAAACGAAAATTGTAACTGAATAACTAGAAAAAGTTACTGAGAAAGTTATTTAAGAATGCAATGTTGTCCCTGTAACGTTAGATGGCGCCACTAGCCCTCCTCCCATAGAAGCCCTTCTAGCCCTAGCCCTTCTTCGCTTTTTTTCACGCGACAAACTTTTAATTGCGTTGTCGCTATCTCTCATACACAAGACAGCTCCCCAAACAACGTTTAAAGCGCTTAGGACCTTGAACCCATCCATTGTGTTGTGGTGACGGTTGTGCTTGCAAAGAGGTTGGTAGGTTGCACTTGCCGAATTCGCGACTGAAGCGGTCGTTGTCACTCCGGTAGGTTGGAGTGAGCACGATCTCACTTTTTAAGGTCGTGTGTACGACCGCCCACTTCCACGACCACTTGGTTCACATGAGAGGTAGTGATTACTACTGCTAGCCTAAAGGTAGTGCTCTCTCGCCCAATTCACGATGCAGTGTGAACCCGCCTTAAATTCTTTTTCGTTTCGTGCAGTGTGGCACCACTATTTTAACAGACAATTAGAAATAAGGACAAACAGAAGTTGGCTCCGCCCTTTTTATGACGAACGCAACTTCTAATTGGTTGGTTATGTAGTCTGACGACACATGCTCCGCCCTTTTCAACGTCGAACCACACAACAAACCAATTAGAAGTTGCCATTCGTCATAAAAAAGGCGGTGCCAACTTCTGTTCGTCCCGATTTCTAATTGCCTGTCTATTTTACTATTAAGGATTATTGATGAGTTTGATGTCAAACAAGCATATTGCTGAATAGAGGCTGTCAATTACAATTATAATCAGTACTCTGCTAGCAACCAAATAGGCCTATGACAGAGGGACATAAAAGTCCACATGCAGCATTAAGCATTGTCAAGGACATACACATGCACATATATAAAAACAAAATGAATATACAAATGTCAATCCCACAAAACAGAATTATCCCCATTCACCACTTCTTCCTCAGGAAGAGAGTTCCATTGTCTTAGAACTCTAGGAAAAAAAGACCAATAATATGAATCTGTCCTAGCAAAAATATTCCTAATTTTCCTAGAGTGGTCAGCCCTGCCCATGTATAGTGCTTTATGAATATCACTGGACTGCAGTTTAGGACAATCACCCCGTGTCATTTTTCACAAACAATTTCAAACTTAACTCAGCCCTGCATAACCTACTGTATGTTCATAGGTTATGCAGCCACCATTATGCAACAATTTGTTGAGTAGCATGACCTCAGCTTTGTATATGTAAACCTACTTAATATTTTTATATATATAATGTATATGGTTTCTGAGGTTGACATACAATATATATTATATTTAGAATAGATATAATATTCTATATTTTTCCCTTTGTGTTTTCGTATAGAATTCCATATTTCCATTGCATAGATTTATTATTCTTATGTTGTCATGTACATAATTTTGTGTGTGTGTGTGTATAACAAAGGGACAAAAAAGCCTCAAGAGGGGATAGATAGAGTGAGAGAGAGAGAGAAAATTTTTGAAATCCAACTGTCTAATGCAATGTGATCTGCTTGACAAAGCACAATTCCTCATTAGTTTTGATGATGAATTTGCTTTAAGAATTGATTGAAACATTTTTCTGTCTGGATTCTTTTTATTTTTTTTATTTTTCTGGGGTTGAGATGGGAGTAAAGTGGGATAGACAGAGAGAGAGAGAGAGAGAGAGAGAGAGAGAGAGGCTTGTGTGTGCTTGAATTCATCTCATTTGACTTTTTTTTTCCCATTCATTTAAGTTATTTTTTGGGTATCGTTTTTGTATTCAAAGAAGCAGCAGCTAACAAACACTTGATTTCATTCGAGTTTTATTTGAATAAAAGTCAATGAAAAAGTAGCTTTTGAATTTATTTGTTTGATTTATTTGGTGGTTGGTGGTGGTGGTGATGTTTGGTTGCTTGTCTTTGAGAGAGAAATTCTTTTGTTGAAAAAGTTCTTTTTAACAGCTCCAGTAAGAAACAACAACAACAAAAATTGTGAATCGAATGACTTTTCTGTTTGTCTTAATTCTGGCATGTTTTGTGGTTTTCGTCATCTCAAAAGACACCACCTAACAAATTAGACCCTTTTCGACTTAAAAAGACAAGATGTTAGATGGGTGGAGGGATTTATGCAACTTAAGCATTTTTGTTTTGGCTTGAAAGAATTTCAATGTGTCAATGATTCTATTATTTGAAAAGGATTTTTGAGACATTTGTGAAGAACGAAGTGTCCAAAAAATGTGGTCTTGATTGTTGTTGCATCTTGAGAGGAGAATGGCTTTGTGTTGGAATTGTCTTGAAGAGACCATTCATTACCTTCAGAAATTTCTTGCCAAAATATGGTCAGAAATTATTACTAAATGATTACCAAAACGATTTTTAAAATTTAATTATCAGATGGGTGCGCCACCAAACAACAGACATTGGCAACAAAACCCACCAAAGTCTACTCCTCTACTCGAATTCTAATGTGTTGCGATCACCAGCTCTAATTACAAGTTTCACTTCAAAGTACTATGGATTTAATATTTGAATTATTCCTCATAGAAGGTTGTATTGAGTTGAATAGGAATAGGGAATACATGCATTTAGAAATCGGGACGAACCCCCAGTTGGCTCCGCCCTTTTTATGATGACCGGGCACTTCTAATTGGTTTGTTGTTTGGTTCGACGTTGAAAAGGGCGGAGATCATGTGACGTCAGACTACATAACCAACCAATTAGAAGTTGCCGTTCGTCATAAAAAGGGGTGGAGCCAACTTCTGTTCGTCCCGATTTCTAAATGCTTGTATTTACCATCGGAGCATAACTAGGAGTTTTCAAATGCCACACAAGGGGGGTGGTGTGTTCGCAAGCAGATAAAAGTTGTGCGAGCCACCCACCCACCATATTACATGATATTTGAATGCATCCATGATTCCACGGTAAACAAAATGAAGTGGCGCGACTCCATTTATTTATTTATTTATCTCAACTTCGATTGACATCAGAAGAGAATTTGTTTGTAAACATTTGTTGTTGGTATTTTTTTTTCTTCTAAAATTGATTCTTCAAAGAAAGTTATTTTTTTTATAGTATGGAGGTGTGTTTTGTATTCCAAATAAGATATTTTTTTTACCTCTGTTTTCCTTTTCTTTTTCATTTGTTTAAAGGAGAAAAGGTGAATAGAAAAAAGAGAGGAGAGGAGAGGGGGGTGGGGAAGAAACTCCAAAGATTTCTTAATTTATGAGGGTTGAAATCAAAGAGTGGGTGGCAAGAAGGTATTTCAAGTATGCAGAGAAACGCATTCTTAAGTATTTTTTTTGTCTCTTTCTGTGCGTTTTTTTTTTTCTTTCCCCTTCTAGTTATTTAGTTCATTTTGTGAGGGTTTTTTTTTTGTCTTCTCGAGGTTTCATTTGAATTGAAAGACTTTAAATCAAAAGGTCTTAAATTTGGTTAACTGAGTCAATGTAAAAACACACATACAAAAAAAAAAAAGAAGAATTTACAGACACATACAAAAAAAATAGGGAACAAATTGACATAGATTTGGAGCAAAAGCTTAAAAAAAAGAGGGAAAACGCAGAGTAAAGCCACTATTACACTAGCAACTTTTAATGCAATAAAATGTGCAATGTGACATTGCAACTTCCTTGTTTATTGTGTGATATGACATGCAACTTGATAAAACTTTCTTTTTAACTTGTGTCAAACTCAAGTCTCATTGAGTTGCTCAGGTTCAACTTTGAAGAGACTTTTCAAGTAAACTTTTCTGACAAACAAACCAATCAGGCCGTTTGCGGAAATGACATGTAACATTGAATGAATTCGCAGTTTCATGACTTATGGACTTTATGAACTTCCTGTTAGTGGAGCCCAATATGGACACACAAACCAAGGGGGCAGACATTGAAGAAAATCATGTACGATTTTCACTAAGATTCTTAGCAGAATCATGTGGATGGAAAGTCATTTTACTTTTTAGCTGCATTTTACTTGGATAATCCAGAATAGAATTGAAATTTTAAAATTCAGTAAAACGCGGATTAAAAATAAAATGGCTTCCGATACCACCGTACGAGATTCACCCGAATGTGTCGGCCCCTTGACATAAACGAAGTTTTGAAAACTTGATTGGGAACTATAGGTTGCATAGTGTGATATAGAAGTTTATTACAAAGTTCTAGTCGCAAGTCACATCACAGGTTGCATTGCAAGTTGAAATTGCATTGGAGGTTGCTAGTGTAATACCAGTTGTAGAGAAAACACTGCAACTAAAGAATACTGGATGACTTATTTAAATGAGGAGGCTTTGTTTTTTTTCCGGATTCTGTTAGCTGATCATAGCTGATGGTTTGCAACGTTAGCGTTAGCAATACTTGGTTGTTATTTTATTATATAGCTGTTAGGTCCTTTTTTCTGAGTGTTTCTGAGTAATGACCGTTAGTTAAAGCCAGGGGACACATATGCAGAAAACGTAAACGAAAACATGTAAGTGGGACAATTCTTCACCACACGACCACCACTGCTCTATGAGCAGTATGATCGCAGTCGCACAGTAGAGATGCTGGTCGCGTTCACGTCAAAGGCACTTCCAATTCAGTCAGCAATCAGCTCTAGAGCCATGTGGCAGGGGGGGGGGGGAACAATTCCCAATCACAAGAGGTTGTCACTAAGACATGCTCAGATATAGAACTATTGAATCAAATCCGGTCGCCAGGTCGAAGGTTGTTCCTAGGGAACTCCACCTTATGGCAGTAGTTTTCAAACTTGCAGTACACACTTTGTGTACCACACAGGCAGTTAGAAATCGGGGAGAACTTCAGTTGGCTCTGCCCTTGTTATGACGACCTGCAACTTCTAATTGGTTTGTTGTGTGGTTCGACGTTGAAAAGGGCAGAGCATGTGACGTCAGACTTCATAACCAGCCAATTAGAAGTTGCCAGTCATAACAAGGGCGGAGCCAACTGAAGGTCTCTCCGATTTCTAACTGCCTGTGTGAACCACTGCTTTAAGGTGTTAGCGACCTGAAGCCATTTTATGCTCATGGTTCTATTAAACGGTTACTGACACATTTGACACATTTTGTCAGACTCTCTCCCCCCCCCCCCCCAAAAAAAAAAAGACTGACACAAAGCGAAACACCACATAATGCACATATGCTTGTAGGCCTACTGTAGATT